>CM077882.1:30829462-31339462 GCA_039720435.1 Amazona ochrocephala
GAAGTTTCCTCAGCAGCTTTTTATCTATCCAAGGAGGTCTCCTGGCCCTCCTGCTAAACTTCCTTCTAGTTGGGATGCAACACTCCTGTGCTTGTAGTAGGTGATCCTTGAATATCAACCACAGTCTTGGGCCCCCCTGCCCTCTAGGGCCATATCCCATGGAACCTTACTAAGCAGGTTCCTGAAGAGGCCAGAGTCTGCTCTCTTGAAGTCCAGGGCAGTGGGCTTACTGCACGCTCTTCTCACTGTCCTGAGGTTCTCGAATTTGACAATCTCAATATTGCTGCAACCAAGGCTGCCCTGGAGCGTCACATTCCCAACCAGCCTTTCTCTGGTGGTCAGCACAAGGTCAAGCATGGCACCTCTCCTTGTTGGCTCCTCTATTACTTGCAGAAGGAAGTTGTCTTCCACACAATCAAGGAGCCTCCTGGATTGCTTGTGCCGGGCCATACCATCCCTCCAACAGATACCAGGGTGGTTGAAGCCTCCCATGAGGACAAGGGCCTGTGAGCGTGAGGCTGTTCCTATCTGTCTATAGAGTGCTTCATCCACCGACTCCTCTTGGTCAGGCGGTCTGTAACAGATCCCCACAGTAATGTCACCCATCACTGTTCTCCCTTTAACCCTGACCCACAAACTCTCTGTCGACTGCTCACGTGTCCCCAGACAGAGTTCCATACTCTCCAGCCTTTCCCTAACATAAGTAGGAACTCTCCCTCCCTGTCTGCCAGGCCTGTCTTTTCTAAAGAGCCTGTAACCTTCCATTCCAACGCATCAGTCATAGGAGCCATCCCACCATGTTTCTGTGATGCCTATGATATCATACCCCTGTAGACGTGCACACATCTCTAATTCCTCTTTTTTGTTCCCCATGCTACGGGTGTTTGTATAGAGGCATCTGAGCTGAGCTCCAGTTGAAGCCAGCTCATTGGCTGGGGTGACTAGAGTATCTCTACATAGCTCCAAGCGTTTATTATAGGTGCTGGCAACTGACTGGGTGCGTTGGGATGGAATGATGGGTTGCTACTCTTTTTGTAGTTGATATTCAAGATGAAATTTAAGTCAGCAGCTCAGTCTGAATTCAGGTTTGACCTGGTTTGAGCAGAATGTTGGACTAGATGATCTCCTGAGCGTCCCTTCTGTGATCACTTCAAAATTGGCATGGAATAGGTGTGTGTTTTGAAACTTTGGAGTCAGTCAACAGGGAGGAAACCCTGTCCGAACTTGAGAGGAAGGGAAAGCAGGCATCAGTTGTTTCTCCTAATGGAAGACTGAGTACCGTACAGATGGAGGAGGAGCACGTGTTAATTTATTAGTGTGCGAGAATCACTGAAAACTGTAAGCAAATATGTTTTGAAATACTCATAAACACGTGTTGTGCACTTGATCTGTATTGCTAATTGAGGTAACTTCAGAGGAAACTTCATGGGAATTGCGTAAAGAATTTCTGAACAATGCAGATTGGACCAAGATGTCAATATCTTTTGCAGAGTACTTATGGTACCTGTACTGCTCCTCTTACTCCCCTCCTTTCTCCAGGCAAAAAGTAACCAAGCAGTTACTCTAATTTTCCTAGAGTGTTATCTTCAGATGTCATCAGTTTTTAGCAAAGTAAGGAATTGACCTTCCTATCCCTAGGCATGTTTATCATGGCATATTAATTGAGGTCTTTTATTCTTTTTTTTCCAAAATGAACAGGACATGAAATATGTGATTGAGTGACACTTCATAAAGTGATTGAGAGCTTGTTTAATAATTGGTTAACATAAATTACAGAAATGTTAATTCAGCACTCGAGAGCTTTCTAATGAGTCTTTCTAAAAGCTCTGCTTATTTTCTTACACTACTTTTTATTGAACATTTCAATATTCTGTATTTTATTACAAGAAGCAATAGGACACTTTTTTTTGGTTCTTATTTTCAGTGTGTGAATTAAATGTCATGGTTCTTTAATTGCCAGTTTTGGTATGCACAGACAAGAGCACGTTAAATGTAGAATTTTAAATGTGTTTTATATAAGTAAATTTAGTGCTAGACTCTTACTTGAAAAGGCTTTGGGTTCTTTGCTCTGTAATTGCATGTATTCTAGATATACGTAGAAATTACTCTTCTGGATCAGTAAGGTGGCAGTTCCTTTGGTCTTACGTAGTCTGGGTAGCATAGGGGTTGAGAAGAGGTACATGAGGTCAATCTGTGGAATAAAATTATAGAATTATATATATTACAAAATTTACAAAGGTAACTGTGGAATGATAGGTATTGTAGTGGACATTCTTGAGAAGTTTGGTCACTGTAGGTGATGGAATTAAACTGGGGAGAGGCAGACATGCTCTGATTAGGTGGCATGTGTTCAGAAACATGGAATAGTGATAGTAGAACCTGGTTACAGATGACAAGTTGACAGACTTTTCAGCAGGCAAAATATTGGTATAGCTATTGTCACTCAGGAAGAGGCTTTAAAATAATCATAGACAGCTGTCTGAAAACTTCAACTCTCAGTACTTGCTACAAACCAAGCAAAAAGAATAAAAAGAATTATGAGAGTGATATGGGGAAAAATGTTATGTATTTCTGTGCTATACATACAGTTTGAATACTGGTTACGATTTGCATTGGTCTGTCTTGGAGTAGAAAAGATACTGCATATGACATTAACAGTACCTTTGGGGCTGAATTGGTTAGCTTGGAAGAGAAATTATATAAATTGAAAAAAAACTGGTGCTGGGAAAGAGTAGAGAAATTCTTGCTTCTTAATCAAGGAAAAAAAGATTTCATGAAAACTGGGAGGCTGTACCACAGAAAGATTGCTGATTGGAGGAGGGGGAGGCTGGGTTGTGAGTTTTTGATGTTTTTTTTTTTTTTTTTTTTTTTTTTTTTTTTGTTCCCCTGCTCTTCCTCAAGCATATACTACTTTACGTGTGTGGAAACTGGATATTGTAACAGGTAGACTTTGGTTTGCCTTTGTGCAGAAGTTAGTATGTTCTATGGAGGAAGAATTGTGAAATATCTTGGTGCTTAAGGGTCGAGTGTCCTGCTAAGTAAGTATGCGTATAGGTGCAGTCAACCTTTGAAGCATTTTGGAACCCTATGTGAAGTTTCAGTTAGATGGGATGGAACCCTGATCGCAACTGGCAGCACAAAAGACAGGTCAAGAAGAGAATTTTTTAGGCGCTAGGAGGCACTTTGAGAAAGGAGTAGTCTAGACAAAGCAGGTGAGCTTGATCTTGAAGTAAATATAGGTTGTTGTGATGTGAAATAATATAATTCTTTAAGCCTGAAAGTATAGTAAAGGACAGGGAAGCAAATAAGTCGGGTGATTCAGATATATAGTATCACAACAGTCATTGTGTCCAGTAAGGATAGCTTGAAACTTACAGCTGGACCAGAAGGGAAGCAGATTAGAACATAGGTAAGAATTCTGAAAAAAAATCAACAGACTTGCAGATGAAGGACTGAGTTTTAAAAACAACATCAAGAAAAAAAGCATGTTGTGTACTCTCCCTCTCTCTCAATAGGGATGTACATTACAGATATGCAAGAAGTTTAAAAGCTATAACTAGTAAACTAATGTCTTATACTTGATGAAGATCTCAAGGTAACAAGCATTGCATAGACCTGGTTGATAATAAACAACAACGGAGAGAATTGAAGCGTTATTTAAGAGTGCACTTTCAGACTTCTGTACATACTGTGTGTAAGCAGAAAAACAATATGATGACACTTGACCAACCGTTTCATGAAGTGTAACTTTCTAGAATATACAAGCAGCAAAAACTATTTTTGCTTGAGGAATTTTAAAAGACAAATTTAGTTAGCTTAATCCAGAATTGCAGCACTTAACTTTTTTTTGGAAGATGCTTAAATTCAGTAGACATGCCATTGTTTAATCTGAAAATTTCCTGCAGTGCTGTAAATTGTCTTTCTATGCTTATCAGAGCTGTACTGGTCTGAGAACAGAGGTTTCTACTACATGATGAAATAGGGAATTAAAAACATAAAATCCCAAATACTGCAGTAGGGAATCTCTGTCTTCAGAGCAGTCCAAGGCTTAAACGCTCCTGTTAAACAGTGACTGGATCAGACTTCTCAGCAAATGCTATTGCAGCCCATTCAATTCCTTTTGTGCAGAGAGAAACTGAATAGTAGTTGGATGAAACACTGAAGACCCTGGGGCTGTAGGGCCTCCAACTGAGAATTCTGTTACACTGGACAAAGGGAATCTTGATCCTAGCTTGTCCTTATCTGCCAGTGATTTTTTTTTTTTATTATTATTTTTGTATTTATTTACAACTTCTGGAAGAGGAATGCAAAGTGTTTGTCTGTGATAGCAGGTAGTGCATTTGGAGCATTCTTTTGAAGACAGGTTTGAAAACCCTTTCAGCTGTGGGAACCATTGAATCCACTTTTTGCCCGGTGCCACCATGTTATACCTCCTGGTGCTTTTTGAGGTCATTGGTGAATGAGGCTTAATTTTCTTGAAAGGACTGTTTAGGTGTATGTTTCAAGATAAAAATTTTGGCTATGAATTCTGGAAGCTAAATGGTAGGCATAAAAATTTATTGGAAAAAAGCTTGCTTAAATAGCCTTGATGCAGCCAGTAAAGTGACATGTGAATTGTTAATGCATTAAGAAGGAAGAATTGCGTTAACAGAGTTGACATCAAATTAATTGGTAAACATTTCTGAGCAGTATGAAACAGTTATGTCTCTTCTGTACTTTGAGCATTGTAACAGGATTCCTAGTGTTTCTTGGTAACATGAAAGGCACCCTTGGTGACTATGGTGTGACAGGGGAATTATGTCTTGATCTGATAATCTAAAATGCATTCAATCACTGGGCAGTGATGGTGGAAAGCCAAGGGATTTCATAAAGCTTGAGCTTGTGGATTTTTAACTAGAACCCTGTGCTGTTATGGAGATCTACCATATAGATAATTTTACACCCATAAAAATAACTTGGAGAATTATGGAACTATAAAAACTATGAACTGCTTGTATTCCTTAATGGGTTCTAAATTAACAAAAGAAAAAGATCTTTGGTAGTGGTGTGATGAGCAGGATGATGCTTTCATTCAGTGAGTAGCTGTGGCCAAAAAGATGGTAATGTGAAAGAAAGCATAATCGCTGGAGTGGAGTGAGCAAGTTTGTTTGTGCATAATAAACAGCGTTAAAAAAATACACCTTTATCTGGAATGGCTACTGCAATCATAATGACTCTGTAACGCATAGTGAAACAAAGTAGTAATGAGAAGCCTGGAGAGCCTCTGCTTCCTAAGAGCCGTCTACTTTTCCCTTCTTCTCCCCTCCAAAAAAACTAGTAAAAGATGGGATCATTTACCATAGAAAAATGAGGAGATGCGAAGTTTATAAAATGTAAATGATAAAAAGAAACGTGTGTTAGATTAAGTCCTTGTCTCATACAGGAGTGTATTACACCATGAAATTAAAAAATTAGGAATCAATTACAAATGATTTTTCTGCAGAGTATTTATAAATGTGTTATTGCTTGTCATTGTAAGTTGTTACGCTCAAACTGAGAAGACAGTATTTAAGAACATAAGTTCTGTGGCTGTCAAACCCCAGAATTAATATTTTTGATGATTAAAAAAAACCCAGGTAAAGACAGTGTCGTGGTTTAAGTCCAGTCAGCCATGTAGCTTGCTTGCTCACTCCCCCCCACCCCTTCCTCCCCCTGCACCCCCAGGGATGGGGAGGAGAATTGAAAGAATGTAACTCCCACAGGTTGAGATAAGAACAGTCCAGTAACTAGAGTATAATGCAAACCACTGCTGCTACCACCAATAATAATAATAAGGGAAACAACAAGGGAAGAGAATACAACCGCTCACCACCTGCTGATACCCAGCCCGATCCAGCAGTGATCTAGCTCTTCTGGGTAACTGCCCCCAGTTTATATAGTGGGCATGACATGCTCTGGTATGGAATACCTCTTTGGCTAGTTTGGGTCAGGTGCTCTGTCTCTGCTTCCTCCTGGCTTCCCCTCCTCCCTGGCAGCACATGAGACTCAGAAAATCCTTGGTCAGAGTGAACATTACTGAGCAACAACTAAACCCATCCATGTTATCAGCACTGTTCCCAAGCCGAAAGTCAAAACCAAAGCACTGCACCATCTACTAAGAAGGAGAAAAATGACTGCTGCTGCTGAACCCAGGACAGAGAGCAAATAAGAAGAGTGTGGTAGAGGTCAGGAGGGCAATAATTTTGGATAAATTATTCCACGAATGCCTGTAGTCAGGTTCTTGTTATCCTACAATGTGGCTTCCTCTGATTCATGTTAAATGGAATAGTGGACTAGATAAACAACTAGCATTTCGTGTATTGTTACTTCTATATCACTATAGTGGTTAACATATTACTTTTTAAACACTTAAGATTTGTTTTCCTGCTTTTGGTTTCTGAACTAGTAATTATGACTGCCTCTGTTTTGCTCTGACGTGGATAAACTTTTTTTTTAATACTTAAATTTTTTTTTCCTCCCCTGCCAAGGATTATGTACTGAAGGCCTATACCGTGTTAGTGGGAATAAAACAGATCAAGACAACATTCAGAAACAGTTTGATCAAGGTAAGAGCAGATTTTATTATTCAAAGCCAAAATAGAACTTGAATTCTCCATGGAGTTATCATAGTGCAATATAAAAGGGTTGCACCTTCAAATTGACTTCCATAGCACTAGTACCTAATGCTGTGGGAGGTTGTATTGGTATAGTACAGGTTATTCCAAATGGAGCTTTGTATAAACCGAAGATGGAATAGAATCTCATTGCAGTTGACTTTAAGTTCTGTTAAAATATTTTCTGGGTGGTATTCCAATGTTTAAAAGAGTTTAAAATGCAGTCCTACGTGGCTCTTATGTTAATAGTTCATCAGTCCTAGGCATTAAGGCATTCACTTCTCCCTTACATCCTCGCCTGCATATGTAGTACTTCTTAATACTTATTTTGTTGAAAGCTCCCTTGAATAATATGGTTTAACAATTAGAACTTGATAATAAATTTCTAACACAGCCTTCTTCATGCTAGAAAATACTGGAATATGATTGGTAGATCATGCTGTTTACTTTGATGTGTTAAAAAGGGGTCAGTGTTTTTTTTCCTTCTGTTTTCTCATTTAATTTATGGTCTCAGTTGATATTTCAAAATGAAAACACTGCTTAATAGTTCTTGGATATTAATCATGAGCTTTTGCCTGTGAAAAATAGTAAAATACCTCTTAGATGATAAAGAAAATAAATGTACCAGTTATTTATCTGGTGCTGTGCTGTTTCAGATAATCTGAGTATAATGCTAGATTTTCTTCAGTCCTTATTAAAGGATGTTCCGGAGTTTCAGGTGGAGCGGACTTTTGAAAAGTAAAAAAGCATTTTCAAATTTCAGTTTTTAAATACTCAAGTTCTGCATCTTCGGTGCTTCCACTTCTGGCCTTGGCTTAGAAATTACCTGATGTGGCTTTATTGTTATAACTTTCAATTAAAAAAAAAGAATCTCTAGTTATAAACCATAAAGCTTCTGTTATTTGGCAATCTAGTAGTAGATTATATGGCCACTTGTGGTCACTGGTATGTTTTGTTATCCTTCTTTAAAAGGCTTCATGTAGTCACATGAACACAATCACAGATTTTAAATTCTGTTTCCCAAAATTTTGTTTAAAAACTTAATATTGGTCAAAATTGATAAATCAGAAGCCAGCCACTGGCTACTACAAAAGCATTTAAGTCTGCTTGGAGACTTTAGACTTTATTTTTCCAATCTTCTACTGTTTTCTTACACTATGAGGTTTTCTTACATTGAATTGCACATGGGTCACAGTGATGGCAGCTTGTCTGTTGGTTTAATTTATTTGTGCATTTTGTAACATTTGCCAACATTTAAATTTTCTGGATGAATTCTTTTTTTTCATAAAATGCTGTAAGGAATGATAGCTGTAGGTTTTACTTACACTGCCGTTTCATTTTGTTTTACAGATCATAATATCAGCTTAGAGTCTATGGGAGTAACAGTAAATGCAGTGGCTGGGGCTCTTAAAGCTTTTTTTGCAGATCTGCCAGATCCATTAATTCCTTACTCTTTGCATCAGGAGTTGTTAGAAACATCAAGTAAGTAATAAACAATCTTGTCTTGATCTAATTACATTATATTAATTGCTCTTACTGCAATTTTTACTTCATTGTCAGTTGAAAGCACTATCTGCAGTGAAGTATTGTTAAATTGCTTAGACATGTACATTCTTTTTAGTCTTTAAAATTAACAGAACTGTATAATGGAATAAACATCGTATATTTTCTAAATAAATTGAGATTTATTAAGTAATTTTTTCCTAGGAAATTCAGTTGCTGAAATATATATATATATTTTTTTTAGTTTTGTTTGATTTTTTTTTTTGTTTTGTTTTGTTCGTTCTTTATTAGTGCTGCATATGATTAAAGTTCTTGCAAATGTTTTGCAGTTCTTAACAGGGGAAAACCCTCTTGCATTCATAGAGTCTTACATTCAAAATAGGCTGTAGAAATCAGACACATCTATGGAATATTATGTAATTCTCTTCCAGATCCAGATTTTTTTTCAAATTCTGTTTGAACTCCTTATAAAATGAAATGCTTAATTTTGTTTGTCTTGCAAACATTTTTCAGACACTTCAAAGTGGAATTACTGAATTCTTCCCTTTTTATAATGTCTCTCTTGTATTGGCAGCAGACTTTCGGAAAAAGACTGCTACACATTTTTGCAGGATACAGCTGTGACATACTGTATTCTTAATGCTTTTTTTGTTCTAAACATGAAAATACTCATGTAAACCTAAGGCTTGAGCCTGGACTTGATTAATACAGTCCATTAGAAATTTTGTGAGTTTGAATGATATCTGTAGATACCTATTTATGGTATTTCTGCTGTAGTTTTCTGACAAATCGCTTATTTAATGCAGTTAGTTAGGTTTTTTTTTTATTTTTTTCTTTAAAGTGTATCAGTTGAATTTCAGTGAAAGCATGTAATAGCATAGAATATAAGTGGACTTACATCATTTTTTTTTACCAATGCAGTCAAGTAATAGAGGTGAGCTTGTATTCCTTTTTATGATATGAATCATAATTCTGCAGAATGTATGGTTCTACAGTACTTTAGTAGTACTTCCCACAGGTGTTTTAGCAGCAGCATTCTTTTTTTTGTTTTGTTTGTTTGTTTTCTGGTTGCTTTTTCTTTAAAATATTTTTTTTTTGTTTTTTTATTCTCTAATTCTTCCTTGCATGTTGGTTATTTCCTCTTTGAAGTATAGATAATGTGCCTTGGGCCTGTAAAAATCCCTGTTCTCCTTTAAACAGTATATTTAAAAGAGCTGCACCTGGCTCAATTCATAATTTTTTTATTATTTGAATAACTGCTAAGTTTAAGATCTTTTAAGTTCATGTGAATATCTTCCTTTCCCCAAATCTTTATGAAGCTTCAGTCTCAATAGATCTTAGCTATATTCAGGTCATAACATTTTGCAAGCAGAGGAAAACCTAACAAGAAGTAATGCTGTCACATTGTTCGTTATCATTCTACAAGCCAACAATGAACTAATCAAGTAATTCTTTACTGTGAAACACAGATAAATAATTCTGCTTAAATATAGAAAAATAATTTTGTCTTTAGATACTTCTATAATTAAAATATATTTAATGCAATAGTATATGCAGATGGGAATTTTATCAAATTCTCACTCAGCTTTTTTCTGTGGGTATCTTATCTGTACCATTATACTAGGAAAAAGACTTGCAAATGCTTTGTTCAGTATGTCTTCCTAGATGTGTCAGAAAATGTCACTTATTCCTGTAGAAATCATCGATAAGACAGAACGACTACATGAGTTAAAAGAAATTGTGAAGAAATTCCACCCAGTGAACTATGATGTCTTCAAATACGTAATAACGCATCTAAACAGGTTTAGTATTTTTCTGCTTAAATTTTAAGTTGTAGCATTTAAAAAAAAAACTGTGTTAGTAACAATGAATTGGCTACTAAATTGCAGATTTCAAGCTGCATTGCTCATGTTAATATAAATGTAGAAAATGAAACTAGGAGTTAGAGGTTGATAAAAGGTTTGTATATTCTGTTCAGATTTTACTGACGTATAAATATCTGGCATTATCACCACTATAAAGTTACACGAATGGTGTACGTAATGAAAAACCTTGAAAGAACTACTTTGGAGTGCAGTTACAGGGGTGTTTTCTTTTCTTTTTTTTTTTTTTTTTTTTTTTAAAGATCAACATGAGTTTTGTGGGGTTTTTTCCTGTATTTTTAGACAGAGGGTTGTTGAGGTTGTAAGGGACCTTTGATGGTTGTTTAGTCCAACCTCATCGGTTTGGAAGGGTCGACTAGAACAGATTGGCCAGGACTGTGTCCAACTGTTTTGCAGTTTTATCCAAGGAGAGTGACTCCACTATGTCTTTGGACAGCCTGTGCTAGTGCTGTCACCCTCGCAGGAACAGGGTTTTCTTACCCACAGCCAGAATTTGCTATGTGTGTTTTCTGCCTGGGGCTTTTTGTCCTGTCACTAAACACTGGTGATTCAGTCATCTCAATCCATCTTCTTTACACCCTCCTATTGGATATTTAAAAGCAATTGTAAGACTTCCCCTGAGCTTTTCCAGGTTAAGCAGTTCAAGCTTGCCCAGCTTTTCCTAATTTGGGTTTCTCTCTCTCTTAATGATCTTTGTGTCCCTTCATTGGGCTTGCTCCAGTGTGTCCATTTGTATCTGTGTGCTTGACTGTCTAGAGCTGGAACCTATGCTCCGGATGTGACCTTTGCAGTGCTGAGTAGAGGGGAAAGATCGCATCCCTAGACCTGCTGGCAGAACTCTGATACAAGCTAGGATGCTGTTGGCTGCCTTTGCCACAGGGGCACATTGCTGGCTCATGTTCAATTTGTTGTCCTCCAGGACTTTCATGTCTTACCCTACAATGGTGCTTTCCAGCCAAGCAATTTTGCATATACATATACACACACCAATAAGCTTATAATGGTATTTAAGTTGTTAAATTGTTCCAGACTAGTGTGTGTGTCTGTGTTTTTTGCAGGTATTTGTAAAGATTTAACTGAGCATGTAATGAGTGGGCAGAAATGGACCTTTTAACCCTTTTTAGTCCATAGAGCAAATTCAGCCCTAAATAGATAAAATCATATCAATGAAGGTAATTATTCCATGCATTTACATATTACAGGATTGCAAGATGTACTTGCGTGTATCTGCAGTAAAAAAAAAAATCCCAAATTTGACACAGTTACTAGTTGCCTGAAGTGTTCAGTAGTTCTTAATGGGGCTGATAGAAATTTCTGTGAAAGAGTGACAACCTGAATTGTCATAAGTCGTCAGCTGGTCACTTATTTGCATAGTACAGCTGAATGCTCAGTGTCAGGTAACCAGATTACTTCAAGTAGAAGAGCCATGGCACTCATCTACATGGCTTTTGGACACTTCCAGGAATGGTGATTCCACCACTCCCCTGGGAAGCCTCTTCCAATGCCTGATCACCCTCTCATGGAAGAAGTTTCCTAATATCCTGTCTAAACCTGCCTTGGTCAACTTGAGGCCATTACCTCTTGTCCTGTCGCTTCTTAACTTAGATTCATAGAATAGTTGGGGTTGGAAAGGACCTTAAGATCATCTAGTCCCAGCCCCTCTGCCAAGGGCAGGGACACCTCCCACTAAACTATGCCACCCAAGGCTCTGTCCAACCCGGTCTTGAACACCACCACAGATGGAGCATTCACAACTTCCCTGGGCAACCCATTCCAGTGCCTCACCACCCTTACAGTAAAGAATTTCTTCCTCATATCCAATCTGAACTTCCCCTGTTTACGTTTGAACCCATTACCCCTTGTCCTCTCACTACAGTCCCTCATGAAGAGTCCCTCCCCAGCATCCCTATAGGCCCCCTTCGGATACTGGAAGTCTGCTATGAGGTCTCCACGCAGCCTTCTCTTCTTCAGGCTGAACAGCCCCAACTTTCTCAGCCTATCTTCATACAGGAGGTGCTCCATTCCCCTGATCATCCTCGTGGCCCTCCTCTGGTCTTGTTCCAACAGTTCCATGTCCTTTTTATGTTGAGGCCACCAGAACTGCACACAGTACTCCAAGTGAGGTCTCACGAGAGCAGAGTAAGGGGCAGGAGCCGGCTCATGTTCGTTTTCTCATCAACCAACACTTGGGAGAATAGGCCAGCCACCTCCTTACTCCATCTTCCTTTCAGGTAGTTGTAGAGAGTGATAAGGTTCCCCTTAAGCCTTCTCTTCTCCAGACTAAACAACCCTGGTTCCCATAGCTGTTCCTCATCAGACTTGTTCTTCAGACCCTTCACCATCTTCATTGTTCTTCTTTGGACCTGCTCCAGCACCTCAATATAGTGAGAGGCTCAAAACCAAACACAGTATTTGAGGTGTGGCCTTACCAGTGCCAAGTACAGGGAGACTATCAGTTCCCTGGCCCTGCTTGCTGTGCTATTGCTGATACAGGCCAGGATGCTGTTGGGCTGCTTGGGCACAAGCTGGCTCATGTTCAGCTGCCGTCTGGAAAAGTGCAGCACTGAAAGTGCACTCGATCCCCTCATACAGATCATCAGTGGAGATACTGAACATTGGTGGCCCCAATACCAAGCCCTGAGGGACACCACTAGTGACTGGTTGCCAACTAGATGTGACAGTGTTTACCACTGCTCTTTGGGCTTGGCCATCCAGCCATATTTTACCCAATGAAGAATCCACCTATCCAGACCATGAGCAGCCAGTTTCTCCAGAAGAATGCTGTGGGAGGCAGTGTCAAATGCTTTACTGGAGTCCAGATAGACAATATCTACAGCCTTTCCCTCATCAACCAGGTGGGTCACCTTGTTATAGAAGGAGATCAGGTTGGTCAAGCAGGACCTGCCCTTTATGAACCTGTGCTGACTGGAGTGAGGAGGAAGTTATACACAAACTAATCTGGTATATGAAGAAAACTGTTTAAAAATGCTAACAAAGTATAAGCTTACATTTATATTTTCAAGTTCTTTAATCCTTAAATAAAGTTAAAATGCAATTTTTTAAAGAAAAAGATTATGAATATTGCTGTCTCTCAGAAATAGTATCCAAATATCCCTTGGACCAAGCTTATTCAAACCAGATTGAGAGGCAGTATTTGTGTACCCTCACACTATTTGGAATAAGCAATGCACATGCTAAAATGGAAGTCTACCGTTTATAGTTACCACTGTACATGCCATGTAAAGGAGTGAAAATATTTTCTTATAGCATTAATTCTAGTGTTTACTATGGTTTTCACAGCTTTTGAATCTATGGACTACAGCCAGCTGTCAGAAATTCTTGCAGTCTGCTCTTGTTAATCATCAAAATTGTAGCTGACAAGTTGCTGAAGTTTTTTCTCTCTATTTCTGCAGGACAGCTGTAGCTGTTACCTTTGTACTGTCTACTGTAATTTAGGAATTGCATGTTCGCAGCTGAATGAGTATCTTAGGTGTTTGTTGGATTTATTAACAGATACTTTTTCATGCATCTCTCATCAGTTACTTCTAGAAAAAATGGTGATATTGCTTTAAAATGCAGAGTATTTTTTAGAAAACAATATCCTGACTTTCTAACTTAGGAGAGCCAGTGCATTTTTTTTCTGAGGTGTCATTTAGTTGTAGATGATAAGTTTTGTAACAGGATGGTTTGTTGTTAGTTTTGTTTGTGTTTTGTTTTGTTTTTTCCTTTCTTGTAATAGTATTCTAATAATTAATTTAGATCACGAGTGTCGTAGATGTTAGTTAATACTGACTGTCCTACAGTAAGAAGCCATTTCCATAAGACATTCTAATGGATGGTTTGTAGACATTTTGAAGTATGAAGTGTTATTTTTATGAAATGCTGTAGCTGGTTGAGAAATTTTATTATTGTCACTTCAAAATGTTGCTGGAGTGTTGAACTTATTTCTTGATTAATAGCTGAATCAGATTTGTATTTGTTACCTATTCAAATCTGAAAAGTCGTGGCTTCTAAATTTTCTTCTGCATAGTAGCTTAAACAAAACCAAGAATGGTTGTTTAAATGGATAGCTGGAGAAAAGGAAGAAAAACCTTAAGATTGTTTAATAAGAATGCTTACTGTGAGAGAGCTATGAAAATATCTGTAGTTGAATGCATACAGGTTATATTTCATACTGTGCATGTTGTTCTCATTTCAGGGTTAGTCAGCAATATAAAACCAACTTGATGACTGCTGATAATTTATCGATTTGTTTCTGGCCTACTTTGATGAGACCTGATTTTGAAAACAAAGAATTTTTTTCTACCACCAAAATCCACCAGTCAGTTATAGAGACCTTCATTCAACAGTGTCAGTTTTTCTTTTACAACGGAGAGATTGTAGAAGCACCTAACCCAGTGGCATGTCAGCCACTTCCTTCCAACACAGTGCAGATGGTAGAGCCAATGGTACCTCTTCAGTTACCACCACCGCTGCAGCCTCAGCTGATACAGTCACAATTACCAGCAGACCCTCTTGGTATTATATAAACAGAAGATGATTGCAGGCAGCCTCGCACTGGACAGTAAGGACAAGCTATAGGCATGCATGTTTCAGGATACAGTAATATACTTCATATTTATGACAAATAATTCCCATCCAGCTGATTGGACATCTTTTTGTTATATCCTGTACTGTGTTCCTCATTTGTACACACTGCAGATAAAAACTGTGTGGTAAGCATGACTGGAGAGGTTTAATTTTTAAAAGCAAAAATAGCTATAAAGTACAGAGCTGCTGCTGCATGATACCTTATTGCAATCACTATATCATTCCTGTGACAGTTGTCACAATATATTGTGAATAAAATTTTTCTATAGAAATTTAATGATTTAAAAAATTACATTTATGAAACATTCAATGCTTACAGCCTGCTTTATGGCTGTTTTTGTTATTTAACATGCTATTTTTGGCAATTTTATTCACATACGAGCGTTCTGTGTAAACAACTAAAGCCCAGCTATAGTTTATTTTGTGATCTCCTGGCTACTTATGTGATGGTATGCTTAGGATGGTTTATGGAAGAATGCAAAATGCACTGTTGAGAATTTTACAGTCCCTCACCATCCATCTTTACTTGTAAGTAAACCTGTGGACAGTTTGTTAAGGGTGGGTGAACTTGCTTATTATTTCTTACAGCACAATACCAAGGACATGCTTGTTGTAAAAGTGAGTTTCAAATATTGTACAAAAATTTTGGTGTTGCCTACTTATTTCTTTCTGTTCCATTACTGAACTAAACATTTTGTAAAACTGTTAATTCTGTAAACAGCTGCATGTTTAAAAGATCATTGATGGTCTTGTAAACTTAATCTAATATATTTTAGATATTTTAATTTTTCCCACTTGGGAATACATGTAGTGTTTAGAAAATAGTTCATGACATTTTCATATAAGGTTATATCTTTTCATACATAAACATGAATTTTGTTGTAGTAAAATTCTCTAAACCAAACAATGTTTTAATCTAGGACTTCAATTAATCTATTCTTTAAATCTATTTTTATGTGACCCTTTAAAGATATACAAAAATGCATTGCTAATACATAGCAATAAATACTTTGGGTACTGACGATTAACCTCTTTGGAGTGTGTATATATAAAATCACATAAACTTGTATTAATTTTTTTTTTTCCTCTGGTATGTTGTACTAAAAATTCAAATGACTGATTTTTTTTTTTCCACCATATTTTTAAATTATCTCTTTTTATTTCATTTATTTTACATTTACATTGGTACCAGTTTTGTGTAAAAGAATGCTGCTTAATTTAAACAAATCTTTGGGTTAATTATTTTGTTAGTGGTAAAAAACTGAGAAGGTTACAAATTGTAGCAAAGGAGAGACCATAGAGAAGCACTACCTGTGAGACTTTTCATAGCAGCTTTTTTTCTTTCATGCTCAAAATTCACCTTTTTAGGTCTGCAAAGAAGAAAACAGTTTCGGCTCGTTCAGCTGCTAGAATGTTTTGTGTAGTAAAAAAAAAAAAAAAAGCTTTATGATGGTCACTGTTGTAATCTTCACTTATAACAAGATTTAAGATCGTCTTGTATGTATTATAGTAAATAGATGATTTTGAGAATTAAGGCTTTTAAGAGTTTGATTTGCTCCATTTTCCCAAAATAAAAATTGCCTTTGCCACTTATGTCCTAGGTATTGTACTTCTAATTACGACTTGGAGTATCATTCTAGATTACTATGATACCATAAACCGGGCTGCTGTTTGAAGTACATGTATATTATAAATTATCTTGATATTGTGTTATATTCTTGCAAGTAATTATCTTTTCTAAGAAAACATAAACAAAAAAGAAAAGTCAACTCTATTCCTATTGCAAAGCACACAGGAGTTAATAGTACAATAAAGTCTGTCCTGTAAATTGTAGTATTCTTAACTTGTTCTACTTTACCTGTTGTCTATATAGCTTTTATTTATAGTTTTCAGTCTAATCTTGGCATGTTTAGCAAAGAAAATGAAACTTCAAGAGTTTTATAAACTATTTCTAGGTTGCTAAAGAATTTATTTTTCTACTGTATATGTTATAGACAAAGCATCACCTGTACAGGAAACAAGTCTATTTCTAATAGAAGTAAGCTTAACAATAAAAGCCAGTCATATCCATATTTAAAAGTTCTACCTATAGAGTATCTCCAGTCTTTGTAATGTGAATTACATTTTAAACTTTCTACAAATTCAAGTTGTTTGCCATACTATTTAACTAATCTTTGAATACTAATTTTTAGAATAATTTACATTCCATTTCATGACAAACTTTCATGTTGAACTTGTGATCTGCAGTATTTGCAGTATCATTTATTTCTTGTATGTGATGTTTTGGTAAATTATGTAATGATTTTAAAGGTCTTAACACTTAGATTTGGCCAGATATGAAAGTGTTATTGCATTTACTGGATAAAGTATAAAAAGAGAAATAAGAAAGCATGGCATGATGGCGCTTGATGGTCACATGGAGGAATCCCTGCGTACTGTTTGCATTACAGAAGTGTTACGTGCAGGAATGTGTATATCTGTAATGTGTACACTTTGATATTTTTTATGTGCTTGTGTGTTGATGTACACAGGCACATGTGCACAGATGTGCATGCACATACACCCATGTAGTAAAGTTTTTAAAAGAAACTAGGAAATTATACCATTGTTATTAAAGATTTATAATAGAGCTTTCTCTATTATTTTTAGTAGTCCTATAAAATGAGGAAGCATGTCATTATATACAAAATCCTCATACCTTGGTTCATGTAGTCCCTTCTAGATTAAATGAAAATCCAAACAATAATAACTATATTTTTTAATGTGCGCATTTTTACAGTAATATTTATCTTGATATAGATACAAATATATATTATTTTTGGTTGAGCATCTCAGTGACACTTTATGGAGTAGTTTGTCTTTTTTATGTAATATTGGTATAGGCATACTGTAGTTCATTGTCTTTTACTGTTTTTAGTAATTTTTAAATCCCAGACCTGAGTTACAAAAGTGCCATTTTAAGTAATGCTGAACAGGTTATTTCAAAATTCCTTACCCTCCATGGTCTTGTGGAATTTAACATTCTTAGTGTAAATAGATGGCAGATGTCAACTTAAGTGAAAAGAAATGTTGTTGTTGTTCTATGTTTTCTCCATTATTTGAATCCTGGTTGCTAGGAAATTATAGAAATGTTTAGTTGCTGGAGTTTAGCTTCCGATATTTATGATAAATACAGAAAAATCGATCAACTGGAGATTTAAAAAAATTGCCTTAGCTTACACGCTTATTTCAGGTTTTTCCAGTAATTGTGATGCTGTTTGTCACCTGAAAAAATTACACTTATATAAAAAATTAAAGTCAAAATTTTGTTCTTTGTTTATAATGTAATCTTTTGTTGCTACATCAGCAGAATGCTGCAGTGGATTAAATATCAGTGAAGCTTATTCTGTATAAAAGATGCAACAAATAAAATACTAAGATGCTTACTATGTAAAATGTTCAGTTTAGTTGCCTACTAAATTTTTGAAGGCAAAAGCACCCTACTTTTCACAAACCCAGGGATGAAAGTTAGCAGTTAATCTGGCTAAACTGCATGCATCAAGTGTTTAAGATGTTCTTGGAGGGGAGGGTGTCTCTTAAGGGTCTCATGAAATTACTTTTTCCTGTGGAACTTTGAAACCTGAAGAAAAAACTGGGGGTTTTGAGTTCAGCTTTATATTTTCAGAGTTGTATGTTATTGGTCATAACTCTGCTAACTATGTGGGATGAAGTCAGCTTGATAATAGTACTGGTTTTAGTTTGTGTGCATGCAGCAAATATGCATAGATTGTTTCTTCAGAGCATCTGGAGTCAAGGCCGATACAGAGCTAACTGCAAAAACTTCCTGACAGCCTTCAGATTTGAACACTGTTCAACTTTTATTGTGTGTCTTAACATATAGAGATTCTGGAGCATTTTAATCTTTAATAGGATCTGTTTTACCTGTAATTACTTGTCATTGCGCAAATCTCAGGTTTTTAGATTGCTGTAGCAAAACCCATCTTGACTGAATCTGAAGCATAATGCTGTTTTCAGGCTTTGCAGTAGGTCAGGAAATTCTGATGAGCAGCAGTGCTAGAGAACCGAAGTGTAACTTTACTGTTCACTTGTGTCAGATTCGGTCCTTCAACTAATTTGTAGTTTCCATGGAATCAGAAGGGATAAATTTAATCTATCATCATGGCTAGTGAAAGCGAACACTTCCTTCCTTTTCTTATTGACAGTTTCTTTCCCAAGTGTGTAGATGGTGCATCTTACGGCTGTTGCCCATATGTTTCTCATCTGCCTTAGAAAATACAATGCGTGTGCTTAGACCTGGTATTTTTGTTGCTGAATTGAGTGTTGTTGATGCCCAGCCAACATTCTGGTCCTTTTATATTGCAGGATAGGGTTTAATATACCTGATTACATTAATAATAATTTGTCCGTCCCTTTTTTTTTATTTGGTGTGATTTAGACAATATGGAGCATTAAATATTTTCACCAAATGCCTACAGTGCAGTAACTGTGTTTTTGTCAGAGTGTGGTTATAACAAGAGGCTGTTGTTACTTCTATTTGCAAGCTGTTTGAGTTAAGAAAAGATGGGAAGGGAATTTTGTGATGTTGCTTCTAGCCATGGCTGCATGTCAGTGCTTCTGGGGTAGATACACTGACTTGAAGAGTATCTCTGACTGCTTCTGTGACTGACTGATTTATGTAGTGTAGCTGTAGCTTGTGTTTTCCTCAGAACTGCAGTACCACAACCTATCTGTTACTACAGATTTTTCTGCTTCGCTGCTGAAGAAGTGAAGGCAAAGCAGCCGTTCTCATGTCTTCCTTCAGTTCTCTCAGCTTTGCCACTGATGAGAATTGTCAGGGGCTCCTAAGCTGCTCTTGCAAGGTTTTACTGAATTCAAAGTAAAAACTATACTGAGTGGTAACATAAGAGCTGAAGTTCTCTGGTTAACTGGCACTGAGTGTGATGAATTGGTGAAGCATCTGGAAATAAGCAAGTTGCGCTATTAAATTACAGACATTATGCTCCCCCCAAAGGTTCCACCGTTCATCTTGGCTGTGCAACCTGAGTTTCTGCGGTGACTGCCTTTACTTGATCATATTGACCCTGTGCAGGTTGGGAGTGAAGAAGAGATCAAGAAACCTACCTCAAAAAAAAAAAATAGATCATGTACTTTGAACAGTTGCCTCTTAAAGCATTTAGATGATATTATTATGTACAGAATGTAGCAAAAAAAACCCCAGTATGGCGAATGAAATGCCCATGGTTCACTGTTGAAATATGTATGTATATGCACATATGCTTTTTTTAACTTGGTAAAGAAGCAGATATTGATACTGTGGTTCTAACAGAGTAATGAGTGGCCAGCCTGCTACAGACAGATGCTGCTTACAATTCAGGTGTTAAGTTTTCAAAAATGAATGTAAACAGATGTGTGTAATTTTGGTATCTGTGAGTTGTCTAGCTCTAAAGTTGCTTTAATTTTGTTACCTTGTGTGGTTACACAAATCAGCCTGGTTTTATGTCCTTTATTTAACTGTATTAGAGTTGAAAAGTTTCATAATCTCTTTACAGATGAATGCTTTCTTTATTCTTTTTTCTCTTAATATTTATTTTTGACTTAAAGTCAAAACTTACAATTTATAACATGGTCATAATACTTGTCTCCTGTAAAACATGCTGGGTCCCACATAAAGTTTCTAAAAGCCTGTCAATACTCTTTTGTTCCCTTTTGTCTGCACTTGTCTGTGTGCACTTGTTTGCTGTTTTGGGGATGCAGGACCTGGGGTGATGCAGCAGTTGTCCACATCCAGACATCCTGGTTGCTAGGAGATAGATATTGGAGTTGTCCTTTCCTTATCCTAACCTGCTTTTAATAAAGGAGTGCTGGAAGGAACAGTTAGGAGACCGTTTAAAACAGTGAAGGGTAAATATTACTAGTTCTCAGTATATCAGTGAGATGAAGACACCTGCCTCAGTTGGGCTTTATCTCTGTGCTAGAGGTTTGTGAGTAGAGAGCCTTTTTTCCACTGACAGTGTAAAGGGAGGAGATGAGAAAGCTCTTACCTGTGCCTTCCTCTCTAACTTCAAGGGCCAGCATTGTTCTTGCAGATTTTGGGGCTCACTAAGTCCTCTATGTCCATTGTGGAGCTCAGCCCCACAGAAAAATGGTAATGAATTAATAACGTGGCCTTCAACCAAAACTGATGCAGCTGAACAGTGGAGACATGCATACCAAAGTTAAATTGTTCTTCAGCATCCCTGTACCTGAAACATGCTGCCCTGAGTGTTTCATTGTTATTTTTTTAATATAAAAGTCTTGAGTGGAATTACAACTGCTAGCTGCAGTTCTAAGTCATCTTTATATCTCCTCACAGCTGACCAGATTTATTTACGAGGGTACAAAGCTTCTTTGACCTGAAGTATTTCTGGGTAAGTAGAAATCAAGCTATCTTCTCCTTAGGCTATTAAGTATTATTTTGTTTTCTCTCTTCATTTCAAAGAAGGCAGTTTCTAAGAAAAATAGGGGCCTGAACTGTTACCTGTCAGAGGTGTGTTTTCGTAGCATGATAGTGAACTAAACACCCATCCCATTCAGTGGAGACGTGGAAGTAGTCTATGAAGACATTAATCCAGCTGGAATCATTTGTAGGACTTTCCATGGCAGAGTAAGTGAACTGTGGGACAAAATATCCTTTCAGTCATGGCTATAGTTGCTCTTTGAAGTAAAATTTATACTTCTCCCACCCGCTACTCCTTTTATTCTCCAGAAGGGAGGTGAACTAGTGGGTATGTAATATGATTGTCGAAACTGAGCTCAATGGGGGAATAAGCAAACAATTGACACCACACACACCCTGAAAGACTCTGCAGACATCTATGTCCAATCCTAGCATTCCAAGTGTCGGGAGGAACTGGGTGCTTCTGCTTTTCTTCAAGGCTATGTACTTCATGTAGGCTGAGAGGCAGGGACTCACGGCTCTCTTTGGATTTTGACTACTGCCCTGCATCCAGTATTCTACTTAAAACACTGGCCATAACTAATGTGTTTTTTAAGCTTGATCTGTAAATAGCCTGAGCCTGATTGCTGGTATGTTACCCTCCCTCATCCTTTTTTTTTTTTTTTTTTTTTTTTTTTTTTACCTTTTCTATTTCTTTACCTTTTTTGTCTCCCCCTTTGCTCCCCCTTCCCATTCCCCCTGGAAACACCAGTGCTGCTCAGCTAGAGTTCCCTCAGTATGAAGAAGAGGTTCTGCTGCAGGGCATTCTCATTTGGGAGTACTTGGCTTTAGATCTCGCCTCTCCTTTGCTCTACAAGAACGTCTGTTTGTTAACTTCTTGGCTTGTTACAAAACCTTTCTTTCCCCCTCCCTAAAGTTTTTGAGGATGAGTGGGCTGAAGCGAATATCTACAGGCAGTTATTTATCTTCGTGCATGAATTTATGGGACAGGTGCCCAGAACCCTACCATTGCAAGATTTGTTCAGAAATGGAAGAAAGAAAGAAGCTCACAACTTCTATGAGTCTCTTGCCTTCTGACATACTAGTTTGGGAAGCCTACAGCTATTCTTGCACTGCATGAATGTATGTTTAGAAGTATGTTCTGAACTCATTTAGATGGGAAGTGTATATTCTGAATTGCCTTGCAAAAAAAAAGTAAGCAATTGCCTTCTTGCAGGTGTTGGATATACAGCTGAAGTGAAGGAGTACTAGAAAGTGTGCTAAATACGAGCAGATAGGATGTGTGACTAGTTTTCTCATCAGTAGGAAGCTAAGAAAGAATGGGTATTTTAGGAGCTTAGAAATTTTAAACTGAATCGAAGGAAATATTTATGGTGGGAAATTTTTTCCTTCTAGTGTTTTCAGTGGCTTCTCTCTGCATTTTTATAATATGAGGACATGTTCCAACACACTCCATTCCCAGTGCTGCAATGCTCTTAACAGCCATCCAGTTATATGCAGAAGACAGCAGAGCTTTTTCACTGTCAGCGTAAGAACCAGGAACTTTAAAAGAAAAGTCTGCTTACAGGGTGTCTTTTCTGGTTTTCGTGTAGGGTGAGAGAGTTCCCCTCCCGACAAAGTTCTCAAGAATGTACATGGTTGGCAAGAATCACAATCTTTACAGTTTCTGGGTTTTTTTGGGCTGGCTGAGATTTAAATTTTCTTTCTTTTTATAAGAGGGAGGGGAAAAATCCCTGGCTGATACATTTTTTTATTGTGCAATTGTAAGCAAGATTTTTATTTGGGGGGTGGAATTTGCTATTCAAAGAAAGAATTGGCAAAGTAGCCCTCTGGGGATACCAGTGAAGTGTTCACATTACAGTGGATAATCTTTCATTTGTTTGTTAGTTTTCCTAGTGGCATCACAGTTATCTGACTAGCAAACTGATCCTTTCTTATGGCTGTACATTTGATTTGCAGGTATATTAATGCCATTTTTAAACTATTGTAATTGCATTTAGTAGTTAAAAAAAATATCTTTTGTGGAGATATCTGCTTATGGGGGAGGCCCTAAATTGTTCTGATGGTGAGTAAAAGGGATCCAGATTTCTTGCTAAGACTATAAAAAGGAGACAGCTGACACATTCTTCCTCATTAAAGAACACCTAAGGTGACTTTTTTTGCCTGAAATGGTGGAAGTTTGTTTTCGACTGTAACTGGCGCTACTGCAGCTGCAACGTCTGGAGCACCCATGTACAAAGGAAAAGGAGTCTGTTTGTATATTTAGTTTTCCAAAGGGAGAAGTGATAGTTAAAGCAGATAAAAGCATGTCTTAATTCTTCCTTACTGTTAATGTGACTACAAGAATGACTGTCATAGCCTGTTTTATAGTCTTATCCCATAATCTGGCTGAGTTCAAATGCCAGATTTATATTCTCTACCCATCTCTCAAAAATACTGAGCAGACCTGTGTTCTGACAGTTGTTATAGTCTCATTTCTGACTTGTACCCAATTTCTTCTTTTAAAAGTTGTCTACACATGTACAGAATCGTAGTAACTCAATGGCAGTATTATCTAAATTTAGAAGGCTTAGTGAATGTTGTCAGAAAACAGTCTTTGGTTAGAGTTTATCTGATAAAGTTAGACCAGTTCCTGTGTTGCTGTTAAGATGCCTCTGTCCTTCACCTTGGAAGTGAAGCTAACTTGGGATAGCAATGTTGCATTGCGTGCTTTGGTAGAGGTTCAGTTAGCAAGGAATTACAGTTTTCATTTACTTGTGGAGTCCCTAGTAGGCAGTTTCTACTTGAGCAGTGGAAGTCTCACATATGTGCATGTACACACTGGAGGTTGATGAAAATAGCTTTGTAACACTTTTGTCTACATGTTCATCTATTATTATTGTGTCCCCAAATATCTTGGATTCAGCTTATGTGTATAGTACAACTTGCTGGGTTTTCCACCTTGTATTGAAAACTTAACTCTCAAATGCATGTGTTTTTAGTCTCTGTTTGCTTCCTGGAGAGCGTCTATTCTTTATCCATACATTCGGTATTCAAGAAGCAGAGGAGAAATTAAAAGTGAGCAATTTTACCTCTCTGAATTTCAGAAAAATGTGGGAGTTTTTGCATTGGGAATTGGCCTATTCTGTGTATGTGGCAGAAGTCCATATGCACCACTCCTGCAGGTGCACTGCATGTAGCTGGTCCCTTCCGTCTTGTTTCTAGGCAGGGGAGAGGCTCAAGGGTTGGCCTTTCGTGTGCAGTTGTGTCCTTGAAAACCTGTGGTACATGGCTGTGTCCTGGCCGTGTTAAATACTGCAGTGGGAAACATGTCTGCCTGCAATTTTGAAAATAAGTTTAGAAAAATTATCCTCTTGTCTCACATCAGCAATGTATTTGCCCTTTCCCCCAAGAAGCTTGAAGGAACCTGCTTCTGTTCAGGAACTGCACACTTTCCCTGATCCTTCTGATATTAATTGATATGGAGATAGAGAACTGTGTAAACAAGTTCTCAGAATAATTGAATGGCGAAATGAAAGAAAAGATATATGCATGAGATCTTCATGTGCACATACTCACTGAGCAGAAAATAATGAAGTCCTTTTCCCTTTTGATTCTGAAAAATAGTTATATTCTGTTTTAGAGATGCGTATAAAAATGCACAGGCATGAGTACAGTGGTCTGCTCAAATCTAGGCATCTGATCTCACCCTTTGGTTTGTTACAAGAACTGCAAATGATATTCTTAGCAAGCTTACTGCTAAAAATCCTTTGGCCCTCCATACCTCCCTAAATGAAACAAGTAGTGAAGAGCACAGAATGACCTTACCTGACTCACACTGCACATTGATAGGCTGTATGTCGCCTTGCCCATTTGTTATAGCCAGCTGATGTCTCTTGCCTTATACTTAGATCACACATTATTATTAGAAGAGAAGGCTGCGTGGAGACCTCATAGCAGCCTTCCAATACCTGAAGGGGGCCTATAGGGATGCTGGGGAGGGACTCTTCATTAGGGACTGTGGTGAGAGGACAAGGGGTAATGGGTTTAAACTTAAACAGGGAAGGTTTAGATTGGATATGAGGAAGAAATTCTTTACTGTGAGGGTGGTGGGGCCCTGGAATGGGTTGCCCAGGGAGGTTGTGGATGCTTCATCCCTGGCGGCGTTCAAGGTGGGGCTGGACATAGCCTTGGATGGCATGGTTTAGTGGGAGGTGTCCCTGCCCATGGCAGGGGGGTTGGAACTCGATGATCTTGAGGTCCTTTCCAACCCTTACTATTCTATGATTCTATGATTCTATTATTTGAACAAGAAACATTTCAAGCTTTGGGGTATTTGGCACTTGGTGGTGTGTTTAGAGGCCCACCTGTACAATGAAGAGTAAAGTCGGTAATGCAGGTACAATAGCTGGGATTATGTAGATTTTTGTAAATCATACTGGTGAAATTTCAAATAGGAAAATGGATAAGAATTAGAGTTAAAGCAAAGGTCTTCACAAAGTGGGAAAAACTTAGTTTATAAAGAAGGTTAAGATACAATTGAAGATGTGAAAGTAAGCTACTTCAAATAGGGGAATGGCTGCATGTGTTACTGTAAAAGCTCAAGACACACAAGTGGGTTTATTTGACTACTCTATTCAAATTGCTGTGCTGGTTTAATCAATACAAATGCTTATTAGATTTGAAAATTTACACAAGTATTGCTACACAACTCTTGACCCACAAGAGTTCATGAAAATAAAGATACTTGAATATGCAAATGTAGGTCTTAAACATTCTTGTATCTCTGATGGAAATTAATCTATACTTTTCTTCTAAACCTGTGAAACAGCTTCCACACCTTTCTCCATGTCTTATTTCAGTGATTCAGTATAGAATCATAGAATCATAGAATAGTAAGGGTTGGAAAGGACCTCAAGATCATCGAGTTCCAACCCCCCTGCCATGGGCAGGGACACCTCCCACTAAACCATGCCATCTAAGGCTATGTCCAACCCCACCTTGAACGCCGCCAGGGATGAAGCATCCACAACCTCCCTGGGTATCCTTGTGGGAAGAAAGATTCCCCTGGTAGCCAAGCTGAATCTTCTTTACTGCAAGATAAACTGTCTTCTTCTAGTTCAATTGCAAGTGGACGTGGTGAATATTTATCACTGTCGCCTTTATGGTGATCTTTACATGCTGGAAGACTGCTATATCCCGTTCCTCTCTCAGTGCTTTCCACAGCTGTCTTTTCTTCCTCCAAGTAATACATTCCTTTAAGTTTTTTTACAGTTTGTGTTTGTGAACCTTGTAGTATTCTTGTTGCCGTTCTTGAAGCATATTGGTGGTCCAAACTGAGCACAGTCTTGACCACTCTACTAGTACAAATTATGACAGTGTCATATCTCTTGTATCATGTGAATCGCATGTAAGGTTGATTAGTCCTTAAGTCAATATACTATAAACCCTGAATTTTACCAGTGTGTACATTTAAAATTGTACCATTCAGACAGGGGTAATGGGTTTAAGCGAAGCTTATGAGGCCCAAGTCTTTCTACTGCACTGTTCAATGTCTGTTTCTATCTGCTTGAGTAACTGAAATGGTGTGAACTGCTGGATCATAGGTGACTCCTCAGTAAGTGCGTGAGTAATGGCGGGGAAGATGGGGAACAAAGCATTCTGCAGTTCTGCCTTTCAAAGAACTCAAGAGGCAGGCAGTTTTATATTAGTTTCTCCTGAGATGCTAGCTGTTAAATCATGATACAACTCTGTGATCCAACACTGTTACTGAGAAGGATGATAGAGAAAAAGCAAAAGACATAGTGAGCCTTGGATAAAAGCAAAGATGGCCTTTCAAAATGGTTATTGAATTGAGCTGTGAGGAACAGAGGATGTGTCTCTTGTTAAAGCATGTGTACTTAGTGTAGATTTGCTGCTTTCCTCAATTATCATAGCTGGCTTGCTTTGAAGAAGTATTAAAATTGCTTCGTTCAGTGAGGATTCTAGAATTAATGTTTGTTCTTCAGTGGATGCTTCCAACATTCAAGGGAGAAATATTGTTAGGTGGTGTAAGACAGACGCCTTCACTTCTGAATTATTTCCATGTATGCAAAATGTTAAAATACTTTCCATTTCTCAGAGTACCTAATTAACATTTTATAAGCCCTTATTCTAAAATTGAAAAAAATGAAGATTTTAGCTTTGTCTGCAAAGATATATGTGATGTTGTATAAACAATGCAAATATCTTTGGCACTGAATCCCATAATAAAGATCTCATTTAATACATGCTAGATTTAAGATTTAATGTGATGTTTCCATAGGGTTTGTTGACTATTAAATTTATGGCTCCCTTGTCAGTTCCAGGGCTAGATAAAAGCAACAAAAAAACCCAACAAATCCTTTAACTTGTGAAATAAATAGCACTATCTGGAAGTCTGTGATTTGGCGTTTCAAACGCACAGCTGTCCTCCTCTTATTCTCCTCACTTTCTTTACATTCATAAGAAGGTAAATCCATAGCACTGCACTGTGACTCCTCATTGCAATAGAGGCCATTAATCAAGTTATGCTGGTTTTGGAGTGTGATATCAATATCACTCCCTTCAGCCTTTAGTGTTGACAGTGCATTCCAAAATATTGTAACAGCAGTTTCTTAAATGGCAAAACAAATGACTCACAGTACATCTGTAAAAGGTGATAAAATGAAAGGATTGCTTTAAGAAAAATTACCCTATTAGGAAGCATATTTCTCTAACATTTTGTTGATATATTTCTAGATACAACTATGCATACATGATATGATGTAGAATGCAGTGTATATTGTTCTAGAAATGCAGTCCACTGTGGTGTGAATGGGAAGGTTTTATTGACTGAAGTGTGAGACAGCTGTAGGACCAATTGATTGCAAAGCCACTGCAGAAAGCACTAGTATGTGTACAACAAGGAATATAGAAATGGATTTATTTTTCAGTCTTGGCACATTTGTGTGTTGTTGAGACACTAACACAAGATGATTTTTTTTTCTTTCTACCTCAATTATGTCATCAGTATTCAACTGGAAATTTATTAAGGGATGCCTGAGAACAGAGAGGGGGTTTCCTGGGATATTCATCATGTTACAAAAGATCATGTGCCTTTGAGTTCGGAGGGGAAGGGGAAGACCTTCAAAGCAGTTAGGCTATTTACTTATATTGTGCTGCTCTTGAATAGGTACCAAAACAATATATAAGTGATGTGTGAACTCTTGTGGCTAGCAAAGCTTTGCTGTGAATGGTAGCCTTAGGCTTTAGGTAGGCTTCCTCCATTGTCACCTCAGCAGTTTGGGGCATCTGATGATGAGCCAGCTGCATATAGTATTATTCATTTGGACTGCATGTGGTTATTTTATTCTGAGCAGCAGCCCACTGCTGTGGCCCCAGCAGTGAGGTTGTTCTGGGTTGGCATCTGTTGATGTGCTCTCCATGAAGGCAGGGTAAGGTGCCCTGTGGGCTGGCACTTCCCACTGTAGTCCCAATACACTCTGCAGGCTGCAAGAAAGATACCTTCAGCTGAGATTCACTTTGAAGAATATGCCTGCTTGAACAATTTAAAAAATTAACTGATTTTCCATTTTGCTTAGAGTACTTTGGCCGGTTTTCGTGTTCTTTCTCTTAGCCAGTTTTGCACGTCTTGATGTTCATCACTGAAAACATTCACTGCCAACAGCTTCAGGGCTCTTAAGGCTGAATTAGACATAGGAGTGATCCTTATGTTACCTTTTCAGTCTGAATGCCTTTCTGCTTTCTGTCCTTCCTTTTTTTCAGGAAGGGATCAGTGCTGAATGGTTCTTCTACTCAGCAATGCTGATCAGCATCTAGGACAGCGAATCAAGCAGAACTCTTGCAGGCATTTTGCTTGAAGGAGTTATTGAGCAACATCATGCGAGTTCCTTCTCTCTCCAGCACTTAACTGTCATTCTTTTGAGATGATGGTTTATATTGGCTGCAGGCCTCTAGCCACAGAATATTTGCTAGGGGACAGGATACACCTGAGTCAGTGCACTAGCAGAGACGTGCAGTATGACAGGAGACAAGTTCATTGTAGACAGCTTAGGGCCAGGAGGTCACAGCCCCAGGCACACATATTGTGTAGGAGGGAGGATGGGGTGACTTCCCTCAGAGGTTCTATATCATCACTCAGATCTCCAGGTGAGCACCTGGGAGCTGCTGTGCTGCCAGCCCCTGTGATCAGACTGGCTGAGTGCGGTGAGTGCGCCTCTGGAGAACTGACCCTTACAGAGCTCATGCACCTCCATGCCTTTCTTCATGTTCTCCCAGATCTCCTGTGGCCACAGTACTCCACTGAATGTTCACTCATATTTTATCACTGTGTTTTGGTTTCTTTTCTCACAGATGGATCAGCTTGTATTTTACCTGGCTCAAAGTCTCTGTTCCGCTAATGCTTCCTGAAACCCTCCTGAATCTCTTTGCTCAGTTACAGCGATGTTTGTGAGATGTATTATTGACTAAGTATGTGACCAACATGTTGCTGTCTTCTTGGCATACTCCCTTCAATTAATCAATATAGCTGTTAAACAGAATGGGGCTAGTATGAGTGGGATGTGATCTGATCTGATAAATGCTTCAGCTTGATGTTACATCATTTGCTGTTACCCTTTGTGTTTAACTGTACAGCCAGTTTTCATTTGTGTGACTTGCACAGCTGGACTAGCCCTCAATTAAAGACTCTGGAATGACTGTATTGAATATTTTATTAATATTTCTTCTGAGGTATTCTCGTCATCTGTGATGTTCACTTGTGAAACAACACAGTAAAAAAAGCTACAAATGGCATCATCTCAGATTTACTGTTGATCAACTCTGTCTCACAGTGTGGCCACTTTCTGTGCAGCCTAGTGTGCAGAGCTGTGTCATTTCCCCTTTCCCCAGCAGCAAACCCAATAAACCCCTGGATAATATGTCATTATTATATGGAAATTTATGCATTATTTTGGTGGGGGATCACTTCTTTGATTCTCACATTTAATTGGTTTCCAGTATAGTTTCATTTTTAATGAGGTTTTCATGTTCTTGGGAGGTTGCTTCTAGCTATTCTAGACTATCTAGAATTTAGAGTTAACTCGTTCGGTTTTATAGAAGTTAGAGTAATGATCTTGTTCACTTTAAAATAACTTTTTCTTCCCATAACTAGGCAAAGTGTAATTCCCTCAGGCCATCTGGATAGTGCTGTTCACTCTGTTCTCACTGTGGTATCCTTTCCTTCTTCCTGAAACTGTGAATGGTATTTCACCCAGATTATCCTCTTCCAAGTTTTGCCTTGTTTGCCTTTAAAGCATCTATATGACTCAACCTGAGATTTATTGCAAGCATTATTTTTGAACGCAAGGAAAACCAGAGAATTATGTATTTTCATCTTTCTAAATTAATTCCTTCTCTTTGTCATCTAAAATAGTCATTGCTTGAGCCTGTTCATAGTGAGAAAATGAGCGTATGTAGTGTGAGGGCAAAAACGGATCTCATGGCATTCATACATGCTTTTGTGTTGGCTGTTATCCTGGGGTGTCCTTACTGTGCCTTTAGTTCTTCAAGTCTACTGTAAAGAAAACAGCTTTTCTCTTTGTCTGCCATTGAGAGAGACTCACTACTGCCACTTTAAATAATTATCTTCATAAAAACAAATGTCAACTTGCCATTGCTACTGTTACTTTATTTTGTCAGCAATGCAACTGAGGCAAATACTTCACTAAAATAGCTCTGTCTTGGGTAATGGCCTTGCTGTAAACACCGACTATCCTTGTCTAAAAGAATACATAAGAAGTAGTAATTTTTGCCTGGGTTTAGTTCTAGAAATTCTTTTTTTTCATGTTTCATACAGTAGGTTTGACCTCTAATCTAAAGAAAAAAGGGCTATGAAACCTCCATTCATGTTCACTGTTGAACCTTAGAGCACAGAAAATATATAGGAACAGGAAAAATAAAGACTTAATGCATCAGGCCTGCATGACGGACGGACTCTTTCTGCACATTACATCTCTTTTAACCAGATGTGAATTGTATTATAGCTAGAATAATGGTTATGTGTGCTAGAGGCTAATCTTTTGAATCAGAAAGCCATTTGTTTTATTATTCTTAAGGCTCTTATACTACAGGAACCTGCTGCGATTCCAAAGTGTGAGTAGACAGGCTGATGCTAATGAAAGTAAATACTACAAAAACCTGTGTATCGAGAGAAGCATGAACTGATGTGTCTGAGCACGTTATTTCCATTTAAAAGATTTCCAGTGTTGATTCAGTGCAATTCACCACAGATAACTGAAATTAATATGATTTGGTTTTATTTTGTTGGCTCAGGCGTTGTTACTGCAGCTTTGTGTCTACACATACACATTATGCGTTGAAATGAATATTTTGACTTGCAGCAGGTTAAAATAATTAACATTTTAAAAAAAATCACTGCTCTTTTCTGTCTGCGCTCTGCTGGATATTACGTATGTGGATATTAATTGAAGCAAAGATTCAAAGCCTGGTTTAAAAGAAAGCAATTAAAGCAGCCTGCACCCTCACTGGAGGTAGGACAAAGTAATTTCAAACTGTTTCAAGATGAGAGTGGATCTGTCTCAAATGAACATTGCAGCCATTCAACCATAAGGCAAAACTGCAAACCCCCCTCTTGGTTTCTTGGTTATGTTTTATGAGTAATGGCTGTCGGAGGCAACAAATTCCAGGATCAGGCTCAGGACGGTGATTTCCACGCGGACATGATCCCTCAGTTTGGTCTGTATGTCCTCAGGCTTTTGTCGATCCACTTTCAGTTACCAAAGCTTTCCACACATCATAATGGAAGTCTAAGTCCCAGTTAAAGGCTGCACATTGCACTAGACTGTGAAGTGCTGAAAAATAGGAGCTCTGAAAGCCAGCTATGGATCTAACATGATTAACCAAGGGTATCCTCAGGCCTCTGAAAATAAGCAGGGAAGGCTTACGCTGGGACAACTTTCTCAGTAACCTCTCCAAGCTTACTGCCCTACTCTGTCCGCTTCTAATTTTTTATGATTCAGGGACTTATGTTTTAGGTTAAAATGCAACATTTTACAGAGAACTATCACTCATTTCCATGTGCTTTAAAACTGTACTGTAGTACAGCCCTTTGGGAGCTGTTTCACAAACAATTTGAAAATCCATGCAGTGGAGATAGAGAGATATAATCTTGTCATGTGTCCCAAGGTAATACGTTCTGGCTGGTTAATCAAATCCTTCAGTTAAAGAAGGGATTGGAGTGACTGACTTCCTTTGTGTTCTTGAAGCATATTTGGAAAACTGGCACTTAAAAGACTGAAAGGTTTGTTAAAAGATGCTCCTCTGAGGCAGGACTGCTTGCTTTGATGCAAACTAGTTGTCTAACAAGCCGCCAACTCGGGTCGTTTACAGCATCAGGAGAGGGGGACTGCAGCGAAACTTCTTTTGACTGTCTAGTCCATTGTCATCTGGAAAAAGCAGTTGGTATAAGCTGGAATTTCAATAGGATATTGTGGTACGCATCTGATATCTTTTCAGAAGTTACTTTATTGCTTTTGTCTTGGTTTTGTGACATGAAACAGGCAGGAAGCAGGAGATAAGGGTAGTGGCTGAGAGACAGCAATGCTTGTTTAGCTGCTTTCCTTACTGCATGCTGATACAGTTGTCTTTAATTCTTATTCATATTTGGTACACTGGATTTACATTTATTCATACTTTTTTGCTTTGTTCACCTTTCTTTGGTTCTCTTTCAGGCAGTTACTCTGCTTTATTGTTCTTGTGTGCACAAATGCACTGCAGTTATATTTATGAAAGAGAGTTTAGCCAAATAAACCAGCTTAGCCTATGCTCCACAGGGACCTTTAAAGTTCTTGTTATTCTTACTATTCATGTTAATGCTTTGGATTTTAATTACTTTCACATGCAGATAAATATTACATGTTCTGTATACTTGTAAAGCAGGTTCTATGAATTCATTAAAATCACTTTTGTTTCATTTAGTATTTGCTTTATAACATTTTCAACACGAGCAAATTCTGTAGATTTTGCTGAGTTTAATTCACACTGAAGTCCTTAGCGATTTTTATCTGTACTAGATTTAACTTTTTAGTGTTCTATACATAATTGTAAGCTTCTACCATATGCGCATATCAGATCCATGCTTAGCTGAGTCCCTGCACTTCCAGAAAGTGAATGTCACTCGTGACCCTTTTTTGAATATTAAAGAAGCACGCATGAAGAGGTTGAGCAATGACTGAGCAGATGACCACATACTGAGGCAGTACACATGACACAAGTAATAATGCAGCAGCTGACACCTAGGCAAGTTCTTACTGTGCTGCAGAATTAGCAAAGATGATTTCTAAAGGAGTTCAGAGAGTGCTGTGTGTGTATTAGAGTGGGAAGAGTGCTGCTCTCCCCAGATAACCTTAGAAGTGGCTAGGTCAGAGGCAGATGTGTTCTTTGTAACTTTCTGAAAGCCAGCTCATCCCATGGATAACATGGCTAAGGACTGCCATGTTCATGTGTATTGCACAGCTAATTCAAGCTCAGGAATGACCCTTAAATCTGGCTAACTTCCTAAGACCCACAGCAGTTGAGTATATTATGGGTTGCAGTCTTTTTCCATGGGAAATGAATGTTTCTTGACACCTAAGATAGTACTAAGAAACTATACAATAAATCCTTAATATCACAAGCAATTTGGTTGTGAAGTAAATGATTCCATATGTAGAATAAGCCACCAATCATTTAGTCCTTGAGTTCCGCTGTTTGAAATGTCTCTGTGGCTGTGTGTTAGGAAGGAGCTTTTAGACTTAAAAGGTAAAATCCCATAGAAGGAATTTAAACGAGAGTAATTTTTCATTTTTTGCTTTGGCTTTCCCCTCAGAGAGAATATTTCTACCTCTGACAAAGGTTTTGAAAAGTTTAATGATGTTTGTGCTTTGTGCTTTGACTTTGATAGACAAAACTGTATATGTTCCGCTCTCCCCCAACGGAGGTTTATTTCAGAGTGCAGCTGTTCAAAGAAAAAATAAAGATAGCTTTCCTTGGGCTGCTGTAGCAAACCATGTTTTCCTTAAGTAATGTAATTTAGTTCAGCTTCCAAATTAACTTGTGCAGATATTTAGTTCTCTAGAATATTTACAAGAAAAAGAGCCCCTTAAATGCCTAATGATATAATAAAAACCCACTGTTTTTATGTAGTCTTCTATATCAGAAGGTAAACCAAGATCTTTTCATTTCTTTGTAGACTTGAAATGAAAATTTTGACTCAGATGTGGTTTTTTTGTTGTTTTTGTTTTTTTTTTTTTGCAAGAAAGAAACAAAATGAAAAAAGGCAGAAAACCCCAATGCTTACTTTTCACTGGAGGGTAATATCCATATTATTTAAGTTTACAATGGGCTGCTTGTGCTTAGATGAACAGTTACTACATCATAACTCTTGTAACAAGGCTAACAGGAGTTCAGGCATTCGTCATACTAAAGCCTCTAGAGGCAGGAAGGCAGCTTATATACTTTAATATTCTCTGGCTTCGTGCCCTGATTTAAAATACTCCTATAACATCTTTTACATATACTTTGTCTGAGACACACTGTGTTCAAAGTAAATGTATGCAAGTTGTGGTAGTTAACAACGACTTAGGAGCTTTGTAGTGTTTTCCGTCCAAAGATCCCAGAGCAGTTCACCATGTCATTTCCTTAAAACCTTTCTGAAAACACAGCTTAGATTTTAATTTACATCAGAACATAGTATAACTGTTATGAGAGAAGGTTACTGGTATATTTTTTAAATTCTTTCTTTATTCTACATTATGCATTTGGTTTATCTGCTTTGGAGACGGAATGCTACAGAGCCAAGCAGAATTACAGCCGGGTGAATTTGGCTGGGTACCGGCAACCGCTGCGTGTTATTTAAATTATTAATGTGCTCCTTTGGGAGACTTTCTTCTGTCAATCATAAAAGAAAAAACAGACCATTAATACTTTGTGATTATCTCTTTGGCAGGATGGGAGAAAAGGCACACAGAAATCTTTGGGTATTTCTTTCTTTCTCTCGCTATCTCTGACTTCCTAGGAACGTTAGTCATCAGTAACTGAGCAATTTTGCATATGAATTAGTTTTTCAGATACTAGGTGGTCAGATTCAATATGCTCAGGTTTATTTATGAGGGTCTCCATATAAATGTTGAGTACAGAAGAAAACACAGACAATTAGTTATAAGAACTGAAACAAATAAGTATCAGGGCAAAGCTGATTTCACTACTGGAAGTCTTGGCTCAGTACACCAGATTTTTCAGCTTAACAATCTGGAGCTGCGGATAGTTTGAAGTATTTGTATCTCTATCTTTAGAGTTTGTAGGGGAATGAAAATTACTAAACCCATCTCTAGCTTTTACCTACAGGACGAGTGACCTGCACCTCCCAGAGCCAGGGCTTACACTCTGAAGTGTATCCTCGGTCCCAACCACTCTCGTGCATCCCCACTGGCAGGTAGCTGGGCAGCCACAAACACAGGTGTGTGTCTGTTCACAGCAACTGTGTCCTTTGAGCCCAGAGCAAGGATACTGCAGCCTACTGACCTGCTGAGCTGCTTGTCCCTCTTGGGCTGCAGCAGCCATCTCACACGTGGCCTGTGGGACCGTCCGCTGCCCCAGTACATGCAGCCCTGCCTTTGTGTGTCCCTGCAGCCAGCTGAAGACCTTTCACAGGGTTGTTTCCCAGGCAGCAGGATCCCGTGGTTGTCCAGGTAAGGCACAGCCATTGCTCTCACATCATTCTGGCCTTTTTTATGCTGTGGAAAGGGGAATGAGATGGGGGGAGGATGCTAAGTCCAGATACTCAAAATTTGAGACTGCATCTTGGCTCTGCTTAACATGGAAGAGTGAGAGCCCCATGCTGCAGTAACCTGCAGGGGATGGCCTCACCCTCATGGCCCTTTTTAGCTGGTCTGCTCTTGGTTGTTGCATGTGTACATGTTAGCAGGTTTTGCTTTCTTTTCAGGGGTGTTATTCATAACTAAAACTCTTTTTTTCTTGTGACTTTCGACCCTAAGTAGTGCTGGCTGTGATTTAATGCTCTCTCCCTTACTGGCAGTCCTGGCAGTTGGCTGTCAGTACAAGGCTCTGGCAGAACTTGGGCTCCAGCAACCTTAGTACAGATTCCAGTACTTTCTCATTTGGACTGAGAGGTATCCTAATTCCAGCTTGCTTCTCCTGTAACGTACTTCATTATTGCTTCCACTTTATAAGGAAGAAATAATGTTCAGAATATTTGGGTTTTTTGCACAAACAGATGGTGAATAACTGAGCCTAATGAGGGGAATAAGTTGGATCACGGTGGTAGTGTCAAAGAGGGGATTACTGGAAGGTCTGTCTTGTACGAGCTGAGAATGCAACAAACAGAAATTGTAGCCAAATATATTCCTGAGCGGTCTTCTTCTTTAATTTTTTGCCTCTTCGCCAACATTTTTTTAACTGTCTTTGTTACTGAAGGGTGAATCAGTGCAATTTGCATGTAGGCATGTGTCCTTGTAAAAAAATAGCTTTGAAATCTTCTTTCCTAGCTCTGTCCCTACGTGCATTTTAATATTTCTCTTCCCAGACCTCAGATTTTCTCTTTCCTTTTCTCCAGTTGTAAGAATTGAATCAAATCTTCTGTTTTTTGCACACTGCAAATCAAAGATAGCAGTTATTTGTGTTATATGCAGAAAATGTTTGCAAGTGTTGCAATGCTTGAGTATTGCTCTGACTGGTGAACGGAGAGAGCTTAATTGCACTTTGCTGTCTCTGTCTGTTCTTGGGAGATTATGGTTGTGCATGCATCCCCAAGCCTGGCAGTTGGCCTAATTTAGTTTAGGACCCATTGTATCTAGAGGTATTCAGGGCTGGCATTAGGCCAGGCCTATTTTAATTGCAGCTTCTCTCAGGCTCCTTCCTGGAGTTTTGCTTTTCTCTCTCCCCTACTTTTCAGTTGTGTGGCTGGAGGGGGCGTAGAAGAGCAAACAGCTCACAAAGCCTTGAATCTTGGAAGGCATGCACAGGCGAACTCCTTTGCTGCAGACTAGCCACCCATGAACTCTCATCATCCAACTGGGTAAACCCTTTGGCACTTGGTGGATGCAGTTGTTTCGGACTATAGATGGTAACATGAGGGAGCTCAAAAACCTAGAAGGAAGGTGTAGTTTTCACCCCATCTATCTCATGAACCAGCAATCCTTGCCCGTAAAAATGATTTTTGTCTGCAAAATTATGGCCTGCAGTTAGGCTTAGGTTTCTGAGTGGGTTGTATAAATCAGGCTGTGCCTTTTACTTCCACTTCTCTTTGTCAGAGAATGAATCTTGAGCCAGAGCCCACTTACTGCTGTTTTTTCAACTTGCAGTATGCAAATGCTTCAGTAGACAATTGAAATTTAGGGAAAGAAATATGATAATGTGTTTCTAATGCCTTAAGTGTTTGAAAGAAGAAGAAGAGTCTTGGTTGTGAGTTCTTTGTGCTGTCCTTCATAACTCACTTTGCCATCTTATTGTAATTTTTCTTCCATTTGCATTTTTTTTCAAGAGGGAAAGGAAACCTTCATGTGACTAAGCTGTAGCCTTGCAGATCAGTTATCTGCTTCCCTGCTTCCATATGGGATGATGTGGGAGTATTTAATTCAGTAGGAAACTTGTCCCCTTTGTCCCCTATCTTTTCCTTCAGCTGTAAAGCTTATTCTAATTCTATCCAAATCTAGTGGTGCCACTCCTGCTTTCTTGCTAACACATCTTTTTGCCTATGTACAATTGACATGCAAATTCACGAAGCTTAAAACGTCACGTAAAAAAAACTATTCGATAAAGGGAGATGAACTGAGTTTTGGAGGAAGGTGGTGAATTCTCCGTTACTTAATATGTTAAAAAAAGACAGAAAACTTGGCACCGTGTTTTAGAAAGAACATACAGTAGGCTAAATGTTCCAATGTTTCTCTCTTTCCTGGAAGAGATTCAGAAAATGACCTCGAAACAATCAATCCTGCTTCCTATTGCCACTTTGCAAGATTGGTTGCACATAAGCATTGACTAGTATTTCCAGCAATAGCAAGTTCTCTCAGAAAAAGATCTGTGGTTAATGTGTAGTGGTAGGGGAGAGAAGCTGGGGAACAATTTGTGCATGTAATAAAAATTGCAATCAGGTCTCCTGCCAGTGAGAATAAAATCCACTTATCCATTGGAGTCAGCAAGATATTTTGCAGAAAAATTGCTCAGGGAGAATAATGTTGGGAGAATATGGCTCACAGCATCCACTGTTGATGATACTGAAAAATTTGGTAGAGTGACTAGCTAATATGGGTGACTGACTTTCCTGATCACAAATCTGATTTGTCGTAATCGCATTCAACTGCATCTGATGTTGTCATTGAAAGATATGAAAAAGTTAAGCACTAAAAAGTAGAACAGTGCACACGGATCTTAATGACTGCGTCTGATTCAGCCAGAAAAACTGCTGTGATCAATCCATAAGAGAACCTCTCTTCTTGAAAGCTCACATACCTTGCATAGTCTGCCAGCCTTTTGTAACCAGTGCCTGTTCTCCAGAAAACACAAGCTGTAAGGCAGACTCACCCTGCTCTGAATTTTTATTCTAAACACCATCCATGCCATGTCTGTTCATTACATCAGAATGCAGATAAGATGTTTGCATTTCTGAACAGGATGCTGCAGCTGAGCTTCTTAAGTCAGTTGGAAATGCTAATGAGCCTCCTAGGCTCACCTTGTTTGACAGTTACTGTTCTGCACAGGTTTTCACAAAGGCCCACAGTGTTTAAATGAAGGACACATATACAATATTTCAAGGAAATAGAAAAAGAACTCAAATATCCCATCCTTCTCTTTTGAATAGGAAGGTGCTGACTTATTTCTTCTTTCTATTCTATCTCACAAATTTCCCGTTGCTGAAAATAGGCAGCATTTTGTAGATTCACATTCTTTCAGGACTATCTCAAACATTCTCTTTTATTCAATTTTTCTTTTCTGGTAGAAGTATATTTCACATGAAATTTTTGTCAACTTCGTCCTGCTTCAGCTATAATATTTTCCAGCCTTTTTTACCTTTTTATTTTGAAAGTGTTTTAAATCTTCGGATTAATTTGTTCTGCAGCAGGCAGGGCTGTTTCAGCATCTTGCCAAAATCAATCAGGAATAGTAAAAACTAATTAAAAAAAAGTTTTGCTTTTCACTTAGTTTAAAAAACAAAACGCACAACCTAAAGTTTCTAAGAAGCCTGATGCTTCTGATTTTCGAAAGGAAAACCTAAAGTTGCCATACCGCAAGGGAGTATTTTGTTACTTCTTTGTTTATTTTCTGGCCTTACAAGGGTTTTTTAAGGTGAAAATCTCAGTACTAATCAGGGGAGCAATCATGTACTATGCAGGAAATGTCGTCTTGACCTTCTTGAGGCCTGGAAGTGGTTATCCTGAAACATGAGCATTAATATTTCCTGCATTCCCATAGTGTGTGTTACAACTTATTACACCAAGGTCTCAACAGACATTTGAAATACTGGTATTACTTATCTACCAGCTGTGAGTACAGGTAATAGTTCAGAGCATCAACAGCTGAAAAAAGGGTAGAAGTTAAGGGAATGCTGCTACATATCTCTGGTAAAAAAGAATATTCTCTTAACTTCTTTTCTGTGTGTGTACAACTGCATCATCTCCTTTGCAGGGTTTTCAGAAATACAACACTCTTCTAAATTTCTCTTTGTATCAAAGGACCATCCTTTACTACTTTTTTTCAAAGAGATGCCTTAACTGAATTCTTTATATTTTCAATATGGAATATAATATCAGTTTATATTTTAAAACTTATACTAGTTTCACATGATTTGTTAGAGTGCTCATCAATTCAAGCTGATCAAGTTCAGCATTTATTTAGGCAGAGGTCAGTTAAGATAGGGAAACGTCAGAGAAGAAATGATGTGCTGTAAAGGAAAGGATAACAGGGGTTTTGTTTGTTTGGTTGTTTTTTTTGTTGTTGTTTTGGGAGTTTGTGTGTGTGTGTGTGTGTGTGTGTGTGTGTGTGAAAATCATTTAACATTAGTATCATATAGATTATTCACTCTCACTTACCTGTTTGTTACTTGGATTATGTTCATGAAATCCTAGGAAATGCATTTTCCCTTGCATGAGAAGAGATTGTTGTTCTTCCGCATACCTGCAGTTGGGAAACATGGGAAAGTCATCTGACAATCAACTCCAATCACTGCAAATTCATACTGGTTGCCAGGTGGACATCCTTCATTCTTAGTGCCAAATACCCAGAGAGATAATTTCAGTAAACAGGATTTAACAGATCCTTGTTTATTTGTCTGCTTTCCTATACCCAGTGTGCAATGAAATATTCATACCAGAATTCTCCAAAATTCAACACAGTATTATTCACTTCAGTCTGGAAGTCTTCTTTGGAATTCCACCTTCCAAAATCCTTTAAAGCAGACTATCTATAGCACACATGAGTTAAATTGCTCTCAGTTGACTGAAAGGGAAAATCAGGAAGAAATGAGCAAGCATTTCCTTTTTCTCTTAAAAATAAAAAAGCCATATAGAAACACAATGGTCTCAACCAAAGGAAAGGGTATCTGGTTTAGCTGGTAATAATGTTTACTGAAAGAGAAATGTTGTTTGATTAACTGACAAGTCTTCACAAAATGAACACAGATATAGAGAGGGAGAATGTGGCAGAGGATCTAAACAACAAACTGCATCCAGGCCCTAAAGCAGAAGTGGAGCTGGTGAGAGAAGGAAAATCCATCCCAAGGAAAATCTCACTGGGAGGAGTTTTCCAGGCAAAAACTCAATTTGAAGCTCCCTAAAAATGAATGTTTGCCTCCAGATTACTTGCTGGCAAGGATCCCATCGAGTTTGCTCTCTGAGCTATGCAGACAAGGTATTGGAGAGACTGACAGCTTGGCCTTCTTTTTTCCCAGGCCTCTCTTTCCTTTCCAGCCTAGGTATAGTTGCTGTTTATGTAGCTGGGTTTGGTATGTTAAACCCTTAAGAGATATTTCTTTCCTTGACTCGTATGCAACTTAATGGGAAACATGCCCATCTGATGTAAAGAAATTCCAAGTGTCACCTTTATTTAGGTCCATAAAAGTCCTTGTCCACTAGGTTTAAGTGTGTCCTGTGTGTGCCTACAGAAACAGAAAATTTCAAAGACTAGTATTTCTTGAATTATACCCTTATATGTGTATATACATAATAGAAGCATATATTTATATACTTATATTCAGTGTATTGAATAAACTTGTTCAGTTCAAGATCAGTTCCTCTTTTCTTTGCTTACTTAAAGAAAGTGACTATTTGGTTATAAAGTCTATAAAACCACAACCTCATCCAGAAATAAACAAGCATTTGGTAGTACTATTGCAGTGTTTTTAACAATTTTTGTCAGTGATGACACGGACTCTAGTGATTATATGAATGAAGTTCAGTGATGTCTATTCACCTCTGGACCTATACTGCAGCCTCCTTTTCTTCTCTCTCTTATATCTGGCATGCCATTAATAAAGAATGCTATCAAATACCTTCATCTTTTACTACTACCCTGGACAGCATTTCAATAGCTGTCCGCCATTCAGGAGTACTGCACTGCTGTGTTTCTGCTTTACAGAGAGTATCCTATTTTGTGATCCTCGATAACACATCAATTTCTTCTAACTTGCTTCTCAGGATCTTTTCGTTAATGTAAGGATGCTTTGTTTTTCACTGATCACACTTAGTTCTTTAGTTCAGTCAAACACGGTCCTTTCACTGAACTTACCATCTATCTGAGCACATTACTTTTCACAAGAAGACATCTTTTCCCAAAGTCCTTCCCATCAGCGGTACCAGTCTCATTGCCAAAGACACTTTCTCCAGATTCTCATGTAGCATCTGCCCTTTAAAATAAGTGGGTTTATGCAATTTTTTTCCCCTAGGAATTATATATATATGTACATGTATATATGCATATAAAATAAATCCTGGATGCAGTCATCCTTGAGCCTTTTATTAATCTGCATTATTTCTTGTCAAAAACTGAGATTTTTACATAACTGAACTTCTTCAATGAGGAAATTTTCATTTTTAGAAAAAGGTCGCTTGCCACTTCTCCCACTGTAGCTACTTCCACTCTAAAATCTGTCTACATGCACTAGAGCCTACCTATTAAAGTCCAATTATTGGCAATCATGGTAGGATTTGTTTTCAAGCAAGTGCTGCATGATGCATCTTTCTTAGACCAGCTTATAGCACTTCTTTACAACCCTTGATTAGTCTTTGCCAGTTAATATTAATTAGATGCTTAAACATCCTGTACCATCAAGGATTATCATGCTTCATTTAATATTGTTTGAACTAAATGCCAAAAAAGTGTTTGGTTGCAATGAATTGTAATATTTGTATTTTTTAGAAACATTTGAATTCACTGCCTCGTTTACTAAGGGGATCAAGACTATATCTTATTAAGATATAGCTAGAGTTCTAGTTATTACCAAATTTCAGATGCTTTTCCTGTGAAAAATGAGGCAGTAAGATTTGAGTTAGGGCATTTTTTGTGTAATATATTTAATTTCTTATGGTTTCTGTAGATGCCACTAAATTAGCACATATATGGTATCAGATGTCAGCAAGCAATATACATAATCTGCTGCATGTGCCAGGAAATTAGAACACATTTGGCAACGACTTATTAGCATTTCAAACTCTTAATTACTGTGATAACTAGCAATTGTTAATAATGTTAGGAGTCCTTATATAAACTTTGTTTAATGACAGAGGGAATGGGCATACTATATATAAAAGGATCTGCTTGTTTCCTGGAATAACCATGATGAAATTTCCTTATGAAAATGGCAACTTCACATGTTCTGAAGCACTTTTCTGTAAGGAAAGTCTTTGAAAGGCTATTCATCATTTAAATTTTTCTGCATTTGAAGCAGGTAGCAAACTATGTTGGAGCAGTCTTAAAAACAACATCACTAGGCTTTCAGTGTTAAATAGTTTGGTTTGTATATCTGGAGCAACAGCACCTAGAGGAATGTGGGCAGAGGCTTAATTTCCATGTGGCAGACTTGCTGCTGTCAAAGAGGCTCCATCTGTGGCAAGTCCTGGAGTGACATCATTTGTGTGTGGAAGGTACATGATGAATGTATTATAATCTGTGCCTCCGGCTGGTTCACTGAGGTCCTCTGATTTCCAAGAGACACCCAATGATGTGGGCCAGCACAGAGGTGGATTTTTTGACAGAGGAAGGGTGGTAAATGCTTCTCTCCTCTTTCCCCACCAGAGTTACTCTGATTGCCACCTCCATTATCTTGTACTCTTATTTTTAAAATGTTGCCCTAAGCAGAAATCAGTAATGTGCAGAACAACTATAGTGTGATTTTAGTAGCACATGTTTTTTTTTGTTTACCAGATGTGTTCTGATGTGAAGGATCATCTGTGGTAGTTCTACGTCTTCCTTCTTTGGTCTTTGGCATAACTTCTCAAGCAGCTGGCCAGGAGGCCTGTTCTAGGGCTGTGGTTGGGAAATGAAACTGATATGAACTGGACTAAAAGGTTTAGTGTATGGCCAGTTACTGTGGACCAGCAAATACACAGCAATACTCTGTGCATGTGCTTTTAACCAGAAAAATGGTTATGTAATTAGATCTAGCCCATTTTCACTGAAATTCATTAGAACATGCTGCTATACAGACTGCTTATAATTAGCCCTGATTATTAGTCAGACTAATATTGCACTGATGCGTCTGTCTTGTTTCTGGTACTTGAATTAATACCTATGGAGGCAGCTCAGTAGCCCACCTCAGGTTTGATTTGTGTGATAGACATACCCTCTATACCATTTAAGAGAGCTGTGCCAAGCCACCCCAGCACATAGAGCAAGAGTAGGGAGCTGTGGCTCTTCCACAGGTACTAGAGGTCAGGTCAAAGTTGATCCAAAGCAGCTCTAGCAAATAGCTGTGTGTACTACAAAATGTAGTGTGTTACTTGGGTGTATCTAGGATGCCACTAAAATAGGTTGTAAGACGACTTTTTCTTTGCTAAACAATTTTTTTGTGGCTGAGACGTATATTCATTTGTCTCCTCGCTTGACTAAAAGTAGCCTTCAGCAAATGGCTTAAAATCTTGAAAACACATTAAAGACATTAAGGTAGTGGGAAGTGTGTTTTCTTCTCTTATAGGTGTATCTTTTGGTCAGTGCTTTAATGCAATGATTGATGAAAATGTTGTCTATGGCTGACATCTGGGATTATTAATGGATGTGGAATTAAATTTCTTTGGCATTAGAGGAAAGGGATGATCTGTGTCTCACTAGATAAAATGTTCAAATGGGAATGGACCTTCAGTTTAATTTTAGGTATTACATTTTAAACCTGTCAGGCTAATAAATGATGCTTACTGCTCCTATTGCTTAGGTCTCTGTTATTTACGAAGATGCATAACTTGGTAATGGATAAGAACAAGAGCTTTGAATTCTACTAAAATCTGAAAATTTATGGCTAAAATCTGTGTAAAATTCCAATTGAAGCCAAAAGGAAGTCAAGTAAAAAGCAAACAGGCGAGTTCAGAAGGTGACACTTTCCTCTGTGATTGTTACATGTTACAGCACTTCGTGAGTTAAAAGTAGAGCACGGCACAAAGCTGCTATTGTGAGAAGCCAACTCAAGGATTTTTTTTATGCTGAAAGACAAAGGGTTCCCTTAGCTAAAAATAATCTTTTCTTTCCTCCTGCTCCTAAGCTTTTTCCTCCAGGGAGCAGATTCATTATGCTGTGCGTACGCGTTCAGTGCATTGCGGGAGTTGCTGTGATTTATGACGTCATGGCTGTAAGCCTTTCTCTCTTGCCACAAGATCTGCACGCGTAGCTGTTGCCCTTTGTGTCTTGCTAAAACGCCACTTTGATGTACTAATGTGCTTTTACCTATGTAGAAGACAGCCTTTGCTGTTCTAGGTCAGTAAATTTACAAAGGGAAAGCATGGATAAAGCAAGTGGTCTCTTTTTGTGGTTAGACAAAGCTTTCCCTCAATTTTAGGGCTTGCTAATCAAACAAAACACACACCTCATCAAGGTTTTACACGGTTCACTTGTCAGGCAGAAGTCTGCCTGGAATCCATTTCCGGCAGAGGTCAAAGATCAGAAGTGCTGGGGCAGCCAAGGGAATGGTTCCCCTGTGACACTTTTGCTGTGTTTTGATGAAAGTGAGAGTCATGTGGTGTACGGGTCAAAACGCAAACAGATTTTTTTTCCTGTGGCAGTGCTGAATTTGAAGCTAAGCACAGCAGGTAGAAAGAGTCTCATATTTGAAAAGCACTGGTTCATCAAGACACCAAAGCACTTATCTCTGTCTTTTAACCTCTTGCTACATCTCTGACACGAGTCTGTCCTTTTAAGATTCACAGTATTTTGTTATTTTTTTTTTCCTCCTAAAAGCCAGGTGTTTCTCTTAATTAATCCCACACTGGGAGTGGGAGGGTTGTGTATGTGATGCATGGGAGGTCATAATGCGGCAAATGATATGTGTAATACCTTATCAGAGTAAGGATACTTCCCCAGTAGAAATGGCTATGCTAACTTAAATATGTGAGTGATGTATGCTGGAGTATTACCTAAGGATGTGACTAAAAGCCAAGGTTATAATTCCTTTAATATAGCTTTTTGACTATGCCAGAAATAATGTCTTGGTCATATGTTTGGTAATACAATTCTATTCTCCTGACAATATTTTCTTTCAATGGGTAGCAAACCTCTTACTTCTAACCCCTTTGACTATTCTACAGCGTTGATTCCATTGTATTGCCGCGTTTTGACGGTCATTTAATACAAATGTTTCCATTTCTTATGCATCCAGCTTTTTTTTCTTTTCTGAATTTTGATGAGCATACAATTTTTATGAGATAATAAATATAAATACTGCAAAATCCACACAGAAAAAAATTATCAAGGGATTTTATGACTCAGGGGAGCAGTAATGGAATACAGAGTTTTTCACCTCTAGGGCACTGATTCAAGTATAACCTAGGTCATTAGTGACAAAAATCATTATGGGCAGCTGTTCAGTGACATGCAGAATGTGAAATGGGTTTGTGGTTTCAAAACAGTTTCTACTACATGTGTGTACAGATAGCAGGAAAATCACAGTAAGCATTGGCCTCCTTGTTGGCATTCTCACTGGAGAAACTAAAACCCGAACAGATGCATGGAGTGACTAAATGGCTCTCACATTTGTGAGTATGGAGAGCATTTGACTGGTATAAGGAAAGAGAGAAATCCCATTGACAGCATGTTTTAAGAAAATGTGCAGCTGACAGTTATTGATTGAAAATCCTCCTTCTCTAATAAGGATAGATTCCCTTTCAAGTGTCTGCTGCTGTGGATGTCTGAAGGTCTTGAATTAGGCTTGTAGTGATTTCATTGTCGTCAACGTATTATGCTGCCAACAAAGCAAAGAATCGTGGGTTGAAATAACAAAGCATCTGAATTGTCAAGAGATGAATTTCAGTTTCTTAAAGTTTAGGTGGGGATTGTGCAGCAGCACAAACAATGTGGGTGGAAAAATGTTGTGGGTGGTGGGAGGGATTTCATAGCAGCTCTTTCCACATGACTGAATCAGTTACTGCCTTATCTTCTAAACCAATTATGTGTTCTTGCCACAGCTGATGAATATAGGAAGAAGATACATTTTTTTTTCTTGGCCTTTTTTGCCAAGAACAAATGTATCCCTAGCTTACTATCTGATAAATCTTCTGTGACGGCCCTTGCAGTGACATAAATTTGATGAGCTCTGTAAGTCATTTCCATCTTAATCTACAGTGCAATTAGAGCTTAACTGACTAAGGATTTGAAACTGAGAAAATTTTCTTCCTGTGTGATTTTTATAGAATTTGCTAAATTCCTGTTTGCAACGTCTTCCTTTTTCTTCCAGCATTCCCAGCAGATGAATATAGAGTGTTTATAAGTGCTTTCATATTTTTAGACAGTTGATCAGTTTTGTCACATTTTATGACAGGATTGGGACTTTCTTGTAAAGAATTGCAAATTTGATTGCACTTCAGATAGTGTTTATTAGAATAAGAAAGATATAGCCATGCTGTCTCTGCCACGCCTAGTTAAACAAGTTAATTTGGGATAAATCATATGTGAAGATGCCACAGGGAAAAAAAGGCAAACAAACCCACACCAAAACCCCAACATCTGCAAGGGAGGTTCCTGACTGAGCTGCTTTTAGGACTTTTTTACTATTTATCTAGTTATGATGCTAAATCATAGCTGCTAGGTAAGAGATATGAATAAAGCTATCCTCAGTTTTGTAGAGTGGACAAGGCAGTTATGGCTATATGCATGCGATCAGTAATGGCTATACAAGATTTGTGGAGTTTTAGCTTGGCAGCTAAGTGCTTTCCTTCTGTATAGTGCTCCAGTAACTTATCATCATCTTACCTAAGCCCATTTGGTCATAGTTTTCTCTGTACCACCTCAATATCCATTAACTATAGGTAGAAGATTATCCCTTATATAGTGACACCACACTCCTTCCACCATGTTGAAAGCTGGCAATGATTTGCAGGGTTTCCTTTGGCTTGTTCTTCCAGGGGAAGGAGCTGGCTGTTCTTAGTAATTCAAGTATTTAGCACTGAAACCAGGCAGCTTTAGAAGATTGCAAGATCTCAGCAGAAGGACAAAAAAGCCAGCATGTTTTTTCACTGCTTTCATTCCTGTATGCCCCCTGTTCTGGTAGTGTGAAAGCCTAAAAGTTGTCAGTCAGAATAAGCGTTCACCTGGTGTATAGCATGGGGGTGCTTATCAAGGGGAGAGTTTGTAGTATAGACTGGGGAAATCTGTGCAGCCCTTGTTTGGCTAGACTTGAAAATACAGACCCAGCATACTCTGGAGATGGCATCTTTATGATCTTGGTCTGCTCTGACACAAACTTTCTTGGGGATCAGGGCAAAGGCAGAAGAGCAGAAGCTCCCCTACTCAACAGCCTCTGCAGGACCTGCCATGCTCTAATTTTTTCTCTCCTCTGTGATGCAGTGAATAGTTTAGTGTAAGCATGGAAGGGCATTTTATTGATGTTTACCTTATTAGTTATCTTCTGCTAAGAAAAAGAGAGCCCTCAGTACCTGTTCTGAAAATAAGACTATTTAAGTAGTTCAGAAAGGCAGATGAAGCAGATGTGACACATTGCCTTCATCATCTCCCAGGTGAGAGCAGAGATGCAACTCACCTCAGGCCATTCAGGAAACCTGTAAACAATCAGGGTAACAAATCCCTGTCACCTCAACTTCAGCTGCAAATCCACCTTTTTCCAGGCTAGGTCATGAATAATATTCATCTTTTTCATATGTGAAATAGAAGCACTTGAAATGTGTTTTCTCTTTCTGAGAGGAGAATCTTGTTAAATGCCCTGGCTTCTCTCAGATGTAGGGCAATATCTCTGTAGATGCACAGTCCCACTGGTATAAACAGAAGCTATTCTTAAACCCCACTAAATTACCTTGGAGACTCTGCCTGCTTTAAACTGAAAATCCAAAATCCAATAAAGGATACTACAGTGTTTGCTTGTGGCATCCCAAACACTTTAATGTGTTTCAGTGAATTAATTTTCTTAATGTAGGTCTGGCTCACCTGCTTGTAGAACAGGGGGAAAGGCATAAAACAAGCCATCTTGTTACGGACCCATTTCCTTGAGCTCTAGGGCTGGAGCAGGAGAGAGGTATGACACTCCTGAGACTGCAGTCACTGTGGCACTATGGTGGACATCAAAGCTATTGCATAGCACAGCCCAGCTTCTCATAGCTGTTCAGTTTGCGTGTGGGCAACACATTCAGTCAGATGATGTACTTTCTTCCTGACAAGCAAAAGTGATTTAAAAATCCCTTTTTATACACTTCACAAAAATGTTAATCACTTTAAGCTGATTTTTAAATGCTTTCTTAATTTGATTTTCTGGCTTCAGCAGACTTTGGAATAATTTTTCAACAAAAACACAGGCATTTGCACATGTCGAAGAGGGTGTTTTTCATTGAGACAAGGTCGTGTCAGGTCTTCTCAGCACATGACTATGTTTACTGCCATCACTGCTCTGTACTTGGATTTAATGCTTCTGTCTGTTTTAACTGGCTTTTACCCTAACTTCTGGGTATGTTTTGCTTCTTACTTTATTTTGAAATAACTACAACAGTCAGTTCCACTTAAAGATATTCCATAAGTTGTTATTTTAATTAGTCCCTTAAAAGGGCAGTTACTCATGCGATATGCCAGGGCTGGAGGCCTCTCTGGAGGGTGTGAGGATTATTTCTACTGCTAATCCTCATGGAAGAAATTGTATTTTATAGATTGGAGGTATAGACAAATCTGGGAGGACTTGGTGTAGAAGAGGAAAGGGATTCTTATGTACATGCAGCACAGCTTTTTACCTGCTGGGAAAAAACAGGGTGAGATGAACACTGAGAGAGGTACTCTGGGGAAAACGATCAAAAAATACAGTGTTGGCAAAGGACTGCTTCCCTTCTGAATTGCTGTGTCCAGTTTAGGCAAATCTAGGAGAGGAATAGAAATGTAATCTCTAGTTTAGATAAGTGACTTACAACCTTCCTGTAAGAGGAGGCAGCCTGTGATGCCACACAGCACCACACAGGCAGCAGGGCCCAGGCTCTGCACCTCTGGAGCAGGAGGGCACCCAGTCAGCGAGGCATGTACAGGAGGGTGCTCACAAGTTGCTCCAGGCTGCAGATCAGTTACCATGATCCCAAGTCTCATGCTTCATGCTGAACTCATGTCTTGTCCCTGCCCTTAACCCTGCATCCTGAGCCTTGCTGGAAGGATCTTGACACCAGGCAGCCTTTGCTCTGCCTGCGGCTTCTCCGTGCAGCACTCAGGCCAGCCCTGTTCTCTGAGAGCTGTTTGCCAGCACCACACTCCTGGCCAGCAGACTGATGAGCATTGCCCCATTCTGTGGCCCGAGGCACAGCCATGAGTAACAGGACTGGGAATGCCTTCCTCATACGTGCCCTGTGCTCTTGGTACCCATCTTGAAACTTAGGCTTTAAAAGCCACTTTACCTTGCGCTTCTTTTTCTGAAGCTTTATTGTCTGAATACTCATCCAATGCGAAGTTATTGTCCTCCAGGCTGGTTTAATTTACACTAAAATACAATCTTCTTTCTTATCCAAATTGCTTTCATAACCATTTCCATTCAGATAACCAAAGTATCACTGGACAGCATTTGTGCAAAGCCTCCATTTACATACTAATGATTGAGTAGGTCATGATGACTAAGCAGTTTAATCTCTTCTCTTTGTGATCTCCTTCCTCAAACCTTTGTTATATCATATGGATATATTGCATCATTCCAATTAGCATAGAATTAGTTGTTTAAGGATTTCTTTTGCTTGGGTAGTAGGACTTTTAAAGTGGCAATTCTGTGACAAGGCAGAGAGGTTGGTTAGAACCATTATTGGTCAACTGTGTGGTCTTTCTGCCACCTTGTGGGGAAGAACCACTAAACTGTTGAGATGAAACCAAAAAGAAGACATGGTTATTAAAATCCATATCCTTTTCATAAACGGGTCTAGGCACTGTTATAGTGGAACAAAAATAATTGCTCTCTTGAAAGTGTTTCAGATTTATTAAATAAAAAGTACTGAGGTTACCCCAGATCACTATATTCTAAGCCTCTTGCAACTGTGCTAAACTATTACTACATATTTTCCTTAATTTTTGTTTTCTGCATGGCCTATCCATACCTTCTCAACACCAGTCACCCTGGCCTCCCTGGCTTTTATATTTTGAAGAGTATGGCTTGATACGATTGTCCTCATTTGGACCAGCAACTCCATAGCCTATTTTACAGGGGTTACCATACTTGTTCTCTAATCCAGGCATAGCACATGTAATTAGCCTAAGTGATGCACCAGCTTCTGTTCATTGACTACGATGAGTGTTAGTGAGCACCAGACGTTATTCATTTCTGTCTTATAATTCCTGGCTGAGCCCCCAGCATCCAGTCTGTATGTAGACACTGAAATTATGCTGTTGCCAAACAGGAAAATTTCTGCCAAGGGTAACCAGGTTATTCAAAGATGAATTTCATCTGTAAGCATGATTTGTGTCATGCAGATGTGTCAGAAGTTAAGTGGCTATGTTCAGCTGTCTATTGTGCATATACAAAATCTTTAAGTTCTCTGCTATATGCTGTACTTAGAAAGTTGAGACCATTGCATCTCTGTGTATTACAGATCCTCAATGAACCAGGAAGTAAAACTTTAAAGATTCCTGGCATTGGGCAGTCAGTTGAGATGTGTCCTGCATTTTCCTTCTTGCTTTCCTCCTCTGCTGTGCAAAGGATGGAGAATGCAGCTTCTCCCCTTCTGTGTGTTGGGACTTCAAGGAAATGGAAAAGATCCAGTTTCTTTACTCTCACTTCATCTGACATAATCACTGATTATGTGAATGCTTTAACCTAGGTGTGGGAAGGAAAACCTCCTCTGAATTTAGAGAAGAATAGTCCATGCTCGTGAAGATGGACTATTTAAACAGAAGGCTTTTCCTCAGCCTACTTGTGCTGAATTACGTTAGAATGTTAGATTGATATATGCCAACCAAATTTGGGTTTCTTTTTCGCTAGGTACTCTAGAGGTATGTACTAAGAGAGATCACTCAAACCTATTCTGATCTGACCAAGACAAAGGGTGTGGCAGTAGAGGTACATAACAAGAAAAGCATCATTAGTCCATTTTATACTTGGTGATCTGTGTGAGTCACATGGAATTTATCACTGATGCTGTAGATAGATAGGTTTCTGAATAATTTAACCTATGTGAAAAGAGAGGGCTATTGGCATGAGTAAGGTTCTTCATCTGCATCAGAACCTAAATGGCTGCCTCTGAAGCATCCCAAGACCATGAGGATAACGTGCATCAAAGTCCCTCAAAAAAATCAGGTTGCTTTTATTCAGTTCAAATCCTATGAACTTTTAGACTCTCCGCTATGAATACTTCTGTGGATTAAAACACAGAACATATCAATTTCATAGATTTTATGTGTTTGTGTATCTGTATTTTCTGTTAATACAGTTCCTGAATAATTTCAACTTTAGACACACAATTTTTATTTTTAGATGACAGCATTGACAATAGAAATTGTTATTTTGCTAGCTTGGTTTTTCTTGCCTCTATAGCTCCGCAGAAAAAGAGTTTGTGCATTAGTTTATTTTATTTGTTGCTCTTTTTGCTGGTAAGAACAAATGATACAACACAGATGTTGGTGGTAGGAATATCTGTATGTTGTTTTTGGTTAGCTGTATAACTCCAGTCCCTGTGAAGATATCTTTCCCAGTTACACTGTGCCAGTGCCCTGACTCCTCATTGATCTGGGTGACAGAAATCTAATGCTATTTCCTCTAAGATCTGTAAAAAAATGACCAATGTTTTGTGGAATGTTTTTGGGAAATGCATTTTCAGTTTGGTAGTTCCTGGCTTTCTTTGTACATTTCACTGCCAGATGCAGCAAAGAACTCAGTCCTTAGCTTTTGCTCGTATTTTAGCATGTATTTAAAAACAGGTTGCAAACATAAGCATATCAGAGAATAGAAATGAAGTTGGTTAGCATGCTGTTTCTTACAGTACTTTTGCCTCTATGTAGGCCAAAGCAGTACAGCAGAGGAAAGCACAATATAGATTGGAGTAAGAACTCTGCGTGTCCTCTCATTCTCTTTTTCACAGAAGAGAGAATGTAGATTTTATGTGCTGCAAGTCCCTGTGTTAAATATTTCAGTGTCATGTTGGCTATCTTGGCACTTTGTCAGGAGAAATCAACTAGATTTTCCTTTCTGCTGAGAATGAAAATCACAGCATGAAATTGCGTTAATCGCTGTGACTGTTAATTACGATACTTACCTATTCCAGTGCGCTGTTGAGGAATAATTCAGAGGTAAGTACCTGGATGCTGTTTCATTGTTAGCTGAGCCCTGGCAAGTTTAATTGCAAAGAGATTTGGATGGGGCTGTATGAGGGAAGCAGACACAAAAGCTGGAGAAAAAGGGAATTCCCACCGCCCAGAAGGGCTGGCTTTATGTTACAGCTCTCTAGCCTGTAACAACTTTTATAATCTCTGAAATCTGTCCTTGCCTTGAGGGTATACAAATACTGAGACTCAGGTTAGCTCTGCATAGACAATGATATTGGGGATGTGCTTAACAAAGAAAGAAAAAATAAAAAATAAAAAAAAAAAAAGAAAAAAGTAAATAAAATTTTCACTCCTTGAATCTGTATTCAAAATTCTGTGGAGTCCCTGCACAGATGTTTCAGGCTGAGATAATTTTACAAAGCAGGAAGGCTGCCTCAATAGATGTAGCAGCCTCTTCCTCCATGCCTACGTCACCAGGAGAGAAAATCTGTCTTGTCTATGTAAATAAATGCAGAACATCACTGAGGAGAACAGGCTGTAAACATGTCCTGAGTCAACAAAGTTGAGCCTTATTTCAGTACTGTGCTGAACTGAGCCTAATACTTAAGAAATATTTAGCTAATTCACAACAGTTATTCTGGATTTTGTCTGTTTACTCCTCCTTCCTGCTATGTTGTTATTAAAAAAAGCCAACAAGTTTACACTGGAAAATGTCCAGATCGTTCAGAAAGCCAAGCTCATCTAAAACTCTGAGCAGAATATTTTGATTAGAAAAGTCAAATTCATGGAAAGTGCTGCAATGCAGTGCCATGGAGGTTACATTTGCTGGCTCTGCTTTGTGCTAGTGTAGGCAGCTAGGTGGGCTACGGCCTTTGTTTTGTATGTGTGCTTCGTTCTGGCTGTGGTAGACCTAGTTTTCTTTATAGTAGTTAGTAGTGTTGATAATTCAGTGATATCTTAGTTATTGCTGAGCAGTGCTTAGAGGGAGCCAAAGCCTTTTCTGCTCCTCACATCACCCCACCAGCAGTAGGCTGGGGGTGCACAAGGAGTTGGGAGGGCACACAGCAGGGACACCTGTATGGTGTCATAGAATCATAGAATCATTTAGGTTGGAAAAGTCATGCTCAGCATACAAATCTGTGAGAAGTAGAAAGAAGGCGGGTGATGTTCAGAGTGATGATGTTTGCCTTCCCAAACAACGGTTCATGTGTGATGGAGCCCTGTACTCCCGGGGACTGCTGAACACCTGCCTGCCGATGGGAAGTAGAGAATGAATTCCTTGTTTTACTTTGCTTGCATGCAGTTTTTGCTTTACTTATTAAACTGCCTTTATCTCAGCCCATGAGTTTTCTCACTTTAACACCTCTGATCCTCTCCTCCATCCTGCTGGGGGGTACAGAGTGAATGGCTGCGAGGTGCTCAGTTGTCAGCTGGGGTTAAACCATGACAGTATGCATTGAAAATATTTTCCTCTTGAATGAGGAATTCATGTGGTAGGGGAATGATTTATCCAAATATTTTTACATATAGGATTTGAACTATTTAATGTAAGAACTGGCTTGACTACTCCTGCTCAGACTAGAAATGCTGCATGTTTTAATGTTTTTACATAATTATCTTTTAATTTCAGGGATTTGCTTTAGAACTTGTGGCCTCTTAAAGTGAAAAATAAATACTATGTTACATTTAAACACCTACAAAATAATGAAAATCCATTCATTAAAAATTCACTTGTGAGCTAATTAATCTATTTCTCTCATATGACATATGATACGAAAACCCTGAGAATTTTAATATGCATCATAAGTAGAACAGTCTGCCAAGGTAGAAAAATGTTTTAGTCTCTTTTATCACCTTCATTATTTATTTATTTATTTTAAACATTTTTTTCAGAGGGCTACGCAACCTCTGTGAGGGAATGTACTGGGGGGTCGGCTTTTATTGTTTTCCCTATGTAGTTTTTATGTAAAGAGGTAAAATGCCAGAGTGTGATTGGACCTGGAGGGCAGTGGCTGAACCAAATGAAGTAGTAGCTACTGAATAAAGCCTTTTGATTAAGAGTGTAAATATAAAACAGGTTTTATATTTATATATATAAAACATATATATATATAAAACAGGTTTTATATTTACACACTTAGATTTGCAACTCAGAAGTGCTATTTTGAACAGTGATATAGAGTGGTAGTTGAACCCCCATGTGACAATTCTGGCACAATCTCTGGTAGGTCTTGTTTTCCAAAATAGAAGTTCAAGTATAGAGAAATTTCAACGACATTTAGGATTCTGTTCAAGTTAAACTGGAGTGTAGGATTTGAGAGCCTAATTTTCAATTTTTAATTTTTTTTTTTTTATTTTGCAGATTGATTTCATCCCAATGGCTATCATGTTCCATTGCATGGTGGTAAGCTATAGGTGAATCACCCTATCTGTGCAGGCTAAAATCTAGACTCAAGTGGTCTCACAGACTCATTCTATTTGGTAATAAGAGGAAAAAAATAGTTGTTAAATGAAATAAGATGGTTTTGTTGTAATTATTTCAGTCTCATATCCTTAGTAAGCTTTAGCAAGTTTCATATCCCATGATGACTGTTTGCCTTTTTCACGTTTTTATGCAGAAGCTTAAAGCAGAGCAAAGCTATGTTGAGATGCGCAATCTGTGGCTGACCAGTTCCATGTTGTCCACTGTTAGTAGCATCCAACCTCTTGCAAATGAAGCTAAGAAAAGTCTTTAACAGACAGCAGGATTTCACCTACTTCCCTTGCAAAATCTGTGTAGAGGAGAATGCCCATATGTTTCCCTGTCTTAGAACCAAACGGCATTGTGAGATGATCTTCATAGTCTCATTATCTCAGAAATTCCACACAATGATATGATTCATGAAATGATGAAATGTCTTTTGAGAGCTCTGAAAGCAGGCTGACACCTCCTGTTGAAACTGTCAGAATGTAGCTGCTTGCTCTCTGAACCAGGAAACACTCAGAGGGCTGGAGGCAGCGTGATTCAAGCTGACGCGCCTGTATCCCAGGCTCAGGGAGCAGCAGCTGGGGAGACTTGATTGTGAGACTGGTTTCAAATCCAGAAAAGAGCAGTGAATAAATATTTGAAATAATAATGAATTTAGACAAACACATTTCCATTGCATTCTAATTCTGCCAGATTTAAGCTGTTAAATTGTGCCTCCAAGTTCTCAGTCTATTAAAACTTTGAATTCCACCTTAAAGCACCAATGTTCAACCACTGTAGCCTAAATCTATCTTGAAGCATTTCAGTTAAAACCCTATGTACCCTGGTGTAGCACAGGGGGTCCAGAACTGGGATGTTTCCTGTGTCAGAAATTACACTTCTTCCTCCCTCTCAGCTGTCATATTGTTTCTCACTGTTACGTCATGGCACTGGTACTTCATATGCTCTTTGCTGCTGTAAGTTGCCACTGCTGTATCCTAGTTTGCTATGACACCGCCATTAGGATATGCAGTATATACAGTGTGGGTTTTTTTATGGTGTCCTATAATTTTCCTACTTTCCACCCCATCGAGACAAAAAAATCCCAATACTAACAGCTTCTTCACCAGAAGGGTAGTCAGAAGGTTAAGCAGAGAGGCTGTGGAAGCTCCACCCTTGGATATTTTCAAGACTTGGCCAGACGAAGCTATGGCTGATCTGATCTAATGCTGGCAATACTCCAACGTTATTCCAGCCATTATTCCAGTGGTTCCTTCCAACCAACACTTCTATGATTCATTCCTCCTCTGCAGCCGCGAGCTATAAAGCCTTGGAGGGACATGACGCAGTGTAAGGGATAGACTCAGTTCCCACCTTTCACAGCAGAGCTGCGTCTGCTGCTAGCATAACATGCATGTCTGTTCTTGTCTTGCTGTAAGATTACTCAGGTACACCCGCTTTTATGCTTTAACTTTTTTTTTGTTTTACGTTTTAGTCACTTCATAAAAGAGTGTACAGGAGGGTTAAAAAGAGAGAATATTAGTGTTACTACTTTCAGAGACTGAGTAACTAGGGAAAAGATGGATGGAGTGGAAACCTACACTACATGAGATAGAACATTTTGCAGGTTCAAAGCATACAGACTCATATGAGTGTCTGTTGCTATTGTGCAAATTCGGATGGTGACTAAGCATATTGCCAAGAAGAGATGATGTAGTGAAACAGGAATGTATTTTAATTTTCCTGGCAAGACCTGGTTAAACATATCACATCACTCATCCCTTTGGGAGAGAGCATACATCCTCAATTAGCCTGGAAATAACATCAGTGATGTGCCCAAAGGCATTTCTGAGACATCTCTCTCAAAATTATGACAAATTTATGGGAGGATTACTGGGATAATTCTCTCTTCTCTTTCAGAGTTTCAAAAAATGCCCGATGGATAATATTGAGTTGTTTCTATATCTTAGAAAAATACACACTCAAAGTGAATTTTTTGAAAGGTAGAAAGTTTGGTATTTTCAGGAATTGCACTGAGATATGGGGCCTATCAATTTCTATCTCTTTTCATTTTACAAAAATTTTACTCTCATGCACTATGCAATAAATACATAACTCAATATGTTCCAGAGCAACTATAACGTTTTATAGGGAGGTTTATCTTATTAGAGGATTTTTCATTAAATTATGCTGCTTTATTGATGCTGAAGTTAGCTTTTGTGTTATTGTTGAACATATTTAAAGCTTACTGCACCAAGCAAACAAACAACTGCCTTCAGGGTATCTTTGTTCCTTTCACTATCTTCCCTGTGACTGTATACAGCTTTAGAATACAGAATTTACAGGAGCTGAAGAGGCAAAAATTTTGAAGTCTCATGTCATACTACTGATTCTACTACAGATTTGAAGGAGTGCCTTGTAAAATGAAGAGTTTTGTACAAAAATTTCACCAAATACCTGAAAAGTCAAATAGACATGTAATCTTACTAACACCAGTAAGCAATTAGTTATTTAGGAAAAGGTGTCAGCCGTTTAAGTAAAGTTTAGTTTTATTGCACTGATATGATATGTATTTTTAAATAACCTGTCTAATAAGGAGAATTTCTGAACAGACATTATGAAACACATTCAAGGTTTAACTTCACTGAAGAACATGACAAGCCATTAATTTCTAGCTGCTAGGAGCCAGCAAAGGAGCTTCAGTGCTTTGCCAACAGAGCTATTCCCTCAGTGGGTTACAAACAGAATGGCTGGTAGAGTATTTGAGCACTTTCAGGGAGAACCACTACCAAATATTAGACTTGTATGAGGAAATTATGAGTTTCATGTATTCTTTCTTCTTGCGGAACAAAAGGGAAAAGCGACCAGGATTCCCATGCCAAGGAGGAGAGACAGATGGGTTGTGGGCTCATTTCTGGTAGGGGAGACACTGACTTAAACACCTTTATTGCAGAAGGATGAGTACTTGCTTGTGCTAGTCTGTCAGAAATAAGTGAAGTGTTTGATTTGGTGTTTTGATTTTTACAGCACTGAGCTCAGGTTTGCATTGAATTATTCATAAGTTCACAAGATCTCATTCCTGACTTATAATGGACACCGCAGCACCTATCACTGTATATGCAAAATTAGCATGATTTTTCTTAGGTACATTACTTCACAATAATGCCTACTGAATTTTATCTGCCATTTTGATACATAGACACTTACTCTTATAAATTCTTCCTGCACTTCTTCAGAGACCGCCCTCAACTTTACTGGAGTGAATAACTCAGAATTACCAACACACCATGCCACTTCACCTACTGGCAGAAATCCCCTGGAGACATGTCTACTGTAAAAACTGTTTTATCCTACCCTCTCTTTCCAGTATTTCATCTGAGAATTTGTTTTTGTTTGCAGGCTGCTTAATATCCTTGAGAGCCTATGGTAAGAAACTTTGTTGAGTACCTTCTGGGAATCCACGTGTATAGTATCATCTGGGCCTTTTTTTGTCATATGTTTGCTGACACTCTGAAGAGTCTCAATAGGTCTGTGTTTCTTCAGTAGGTGCATGTTCCTTTATTAAAATGTGTGCCGACTCTTCTGCACTATACTGGCACAAATTCTTTCTTATATTCTACTTATTCGTCAGTGCAGACACCAAACTAAATTGTTCATTGCTTCCGAGATGTTCTGTGAAATCCTTTTGAAAATTGGTGCCATATTTCCTACACACCACTCTTGAGTTACAAAAGCAGTTTTAAACTGAGAGGTAATGAACTTTCTAAGTCTCTTCCATAGTAATCATAGAAATAAAAAGCATATTTAGCTTTTTTGTTATAGTCTTAGTTTGTTAGTACCCATTGCATGTCCAGGTTATCTATCTTGACAGATTATTGACAAGATTTCTGCTCCTGCTATGTTCAAGACAGAAGTTATAGTCTGCTTTGGTTTTGTTCTTGTGCAAGCTTTTCTCCTTAGGCTCTTTTTTTTTTGTGTCTGATTTATCACATTTTCACATTCAAACTGCCATGGTTTGTCTATGCAGTATCTTTTTGAAGTTGATCCAGTTATGGTGGGTTATTTCTCCTGTAAGGGCCCAGGTTTTGTACATTACAGAACGGCTTTTGATCATGACTTTTTGAAACAGCTCCCATGTGCTACTCCCAAGTTATATTAGTTTAATGTTATATATTTATTCCATGCCAGCAGCTATTCCCTCTTGTCCCATATATGATATTTTATCTATATTTCTCTTTCCTATTGGAAAGAATCACTGTATAGCTTATCTTCAGCACCCTTTTCCAGCTCCATTTTCTCTCATATATTGAACTAAGATTCTTTTTAACACATTTATTCTCAGCTTGTGCATAACTTTGAAATTTTTTACTTACTTTTACAGAGAAGGACTAATGTTTAATTTTGCAGCGTTGTGAGTTGGTCTAATGAGAATGTCCTTTTCCAACTTCACCCTAGTACTGATCGGTTTGATGTGCTGCTGATATCGTGATACCTCTCTGCCTTATGACCTGCACAGTGCCTAGAATAAGTAAGGGAGTTTTAAGAAGACATTTCTTTGAAATTGAGAAGAAAGTTCATTAGAGCTTATGAGGAGCATTGCCAAAAAAACAACCAACCAACCAGTGATAGTAAGCAAGCCATTCTGGAGGGTTTTTAATGGTGGTGGAGATTTGTGCCTTAAACTGATTTGGAGGTGGAAATGAGAAGAGATTGGTGTGGTGGTGATAGCTTAGAAAAGGAATTGAAACTGAAGCAAACAATTTTCACTTGAGAGAAAGCAGAGGAATACAAGGGCAATACAGGCAAGGTGACAGTCAACAAAAATATGGTTTTACTTTCAGTCTAAGCCTATCAAGGTCAGGTGCCAAAAGGTGGCAGTAACTCAGTCAGAAAATGATGACTGTCCTGGGTGGACATAAATCTCTATGTCCTGAGTGGAATAAATCTCTATGTGCCTATGGACAGACAAGAAGAGCTGTATCCTAAAGTCATAAGGGAAAAAGACTGGATAGGTTTAAAGCCTGTGGTCATTTTGCTGGCTGTTGAAGAGGGATACAGCCATTTGTTTTCCTTTGTTAAAGTGAACTCTGGCCTTAGGAAGAATACAGCTATTGTGCTTGTATAATGCTTTGTTGCAGATACCACTGGGACACCAACAGTGTACTGGGGAGCCAGCTTTTCACTGGAAGTGCCCTCGGATCCCAGTGAAAATCCCAAGCAAGGTTTCACACTGCACTGCAGCCTTGTCTGCTTGTCCTGCAGTCAGGGAGAGACTCAAGCACCAGCACTGTTCAGAACAGAGGGAGATATTTAAAAATCAGAACATTTTGCACAGAGTAAAAATAAAATGCTGCTTTTTGGTTTCTGAGATCATTAACGTCACTTTCAACTTTTAGATCATTATCTTGAAGAGATAGCTGTGCAGACATTATGTCTGGGCTATTATCTTCTCATTATGTTTTCAAAGCTAAGCATTTACATGCTTTCTTCCTTCCTTTTTGCACACTTTTTGGAGTTTTTTGTGACTTTTCAAGTATTCATATTTTGTAAAAATCCACATGTATAACTGATTTATATTCTTTTCTATCTAGATATAATGAAGTATATATTCTTATAAACTAGAAGACTGATTTGTACAGCAAATATTGAGTAACATGATTAAACTACACAATAAACCAATTTATTTGATAGAAATTTCCAGGAGGCATGTAAGATCCAGATCTTATTTTAATCAGAAGCTGATAATTATCTTCTTGTCTGGGAAATGCACACTCAGAAGCACAAACTACATAGCTTTATAATTTTCAAGGTACCGAGATAAACAGCTATCTATTAACTAACCTCTCATTAGAAAAATGATGAATTGTTCTCTTTGCTTGCAGCCAGCAGTTCTATACATTTATCACCTAATCTTATTAATATGAAAATGTCTTTTGATTTATTATGTATTGATAGTCCAAAGATTACTAAAGAAAAGTCACTTACACCATCAGTCAGTCATCTGCCTATTTCACAGCATTAGAGTTTGGGTTTACTTCATAGCGAGACAATATCTAGTTCTGCTCTTTGGCCTCAACTTGTACCTCTGTCCTGGATTCAGCAGTAGCAGTCATTTTTCTCCTTCTTAGTAGCTGGTGCAGTGCTGTGGTTTTGACTTTCAGCCTGAGAACAGAGCTGATAACACGGATTGTTTTAGTTGTTGCTCTGTAATGCTCACTCTGACCAAGGACTTTCTGAGTCTCATGCGCTGCCAGGGAGGAGAGGAAGCCGGAAGGAAGCAGAGACAGGACACCTGATCCAAACTGACCCAAGAGATATTCCATACCACAGTACATCATGCCCACTATATAAACTGGGGGCAGTTACCCAGTAGGGTTAGATCACTGCTTGGTCAGGCTGGGTATCGCTCGGTGGGTGGTGAGCAGATGTATTCTCTTCCCTTGTTATTTCCCTTATCATTACTATTATTGGTGGTAGTGGTTTGTGTTATGCCTTAGTTACTGGACTGTTCTTATCTCAACCTGTGGGAGCTACATTCTTTCGGTTCTCTTCCCCACTCCTCTGGGAGTGGGGGAAGGAAGTGGGGGGGAGTGAGCGAATGGCTGCGTGGTGCTGGGTTGCCGGCTGGGCTTAAACCATGACAACCTCCTATGCATGTACGTGTGTTGAACTCACATTTTGCTGTCTACATCATACATAACAGAGAACTTATTTTAGGTAAATCAGAAATACGGATCTACCTGTTATAGGATCAAACACACAAAATTACATTTATTGTTCAGAATACCTTTTCCGTAGGTCACTGTTAGGTTTTGGCTGCTTGACTTGGCTAAGGTAGACAATGCTAGAGTAAACATTTAACTGATCCTCTTGCATAAAAGTGCTTTCTAATACAGTCTGTAACTATAATGCTCAGCTGTTATTTCCTCCCCTCAAAATGCCTGCATGGGAAAGATCTGTGATAAATGAGTGAAACCTAAAAAGAGCAGAAGATTTCTATAGTATTCATTACTCTGTGGCAGAAGTTGAAAGTGCGCAGTAAATGAGTACGGGAAGGTTTTAAAAAGCTCGTAATTTAGGCCACTGAATTCAGAATGGCTCTTGTCTGTCTTTCTGCCTACTACAGAGCTTCTGTACCTTGTTGGCCAATTTTTGTAAGCTGAAATTTTGTTACATGGATACTTGTTTCCTTGTTTCCCTTGGGTTGGTCCTGACTTGAAACTCTGGGAACTGTCTTGCCCAGTGCTTGCAGCTGAAACTGAAATCAACAGCAGCTGTGCTTTTAATAGAAAACATGCTATAGGAAGCCATGTGCTCTTGAAAAGTCAAGTGTTAGATCAGACACATGAAGTTAGTCATACCTTTATTTTTAATCTTTGGGTGCCTTTGTTTATCTTCCTTAAAGCAGGATTAAAACCTCTCCCATTATAGGGATTTTATGGGCATGAAGAAGCTTGGTTTTGTAGAGCTTTCAGGTACCCCAGTGAGGAGTAACCTTGACAAGTTCACAAGGAAATTTAATCATCCTGCCTCTCGAATTCATACAGTGAACGACAGCATATGGCTGTCCACTGAATGAGAATAGAATGGGATAGAGGAGCAGCATGCTAAATAAAGTTGAACTACCTTATACAGGGAATGAGATGGTATCCTCTAGATTGCCAAGCACATGGTCTGAGTTGAACAAATACATCTCTTTTCGTATGCTGTAGTGGGGGATGGACAAGTATTTCGTAAAAAAAAAAAAAGGTAAACCCAATATAAGCACAGTATGAAAAGAAGGACACAGAGGACCAGGAAATAATATGCTCTGATGGTGTTTGATCTATTGGAAGTACAACTGGCACAGGTGATAGGGAGGACAAGCACATAAGGGGACCAATATACACAAGCATTACGTACGGCACTGAAGTAAGCATCAGGTTCTCTCCTGTCGTCACCAGCCCTGATGCAGCATCAAGCACTCTCCGTGGTATGAACCCTTCCCCACCAAGCCCAGAAAAAGTATGTCAGAGAAATATGCTATTTGGAGAGAGAGGTGAAACCATCTATCAGCTTGCTTTCCTAAAAGTGGGAGAGGCACAGACTCAACTGTTTACCCTCAGTCAGTCAATTTATTTTACCAATATTTAGGTCACTAATTTAGCAGGAAATAAACCCAGCAAAAAAAAGGGATATTTTTTTGCTGAGGTAGTGAGTTAAACAGGCTGATGAAATTATCTGACAGGTTTCATTAGTGTCAAGGAAGGGGTGGAACTGCACTGCTGGAAAGTTAAGAAAGGATTAGGAAAGAAGCATTAAGATTAATCTTTTTTTGGTGGAAAGTGAACAACTGGATCAGCTCAGCTGCATTTAGTGAATTTTATATGGAAAGCTGCAGAATCCAGTATTGCAATAGTAAGATTGTTTTTCCATTTACCATGCAAAGCACAAATGCCTGTTCCTTCCCAGTGGCAGGTAAGGGCCAGAGTAGACTCCTACCCGGTCTATGAAGGGATAGGGCCTCGTCAGCCACACGTATAACAAGGACTGTGAATGCTCAACCACACCAAGTGAGAATGCAGTCTTCAGAGTCTGTGGCCAGTAACATCTGAAAAGTTCTTCCAACATACTGTGGTTTTAGAGGTTTCACAGGCTGATAGCACATGAACATTGTGTGATACAGGTAATTTGCTAAGGGAGGATACAAGCAAAGGAGAGGGTTGATGAGATGGGCTGTAGCATAAGGAGAGCCTAAAGAAGGTGGAGGGTGGAGAGAAAAAGTGTTTTTCTTGTAAGACTGGAAGGGGAACAGGCAATGATGCAAAACCAGGCCAATCTGCTAGGACTTATTAGATCAGATGCTGTGCTGTGTGAATGCAGCTGTACTGTCTTCAGGGAGAAGCCAGATTTTGAGGCTATGCAGTCTCTTCAATGCAGCACAGAGCTGATAATGCTGGTTCAGGGCTATCTGTTCCTGGAGCTGTGAACAGCAAAGGTGTATTGCAGGGCCATCCCACCCCCCCCCCCCAGTCAGCCTGGTCTTGTAGCCCTGCCTCAGGGGCAGTGCCCACCCGAGCAAGCCCTGCCTCAGTGAGAGCAGAGCTGTGGAGTAGAAGAGTGGCTGCTGAAGGCCTAACATCTACACTAGAAGCATTGCAGGAGGTTTGACAGCAGACTAGATCATGTCTACTTCCCAGAATTAAATACTACCTAGCAGCTGGAGTGCACTGGGTGCACTCACAGAGTTCATCTTCTGTTTTAGCTTTGTGAGAAAGGAATGCAGTTCATGTCCTCGGAGACAGTTCCGTGATTTGAATACAAGTGCAATAAATGTGGATAATTGGGAGAGCTGCTTTGAAAACATGCTCCTGCTTTGAACCAGAAAACTAATTTAAGCATATGCATGAGGGCCAATGTGGATCTAGTTTGTCTTTTGAAAAGCACCTGTGTGGTTTGGCAGAGCCTTGACCTCTTTTCTGGGTATGGGGAGACCATTATGTTCTATCTATCTGTCGCAGGGACTATGCTGCCTCTAGGTGTTTTGGCCCTGGTTGTCTCAGTGGACCACAGTGCTGCAGCAGGACTGAGCGCTGCTGCTGATCATGACCGGCATGCTTGGCCCTGGGGAGAGGGGTCTTCCCTGAGGGGCAGCAGGCATGTTGCACCCAGATTTTCAGATTTCAACCCTGTGTGACTCAGATTTCAACCCCTCTGTTTTGCATACATGTTCATCAGCCAACTGTGTGTACAAAAGGGCAGATAAATCTGCTCTGCAGATCAGGTTTGACCGAAGTTGTTTTGCGTCATCCTGTGAGCCTGCCTAACTCCCTAACGGTTTAAAGAAAGCATGTTTAAAAATCAGAGGGCTGTTCAGTCCCTGTGCCCTGGCTTTGGTCTTTTCAAACTCACAACTTCAGCCCTCTGAAGGAAATTCTGGTAAAATATGGTAAAGCCCAGCCAGAGGGTTGCCTGTAGGTCACCAAACCCATCCTGTGCAAGAGACTGAGGCTGCTCTCCGGCAGGAAATCTACTCAACCGGTACTCTAGGGTCAAACTTCAGATTCTGCAGCCTTGATGAAACTGCCACAGCTGCAAAAAGCTTTTCTCACCCCCAGTACTGTCTTAATGATCAGATTTAGCACCTGCTAGGCTGGGCTTACCTGCACAAGGGGTGGTAGCTGAGGGGAAGGAATGGGAAGGGAGGGTCCCACAGGTGGGATCAATAGCCCCTAACAAGGCTGGGTTTTGGCCATTTCAGCCAGTGGTAGAGGGTACAGAGTGTGCTTGTGGCAATAGATTAATGAAGGACATTTGTTTTTTCATGCAGAAGGTAGGTGAAGTGGATAGCAGTCAGTAGTTTTTCTGCTGGTGGGAAAAGGTGTTTCTGTCTTGTTCTTTCAGTTTGATATCGCCACTGAGTTCATGCAGGCAGTCAAAGGAGGAGCAGGCCTGGGGCTCAAGTGTGCTGTTTCTATTTAAAGAACTCTTCTTCAGAGTTGCACTGTGATGTACTTTGTTGGGATGTTAAATTTATGCTGTGCTTCAGTCTGGGCATTAATGTTACCCTTGCTCAACTGTTTTTATTGTCTCTAAACCCCCAAACATTTGTACAGGCTAGAGCCACCTCTGGGATGTAAAGAGGCAGTTTGCAATGCAAATAGTACCTCAACTCTTTTGGTCAACAGGTATTTGTCCAAGGCCCAAAACAACCATAGTTAACCTCCAGTTTGAATGTTAGGATGTTTGTAATATGGAATTTAATTAAAAGTTATAAAAATAATAATTAGCAATTATATTTTTAATATATTAAATAAAGTATTTAAGATATACCCACATGGTGGGTGGTCTGAAGAAGCAGATCAGTGGCAAGGTATTCTAGCCGTAACTAGGTGTGTCCATGCTCTGATAGTAACTGTAAGCAGTCATTGTTTATAGCTCAGAGTAGGTAAACTTGCAAAGTTTGATGAGGTCATTTCTATGCTGTGTGTGTATGCTGCTAGTAAGGCCTTGCACAAGCCTCCCAAAAAGCTGTAGCTGTGTGTCTTGCAGATGGTGTGTACTGTTTAACTCCGGGCATAAGTAACTGGCTTGCATCCTGTTCACTTGTTAGTGAATTGCATTGGTTGTAGTTTCATATCAACAGTCAAGGTAAGAAAAAGTAAACAGCAACAGCATTATTAGCATTATTTTGGTTTGGATTTTGGGTTTGTTTTTCTGGTTTTACTTACCTTCATGTGATGGTTTTCCTCACATACAAATAAACAGATTTGCTGCCTCCCAGCAGCTGGGACATTTCAGTAAATGGGTCAATGACCGGAATGTGATCTCTTTTTTTCTTTATTCTGCTGATAAAAGTGCTTGCTATGCAATCTAGTTAATATGAGGTGGTAATATGCCAAGTAGGGCTTGTAACTAGTTTGGTAACAAACATGCTTTTGGTCAGCAACACATGATTACCAGAATTTATCAGATATTTCCTGCTGTATTCTTCCTGCTATGATTTTTCTTTCTTGTTTTACCCGTAGCTCTCTATTTTATTACACTATTAGAAAGGCTTTTTTTACCGTCCTACAGTGTTTAAATGCTAACTTGGACTCCACTAACTGTTGAACTATGTATTTAAAGAGAAAATATGAAAGATTAAAGCAGTCTTGTTGTAAATAGGTGCTCTTAGAAGCATTTGCCCTATTAAGAATAACTTTCAAAAATTCTGTCTTTTTTTCATTAAGTGACTTTTGCCTTCAGATTCTAAAAATAGATCCTTGCTTTGACTACCACAGGGAACCAAAATGCCTTTTACCCTTAGTGGGTGTACATACAGTAGATGACTTAGCTTTAAACTGGACTAAAAGTTGAGCCTAATAGTGGAATGTCTGATTTTGAACTTGCCAGTTTCAGAGCAAAAAGCTATAAATCCAGCAGCATGTATCCAAAATGATTATTCAGCTTTTCCCATGGATTTTTCAGTTTTTTTGTGTGTACTAGGTTTATGCCATTAGCCTGTTGTTCCTAAAATGCAATACACAGTGAATGTGTGAAACAAGACGTGAGGTGCATTGTGTTAGAGAGGACTGAGGTGGAGGAAGGAAAATAGGATGTTTTAGAACACATTGTCCCAGTACAGCGTAGAAGTCAGTCACTGATCATAGTTAGCTTTTTCTTTGTTTCCTCACAATTAGTGTTAGAGCTGTACCAAACAATATTAGTGAAATCATAATAAATATTATCCTTCATTTTATGTATTTATTTATTTAGATAGGTTTTTTTTTTTTATTGTTGGCAGTAGGGAGTGGAAAAGGAAGTGCTTGTAGGAGAGGACTAGGTTGGAGAGTAAAATAAGTTAATAAAGTAAAATGTAGTCTGTTCTTCAGGAGCAGGAAGATGAAACTGTGCAGAGTTTTCCAGAACGTTTGAAGTAAAAATAGAAAAGAACTAATTAGGTAGGATTTAGTGCTCAGGGGTTTAAAGTTCACTGCAAGATGAGCCAGAAAGATGAACTTATGGCTAATACCCTGAATGGAAAGGGGAAAACCTGATCTTTGGTGTTTGGAGAGGAGGATTTTGCAGTTTTCAAGGCACAAAGTGCTCAGGTCTCAGCCTCGAAACATGCAGATATAAGCGGAGAGGAAACATGAAAAACAAGTTCAGAAAAAATCGGACGGTGCATGCAATGAGGTATGTTAGGCAGCAGATATGGCTGGAACAGATGCGAAACCAAGATTGTAAGCTCTGGTGCTGTCTATTGTGGTAAATGATGGAGTAGGCAGAGAAGTTCAGATGTAAGATTTACAACTTAGTTTGGGAAAGCTTAAGTTTTAACAGAAGTGACTAGTCTTTATACTGCAGGTAGGTTGCATTTAATAGCGTAAGGACAAAAATCTTGAGCTAATTTTACTCTTTTCATATAAATGTTATTTTAATAATCTGAACACCTTCTAGGGCATTTTTTTATTGTGTTAATAATATACTACTTGGGTGGCTGAAGCCATGAGGCTAAAGGAAAAAAATATATCACAATATTATATGCCCTGGAGTGTTCTAACAGTGCAGTGTTTGGTCCAGAGCTAGACCCAAACACCTGCAGTTTGTGTTTCTCCACCTGGGGACCTCAGCTCGTTAGCGGCTGGCAGAAGTGTCCTGTTAATCATGTCTCTGTTGTAATGTTTCAGTGTGTTGGGAATGAGAGTCCTGCTTTACTTTGTGACACAGTACATGGAGTTGTGACTAAACAAGGTTTATGCTGGAATAGAAAGGTTTTATTTTACCACATACATGTAGAAAAGGGGTGTTTGAAGCTTTTCAGGTTGTAGAGTTACAGCTGGTTTTGATTATTATGACCTTGGCTTTTTTTTTTTTTTACTAATTTTTGAAGATGTTTCTGAAAAGACAGTATTGGATGTTTGCACGAGATGCATTCATGTTATAGGGAAAGAAGAAACAAGCTTGCTAATCTTCAAAAAGATGAAGCAAGGCAGTCCCTCTTAGGGAAACTGAGTTTTCAGCCTTTTAATCTCTTGGGCTCTCTCAAGAGATGCAGGTAGGAAACCAGTGACTCATCTAGCCTTCAGGTGGTAGTAACAAGTGTGAATGTAAACAGGGACTTTCCTGTGCGATGAGTTGGTATGAATGAGGGGTTCCACACTGGTGTATGGTTCTGTCCAGCTTGTTTAAGTTGTGCAACCGTGGGAGCACTGCTGCTTTTTCTACTTCATAAAAGGGTGCAACTTTGTGCCAGAACAGCAGTTCCAGCACCTAGTCTTCCTTAATGCAGGAACAGAGGCTCAGATGACCTTGATGACAGAGTGGAAAATATCTCCTATTTGTAACACAAGTAGACAAAGTGTTTAATGTGTTTGTTTAGTCGAGGCAGGCTGCGTGTATCTCCAACCTTTGCAATGCAGTATTGAGTTGATGTATTCAATACAATAGATTCAGTAAGACCTTGATTTATATCCCATTCCTTTTTAGAGAGAAGGGGTAGAGTTATTATCTATGTTTATGACCTAGACTTTCCTTCTGACAGAGTGAATAGTGGATTGGAAATGCTGATATATAGCTGTTCAGTTAAGACACTCCATGCAAAATCTGGGAGATGAGTTCTTGAACTGGATTGCAAAACCCTAAATGATCATCATAGCTTCCTTTGTTGACTGTCAATATACATTGCTGATCTGTTGTGCATCAGCATTCAGCAGTTATGATTTTGCTTTTTATGCGTTTTATTTCTAATTTAAAGCCTGTTCCTGGCTTATCAGGTAATTCAGGTGTGCAGTTCTCATTTCATTTGGAACTTCAATGTACTTCCCCCTTTCTTTCTTGGCTATTTGGGTAGGGTAGCTGGCATCTGGTAATCAACTGCTTTCCTGCATTTGGAGTGTGAAACAACACAAAAGGAAACATCTGGATTTTGCAGAGAAAAGGTCTGCAATAGCATTTTACTTTGTTTAGCTGTGTTTGTGAGTTTGCTCCTAGCTCATTTCCTTTAACATAGTTAAACAGAAAGTAAATCATGTCAAGGTTAGTCCCTGGTTTATTACTGGTTTCACCAAGGGGAATTAGAATTTTTTAAAGTTAAGGCAGTGCCTCCTTCTATGGCAAAGGCTGTCTCATTGAAAACCTTTGTGGATTGTGCAAATCTTGGTTATCCACATAAACTGACCATAAGGAAAAACAATGGCAGTAGGTAGGTAAAACACTTTCAGATGGACACCCATAAAACTTGTTCTCTTTAAATCAACTGGGGGGATCCCAATGTGGGGGAAGGGAAAGATACTACAGCTTGTGCTAGACAGCTGATTCAAATAAGAATTTAGAATAAGAAATTTGTGCCCAGCATCGACCTGTGCTATGATTGAAAATGGATAATATTTTTTTGCTCTGATAGGAGAATGGTATAGTCAAAGTTCTGTGTTTTTGGTGTGGAAACCTACTGGTGATACTTCAAAATGATCAAGGTGTTCATGTGGTTTGGGCTCGCTCTCTCCCTGAATCTTCATCTCCCATTCCAGTGAACTTGAACAGATGCAATGGAAAGCAATTTTAAAGCTTTTTAAATTAGGAGGTTGCAAAGCCTGTGAGTGCTACTTTTTGTATTCGTAAAGCAGAAATTCCTTTCAGCATCTAGAGGTTGCAGTCCTCCATGAAAAGTCGCTGTAGTACCATTCACAACGCCTATGGGACAGATCCTTCTTTTACACTCTACCTGGGATGTTCCTAGTGTAGCTGACGTGTGTCTTGGTTCATGATGAATGATTTTTTGGGGAAAATAAACAGACTGATAGTTAAAAATACCAAACACTCAAAGTCAGGGAAGTCGCTATAATTTTGTCTCCATTTACTTATCATTTGCATATGTGAATAGACAGACTCATACAGTCTCTAGTTAACAATAAGCAGGCAGAAGTCTCTGAAAAACAGCCTGTTGTTTTCCCTGCTCCTGACTGACCTCCCTTCCCTCCCCATACTCCTCTATGTCCATGTTAGCCATGCTTCTACTTCACCACTAAAAGAGGAGCTCCCACAGCAGTCATGCACAGCCAGATGTGTTCTGGAAAGCCTGGAGCAGGATGCCTAGTGGGGATGGCTACTCCATTGAGTTGGGGCTAATTTAAGGTGTGCCTACCTGGCATGCCTGTCCTACCAGTTGCACTTCCTTAGTGTACAGGACAAAGGCCAAGCTGACAGGCATGACAAGAGCCCCTGTATCAACTAAGTTATGATTCCTGCTTGCCATAATGGTGATCTTGAATCTCATAATTTTCCTTAGAAATCCAAAAGCTTCTGCTCAACTCTGTTCCTATACCAGCGAAGGTATTAAAAATTAAATCAAATACTATTTGGCAAAAAAGAAACAGTTCCTTTAATGACATCTTTCAGAAACTCATGTCACTTGAACAGTATGGCATTCTGAATACTCTAAACCTTGTTAAGTTGCAATGACATTTCTTAGCTTTCATGTCAGTCCAAACCAAATCATGTCCTAAAATGTGAGTTATATTTTCAGAGGCATAAGAAAGTTTTAAATGGTCAAAAATCCAGGGCTGTATCTCTTTGTGAGTAATGCTTTATTGCAGGTTACTATGCTGGATGTGACATTGAGTCAGTTTGTGACTTTATTTTTGTATAAATGCAATACTTTTATTATATTGTTTGGAATGGCACTGGAAGAATGTTGAAAGATGTAAGAAGAGAGAAACTGTCAAATGAGAACACACAGCATCAAGACAGCACTAATTATAAAGGCTATGACTTTTCATGGATTTTATGGAGAGGCTTTATACTTAATGAAAAGGTTTCAATGTCACTTTTTTCTTTTATGTCAAAAGTGGGTGATGGTAAGAGGGTGTAATTATTTCCTATGGTTTCCTCTGAAAACAAAGATAAAATTTTTAATCACAGGCTTCACTTTAATGGAATGAAGGGCTTAAGACAGCGGCACCCATATTTACTGGGCATCTTCAGAGCACAGGGGCTTCTTGTTTGAAGTTTTGCTTCTGTTTTACTCTGGGTTTCAGCATATCAAGCGTATTGGGTCCAGCCTTTTGCATACTTTCTTCTCCGTACCATGTAGAAAGGGATTTTCATGGATAGGGAAAACAGTTTTTGGCAGAAACTTTTCTCATCCAAATAGAACTGGCAAGTGGCCAAAAATGTGCTGGTGGTTCTTCAGTTGTGAATTTTAATTTCCAGACAGTTCTTTTTAGTACTTGTTCACATTGCCATTACTTCTCTCATCATTACTGTGAGCAGAGGGTGCAAGCAGGTTTCTGGTGCCAAATGTAACAACTACAGGCTCAGCCCCTAATTCCAGCCCCTCAGGTAGGTTATGAGGAGGGACTCTCACCTTTGTTGGTCTCACTCTACCTGGGAGGTGGGGGTTAGCAGCAACGAGGCCACTATGCACGCAGCTTGCCCACAGCTTTGAAAGTCCTCACTCATCTGACTGCTGGATGGGTAGTTGAAAGCAAGGCTACTCAGCATGCAGATGGTAATGCAGGTTGCCCTACAGTTGAAAAATGATAAGGAGGTTTTTACTTGGTTGGCTAGGAACTTCTTTACCCTCTTGTGAATAAAGTCTGCCCCCCCCCCCCGCCTTTTTTCTTTTTAAACTAATTGTCATTCATTCAACAGTGTGATATCTGTTCATCTTAAAGTATCCAGTGTTTTTCCCTAGCAACGAGATTTTTCTTGTAAGTGACAGATTGGATGTAGGAGCAGGGTGGGGCAGGGTGAAAATACATATTTCTTAAAATACTGTTCAATAACTACTGCCTTTGCAGCCTTAGTGTTAAAATTGTATTACTGACTGTTTATTTTAAGTAAAGTTCCTTTACATGATAACCAAATTGGACTTTATAAAATTTGCTCTTAAACTGACACACATGACATTAAGCTTTAAATATAAAAATTATTATAGCTCATATCTCAATTCTGTATCACCAAGCAGGAATAATGTGGCTAAAATGTTCCTTAATAAAAAACATGTAGTTGAACATGGGCTTTAAAATCTGTGGCAGAGTACTTTAAAAGACTGTTTGCATTTTGTCTGTCTCTTTAAAGGGCTTCCGTATTGTCTTGGGCTCCCCTGGAAATGCAGTAAGGATTCGTATCACATCTCCGTTGCCGTGGCAACAGCAGTCTTTCCCATAATGAGCTGCATCATCTGAACTGATGTCACAGCATCATGCAGCAGGTCACACAAGGCACCTCCTAGTATTGCATCTTACAGATGTGCCGTAAACATCAAAAGGGGATGATTTGAACAGGACATGGTAAGTGCAAAATGTTGTGCTGTTCTTAATTGCACCATTATTTTTTCCTGGTTTGAGGTTTTCCTAATATAAGAATGTGTGCGTTTTGCCTTGTGAAATTCATTTTGAAGAAGATGCTGCATGCCTAAATATTATTTTTCAGGCAGCCAGGCTAAGACAAAGGCCTACAGAAAATGCATTCAGTCTGAATGTTTAGACTTGTCTTAGCATTTGTGGTAATATCCTGAAGATTTGAAGAGAATATATTTAAATTTTGCAATCCAATTAAAGCTACTGCAGCCTAATTTGCTTAAAGAATACCTGTATTTTAATGCCATAAGCACATTTTTTTCCTTTTCCTGTGTCTTTAAGCATTCCTATTTTGTGTAGCTCTGTTTTAACCTATTTAGCTTGAATATCACCTATTTATTTTCATTGGCCTTCTATAACGTGGTAGTACAGAAAATACTCTCTAAACCGGTGCTGAGCAAGCAACTGGAACAGTATTGATTTTAAACATTGTTCAGTACTGTCCTATTTCTGTCGGTATTCTTAAAAAAGCAAAACATCAGTGTAATTGTCAAACAATAACCAGATATTTTGAAAGTAGAGCAGCTTTTAGCTTGTCTACTGTTTGACTTTCAGTCTGGTGGGGTTTTTAAGTAGCAATATGAATTTAGTGATTTTTAGATCTTTCTTTTACTGGAAAGAAAATAAGCTTTTTTTTTTTTTTTTTTTTTTTTGTTTTTTTTTTTTTTCTCTCTTCTTCCCCCTGCTGCAACTGCAGTAAAAGGTGTAGCCAAAGATTCAGGCATTCTGAGGGGTTCTGCTAGGAGTAAAATAATAATATGAATAATTCTAAAGGTTCCACCTCTATCATGGGAAGAAAGTACATATCTTTTATATTCAGCAAGCTGGTTAAAAACACATCTATGATATTTAGCAGTTCTTTAGAGTGCCCAATAGTTGTTCATTTTATATTAAGGTCTTTCCAGGCTAATTTTGCTTAACTTCAAGTTAATCTTGCTGGATGGTATACAACAACACTAATTGTTTGATTTTGCATGTTTAAAAGATTCAGTCTTTCAGCTGCTTGCTATTAGAAGGAAAGAAAAGACCAGACACATGTCATTTTAATTGATCAGTAAGTCCACTAGGAATTAGGGAGTGGTCTCTGGCTCTATTCTCCCTGTGTAGTTTATATTTCTAAAGTGTAGCAAGAAAAAATAGCAGCTGCTGATCTTGTAGCAATATCTATATTTATTGTGCGGTTTACTCCCTTATACTTGTTAAAGTATGGTGTAGTTAACATAATGAGATCTGACTGCTGTTCATAGGGATGGGTGTGATGGTCTTGTCTGGCACAAGCTGGAATTGAGTTCCTATGTCTTAATTAGGCAACCTTACTGCATCATACATGCTTTTTTTTCAGCAAGGTCTGGGTACATTTGTTGTTTTTTTCCTACTGTAAAATGCAAAGCAGATGAGTCTAAATGAACATTAGAGTAATGTTGCTTTATTTATCTGTGATGCATTTTACAGTATGAAAGTAGTGGTCTCTTATGCTTGCTGTGCTCTCATCAGGCAAACTCGGAAGGTATGAGTTAGCAAGGGGGCGGGACAGCTGATGTCTGGCCAGCGTCAGAATTAGAGATGTGAAGAGAGCTGGCGAGCACTGCCTTCAGCTTGCAACCATGGGGACCATGAAAAAACAGTTAATGAGTTGACGTAAGAAATGCCTTTATTAATGTATTTTGTTAGATTTTTTTCAAGAAAACTAGAATTTCTCAGACTACAGTCAAAAGAAGGGAAATATACAGGGGGGAAAAGAACAACTTTTGACAGTATTAATGGAGAGATGATATGGTATGAAGCTCCCAGTGCAGGTTTGTGGGGTTTTCCTGATTGTTTGTTTTTTTCGATTGTTTGTTTTTCCTCATAATGAGAATACAAATAATGATGTTTTTTTAAACATTAGTTTTTAAAAGTTCCTGTTACTCTCCATTCCACACACTTCTCGCACTATTGTTTGCCCTGCTAATAATGGAGCTGTGATGACACTGCTTGTTTGCTCATGAACATTTCTGCTACTTCTGACTCCAGCTGAATGCCTTGATTGTAGAATACTTCCTGTTTACTTTTGTATGGGCCCAAGTGTTTTATTGAGGCCTGTATGAGAGGATGTGGAAGAGTATGGAGTGATGAAGAGGGTTTTATGAAGAGCAAGCCTGATTGCCTGAGTCAGAGCATAACTGAATATAGAAATGATACAGATTTAATACACTTTTGCTTGCTATTGAGGCAAATTCATAATTGGTACAATTATGAGTGAGACAGCATTTAACAGACGGAAAACTGTGCTGCTTTCAGTTTTGTTCCATAGCTGGATTTACTCATCATTAGTGAAGGCAAGATGTTTAGCAAGTACATGTGCTCTTACTGCACATAGCTGAATTTAGACACTTAATCTGGAGGCTGAAGTTCTCTGTATATGTAGTTTCATAGTGATATGTAGTTGGAGATGGGCATATGCTAGTGAGCTGAAGGATGTTGTCTCTAAGTTGGAGAGACATCAATTTGATAGGTGGACCACTTGGTGGATAAAGAACTGGTTGGATGGCCGCATGCAAAGAGTTGTGGTCAATGGCTCGACGTCCAGCTGGAGACCAGTAACAAGTGGTGTCCCTCAGGGATTGGTGCTGGGACCGGTCTTGTTCAACATCTTTGTGGGTGACATGGACAGTGGGATTGAGTGCGCCCTCAGCAAGTTTGCCGATGACACCAAGCTGTGTGGTTCGGTTGATAAGTTGGAGGGAAGGAATGCCATCCAGAAGGACCTTAACACGCTTGTGAGGTGGGCTGATGCCAACCTGATGAAGTTTAACCATGACAAGTGCAAGGTCCTACACCTGGGTCGGAGCAATGCCAGGCACAGCTACAGATTGGGCGGGGAGGAGATTCAGAGCAGCCCTGCAGAGAAGGACTTGGGGGTGTTGGTCGATGAGAAAATGAACGTGAGCCGGCAGTGTGTGCTTGCAGCCCAGAAGGCCAACCGTATCCTGGGCTGCATCAAAAGGAGTGTGACCAGCAGGTCGAGGGAGGTGCTCCTGCCCCTCTACTCTGCTCTCGTGAGACCTCACTTGGAGTATTGTGTGCAGTTCTGGTGTCCTCAACATAAAAAGGACATGGAACTGTTGGAACAAGTCCAGAGGAGGGCCACGAGGATGATCAGGGGACTGGAGCACCTCCCATATGAAGATAGGCTGAGAAAATTGGGGCTGTTCAGCCTGGAGAAGAGAAGGCTGTGTGGAGACCTCGTAGCAGCCTTCCAGTATCTGAAGGGGGCCTATAGGGATGTGGTGAGGCACTCTTCATTAAAGACTGTAGTGATAGGACAAGGGGTAACGGGTTCAAACGTAAATAGGGGAAGTTTAGATTGGATCTGAGGAATAAATTCTTTACTGTGAGGATGGCGAGGCACTGGTATGGGCTGCCCAGGGAAGTTGTGAATGCTCCATCACTGGCGGTGCTCAAGTCCAGGTTGGACAGAGCCTTGAGGGGCATGGTTTAGTGGGAGGTGCCCCTGCCCATGGCAGGGGGGCTGGAACTCGATGATCTTAAGTTCCTTTCCAACCCTAACTAGTCTATGATTCTATGTTACTGTTTAATCTTTACTTTTCTCTAAAGGATTTTCTTGTATCATCAATAAATAGTTCCTTTGTAGCTTAGCACTGAACACAGAAAGAAACAAGCTTGGTTCCTCACAAAACAGCTGTGGAAGTTGAGAACTAAACCTGATTCCAGCAATGAAGTTGGTACAGTTCTAACATTTTGCGGTTTTTTGGTCTCAGCATATGACAATGCAAAGCCTGCTTAGAGGGGGATTAGAGCATGTCCTCAGTGGAAGGAAGCCTGTCTTCTGTAAAGAGGAGCTGAGGGAACGCTGGACTCTAGTCTTTATCTTCTATAGGTCTTATGGTCATATTACCGTAGAGCAGTGGTGGGTGGATGTTCCATCCTGCCCTCCCCACTGGCAAATCTGGAATTGGGTCTGTGTCCAAGAACTCACCACAGGAAAGTCAAGACAAAAGCATCCTCTTCACCAGAAGTGCTCAGGCATTGATTATAACTGGTGGCATTTCCAAGAAGCTGGTGGAATATTTCTTTCAAAATAATGGAGGAATTAAAAATAGTTATAAAAAACTTCCATGCAGTGTCTAAATTTACTTGCACCTTTCTGTAAAAATCACTGCTGTGTCATGGAAAAAATACTGACAAAATTCTGGGCTTGACTGTTTGTTTTTTTTCCTCCCCTGTCTGCCCTGAGTGCTGCTAGCTTCAAGGAGATGTACAGTGGTCCAGAATGTCTGAAGTTCTGTAGATATATTTAAATGAAAAAAGATTTGTAAGTATTAAAAGATAGCATGTTTGTCTGTTGAAATAGCATATTTATATTTTGTATTGTAAGTACAGCCTATGCTATATAATGAAGTGCCTGTATGTTCTGTAATGAGACATTACACAGGTAGTAATGGAATACAATTAATGATACATAATGCAAACATGACTTCAAGGAATATTCTTGCAACTGATTTATGCCTGAATACTAGCATTCCTGTGGACTGCAGGGGGAAAAGATGCCTTTCACTTTGCTGTTTGATGAGAACAGCTGGTCATTAAGGCAAATTCTAGCAGCAAAAAATAAGGAAAGTTGTGTACGTTACCACTGTAATGAGTCACCTGGGCTGGGCCAGGTCCCTCCCTGCTAGAGGAAGGGAAGGAGCAAAAGGAAAAGCTGAGCTGTGTGGAGGGTCAGGATAAACCTAGTTTGCTGCTCTGTGCACTGAAGGAGCAGGGTGTACTGTGGATGGAAGTGGCAATGATGGGCAACCATATCTGACATCACTGTCACGATCCAGAGCTCTACTAAAAAGGTAGTTTCCACTCTGGGTGTCTCAGCTTCTGCAGGCTTTGGCATAGGGGAAGAGAGACCTCAGCTACATACCTAACCCTAGCAAGTTTTTGCTGTAGACCTTTTCTATTTTGCCATTGCTTAAAAGCAACCTGTCCCTTGTTTGCTGTGTGGGTACTATGCTGTCTAATCAGTTCTCTTATCTTCTTAGTTCTCTAATCAGTTCTAAGGCCCATGGTGCATTTTCTTTCCCATATTCATAATTGTATTTAGCATTTTCTACTGATTTAAAAATAAAAATACCTATCCCTTCTTTACATCCATCAAATCAAACCCTAAAATGCATCATATAAATCCCTTAACTGGTTTGGCATGACCAAGATAATTTTAATGAATATTCATGTCGGAAGGGTCATCACAAAAACCATTCTAAGAGTACCAAAATGACTTTCATGAAGAAAAAGGTTTCTTATTTTTAAAATGCCTTTATAAAAGCTTTCCTTCATGAAAAAAAGGGTTGGGGAATAAAGAAAAAAATCTATTCCCTTCTTGTTTTGTGCTTGAATTACAGGTTTCAAATATCTAGACTCTTGTGTACCTTGAATCCCAGCAAGGATGACTCAGCTTTTTATCCCTTCAAGGACAAAAAAATTTAGTTCTGTGCAATTTGCAATGTCTGACGCTTTCATAAAAGATGTTTAAATCCAGGAATGCTCTCTGCTCTGCATGAACTAATTCTCATGGCTGGCATCGGATGCAGGGCTGCCCTGGCAGCTATGGCCAAAATACTGTCACCTCCTGCTTCTTGACCAGCATTCAATTCCTGTGCCATGAAAGGAGGGGCTTTCTCTCAACTGCTGAATGAATGTCTTCTAGGGCACCTGAAAGTGAAGAAAACTTGTAAATAAGTCAAGTATTTTCCAGCTCAGGGAATAATAGTTGCGTCCTGTGGAGAGTATTGGCCTTGAGGGTGGAGGATGGCCACTGAGAATTCTAATGACACTTGCTTACCTTTGCCAGCTAAGTTGCTTCTGAAACCATTAACAGCACCCAGTGCTAGCAGTTAGCTCTCCAGAGGACCAATTGTTGTGCAGGATGTGTTGGTAAAAAGGCGTTATGCAAGGAGAACCACAGGACCCTCTGTGGCCAGTCAGGCCTCTGTGAGCCAGAGTACAGGTACTGAAAAGTCTGACCCTAACTACTGCTACACCAAGTCCAATTACTTTCTCATAGACTCCAAGTACACTAAGCATACAGCTGAAATGTGTGCTCTCTCTTTGGCAAAGAGATCTTTCAAGCGATAGTGATTTCTATGAGGAAATAGCTCTATGAAACAGATTTCCCAGCCCCTGTGTTCTTGTGTCTTCTGAGAGCTGGCACACTTAAAAAGATGGCCTTTGTTAGTATTAGGCTCTACTAAGAGAAGTCCTAGCTTTTAGGTAAGGGAGCACCTAACTGCAGTAATTATTTCTGTTTTCAGTCTAACTGTATGTCTAGTACTTTTTGCATATGACATTTTTATTTTCAAGAATTGCCCTCTACTGATAGTCTTGTAAGCTTGATGTCATAGTTTCAGGATGAGGGTGCAGATGTGAAGTTGCTGCATAAACTGTCAAAGACTAGTACTATTTTTTTTTTTTACCAGCTTGTTGTGTGGATAAAGTACAGGAGGCATGCAGCTGAATGTGAAGTAAGTTGCGGGGGGGAGTTTTGGGTTTTGTTTGGGTGCCTTTTTGTGTTTATTTTTTTGTTGTTGTTGCTTTGTTTTCTTTTGCTGTGTCATTTTTGCAGCATTTATTCTCTGGACTAAAACCTTGTAGGTGAATCCATGTGTCAGTCTAGAAATGCATCCTGCCTAACCTCCATAACTCCTTCTTGCATACTGTTAGACTTGTATTTCTTGTTTTCAGCTCATATTCTATCATGAGTTGACTTTCCTCGAGTCTTACTTGCCCCTTTCAGCTTTCTGTTCCTTAACGTTATGGCTGTAATTGCTATCGTCTACCAAGTTGTCATTCTTTCCTTATTTAAATCCATTGGAAAAAAAAAGTTGCATTTACTTTGGACAGTCTCTAAAAAGTGGTTTATAAAAAGTTTAATACCGAAAATTTATGGTACTTCAGGGTTATTACTGTGCTTTAAAACAAAGCAGTTCAGATATCTGTAACAAAGTTTGTATAGGACCTTTACAGTTACAAAAATACCTGAGAAATGGTGAAGTCTTTCCTGACCAGATTGTATTAATTTGCTGTTTAAATGGAGGTGAGAAACTATTTTTGTCCCTAATGCCACTCATAAGGGTTAAGCAACACATTTTTCTTCTTGGAAAACCTTTGGCAGATCTGGAAGAGGGACCTAAGAAGCTATTTTTCTTATTGCTTGTGTAGTACTTTGAAAAGAAGTACAATCTTTTATGTCTTTGTTTTTTCCTGTTTGTGTTTCTGTGTGTATTTTCTGAGTCTGGTTAGGTTTTGGTGGTGTCTGTATTGGATAAAGCTTAGCTCATAGTGGAGATCCGTGAAATTTCAAGGGATTTAAGGAAAAAAATGATTGTTGGCTATGCTAAAGTAAGCTGCAACTTAACATGAGCTTGGGAATGTTCTAGTCTTTCAAAAGAGGAGGATCTGCTTGCTAATGCTTTTTTAGACAAGCCTTGACTGTGATATTTAAAATGAAGCAAAGAATAAAGATACATACCTTAGTTGCTGGAAGCTAGACGTTTTTATGCTTTGCTGGCAACAGAAAAGAAAAAGTTCCATGTGCTTCTTAGTTGTTTTGGTTCTTTGGTGGGGTTTTTTTGTGTTTTTATTTATTTTTTTTCTTTTAAAGCTAGCATTTTTGTTTTGAAAGTATTAAAATAGTGTTTCTTTCACCGGTGAGAGAAGTGCTTGTCCTTTGTTTGATGGGTTCCTGTGATAGAATATGCACTGCCAAAGGAACTGATAAAAAAATACCTTTGCAAAATAAATTAAAAAAACCCAAACCAAAACAACAACAACAACGCAAAAACCCAACATACCTGCCCACTGAAGTATTGGGGTCATTAGGCAGGACATGGGTAAGTAAGCATAAATGTATAACCTTAGGTGCTTGTAACTGGGACCACCAAGAAAAGAAGCTGTACTGACTTGCACTTTTGCCTTTTCAATAAACATAAGATTTTTGACTGTCATTTATTTGATAGAGACTGATAGAACTCATACAAACCCAAAAGAAAGGAGCCAGGTATTGTCAAGTTTGAGGGCTGCGTAAGATTGTTTTCAAGCTGATACTGCAAGACAAGTCTTAGAGAAACTCAAAATACTATCTGGAGATGACAAAACCAGTGAAAGGCTTTTCTCAACACTCAGTTTTTGTAATGAAAAACTACATTTAAGAGCTGAGTGCCACTGACAGAATAACTAAGGCCTGTTGAAAATATTTTCCGGTAAGGACATCTTTCAAAGGTGTTGCATGCAGCTCCTCCAGGCTGCTTACATTTTTCAAGTGTGTTAGACCATGTTTAGAAGCAGCTTTTCCTGCTGAGGAGGCTAATTCCCAGGCCAAGGCACTTCTGTACTAACAAGTATGTATTCTTTCTGTACTTCAAGCTGCACTGCTAGTCTCCTAAAACATGCCATGTTTTGTTAGAATAATAAATCCGATCTTGATTGCCACAAACAACCCCATCCAAAACCCACAGCCTCAGCTAAGAAAGGCTGCTTTCTGTCAGATTTCTGCACATCTAGTCTGCGTTGCTAAGGCAGTGACACAGCAGATATGTAAGTTGCCATTTTAAGGATCAGCTATTAAAATATGCAGGGCATATTTTATAGATCTTTCACATGTCAGCTAATGTTGTTTTTTCCCATACCTTCATCCTAGTATTTTCAGGTTATTAACAATAATGCCTCATTTAGTTTCTGATGACTTATGCACAGATATTTTGGAAAATAATTAGGGTATTTTTGGTTTACTTGTATCTGGAGAAGGTGGAGTCCAAATATGCCCTGTGCATGATGCAGGAAGTGTGTTAGCAGCAACGATGATTGCTCTTTCAGATGAATACAATTTTAACCTTCCAAGTGCTTGTCACCTGTTTGCAATGCAATAGCTTTTTAAAATAAACCTTTACATTGAAAGATTTGATTTTGGATTTCTGTGAATTATGCAGAAAACTTTTTCGTTATTCCTTTTGCTCAGCTTCATAATGTTATTTTGAATGGGATTGAGACTTCCGTTTCATTTGCTGGTCCCACCTGGGTGATCCCTTTTCTTTGTTCCAGACAGAATGGTGCAAGGCAACATTGCTGAATTAGAGACAGATGTGGGTGCTGACAATAAAATAAAATGCAAAAATCTAAAGGAAGGGAACTACTTTTTGTGACTTTTGTCCTGGGATAAAGGATCCCACAGTAGAAGGCTTACCAAATGCAGGAAAAAAAAGTGGTTTTGGCAACATAAAAGTTACATTTTAAGTAGTGTATGCCAAACTCTTGAGCCTTTAATGTAAATAAAAGCTTAATTCCACAACTAAGTTTGGAAAGACCTGACAGATATTTCTACTGGATGAGTCTAAGTGACAGGCAGAGGGGCAGCAACACATGGTCTGTAAAGCTTGAGGCAATATGTGCATGCCATTCTGCTGTAAAAGAAAATAAATATTCATTTTAGGGAAAGAATGGGACCTATCATGCTTTTGCATGATCTTCAAGGGCTCCTTTCCACAATAAGAGCTTGGTAAGAATTATTCTACAAAATGCTGTTTTCTCAGTCGTTGCAGGTTCATTAAAATAGCTGTTGTTGATCCTCATGAAACTTTTATCACTAGGTTTTATTCAGAGAGCAAACAACCCAAAACAGTTAATGACTGATGGATATGCATTAAAATTAGTTCACAGGACTAACATCTGTTCTGAATTAGGCACACTCCTGGGTTGTGGAGATAACACTCTTTCCAGTCTAATAGATACTTGTTTATAGAAACCAGAATAGCTGTTAAATGTCAAGTGAGCTAAGGATGTGTGTTTCCAATTCATGCGCCAGCAGCTTAGGGAAGAGGTGCATGGCAAGAAAGACACTTTATGAGCGATCAAGAGTAAAAGTAGTCACCACAATTAACCTGTATTGTTTTCTGATTCCCAGTCTACTTCAGTTTAGTCATCTTTAGACCTGTATACTGGCATGTAGCTTTGATTCTTACATTCATTCTTATTTTTTTAATAATCTAAGGATGTTTATAATATGTAAATATTGTATACAGAAAAACTCAGAACTTAAAATTAGTGTTTGACATATTAGAATTCCAACAGCATATTTTCATGAACTTTCTTTAATGGTTTATAAATGGATTGTATGTTTCTCTGTGTTCTCACTGGGTGTTACTTCTTGACGGAGTGTTGGTGGAGGGGGGGTGGTGGTGTATTATTCTTACAAACTGACTAGTACCTCATGGTTTTGACTAATCCTTAGTAAGTTCACACAACAATGATCTAATCAAATGTGTGAAGATAAATTAAGTTTCTGAGAAACATTCTTTAATTTGTCTTGCGCTTTCATTGGCATGGGAGAACCACAGGGAAGGTAGAGGTTGTAGACAACCTCAAGAAGCCTTCAGCCTACGAAATGGCGTTTCCCCTGTCTACATCTGATCTGCAAATTATATGCTCTGAAAGTGAAATTTGATAGCATTTGGAGCCAGGAAAAGCACCACCTTGGCAGGGCTCAGAATTATTGCTTTTATTAAGCAGTGTTCTCCTAGACTGGAGAAAGCCTCTGGGATTATAATTAGCCTGTTTTGGGCTGATGAGTGTTGGGTACTTGAAAACCCTTGAGCAGTGAATTAACATATCCTGATAGCCAAGTGGAAGGAAGTCCAGTGTTTCACTTATCCCTGAAGAGAGAGGAAAAAAAAATAGGCATGTTTTGGTAGATTTAATCCTGTTATAAGAGAATGTGTTGGATGTACTGAATGCTTAGAGGTGGTTGTCTCCTGGGTTGGGACACACAGTGGTTTATTACAGCCTTTCAGAATGTTTTACTGAAAGTGAGGAAAACATGATCTGTGCCACAAGACCCTGTTTACACCCTCTTCGTCTTATTGAGGTTCATAACTGCTAGCTGCGCCATAAGCAAAAGTAAAATTTTTATAAGACCAGAAGCAGGCAGTCTAACATTTATAACTTAAACTGCACATTGAAGTGTAATCATGATTAGAAGGCCAAATAGGTCTGTTCTGTTAATCTACATGGTTCTGTGACCAAACTGCAAGTGAGCTTTTCAGTTTTAATTACATATATTTTTAAATGTAACCTCATGTCATTTTCTAAAATGGAAATGCAGTTGCCTGTGTTCAACAAAGATTAGAGAATGAATAGTTAAATGGAATGTATAATGTGTATATTGGAAATGGTTCAAATTTCCCTCTGAAAATTTTTTCAAGTAATCCTAAAAGGTCTTCATGCAGAGAACTGAAGTACTTGGGAACACACTACTGCAACATGATTATTTTTTGCGAACTAAACCTCCATGAATAGTTGTATTTTTTGTAATCAGAAAACTTCAGAGTTGGTTATATTGTCAGATGTCATTTGCTTCAGGTTGTATGCAGCATTTTAGCAATCTCTTCTAAGACATTTTCCAAGATATCGCAGAATCAAAGTTATATTCAAATGGAATGAAACAGGCAGTACTTCAACAATAAACAAAATTCTGTCCAGTGACCCCTTGGAAGGCTGGTAAAGGTGTAGGTGTAGGTCAGATTACCAGCCATTCCAGCCATTTGCTGCTAAAACCCACAAATTTACTAATTTAGTGGCAGCTCTGTGGCACTGAGGGTATAAAAACAATGTTTCACCATAGTTATCAGTCATACAGTATTACACTTTCTGGGTGCTAATGCAATACAAATAACGTACTTTGTTACGGGGAGGGAAAAATATTGTTCTTTTTGATTAAAGATTAGAGGAGTAGGTGTATGGAAATGGGGACAGGGACCTACATCTATTTGCTGGACTAACTCATCAAGTATGTGTGCCAGGAACATTAACTTTGACTCCAAGAAAGAAATCTAGAACATATTGAAATACAGCAGGGAAAGCTTGAACAAAAAACTCACACAAATTAAGCTTCTGACTGCGAGTTTTTGGTTTTTAAATAAGAGTGAGGGGATAAAAATGCATAATGGCACTTTAATGTTTTCCAGGCTTTGCAGTGAGATAATTCCTGCTGCAGCGACAAAGAAGACTATTAGAGTTCCCCTGGGAGCAGTGCAGAGGCTGGGAGGAGCAGGGTCTGCTGCACAGCAGCAGTGAGTGGGGTTATGATGATATTGCATGCTTATAAATTATGTCTTGGAGCTGCCCAGAAATGTCAGCACAAGGTTAGTCTTGAAGCTCCCATTGCACTTTTTTCACAATCGTTTCTCTGCTGCACCTATTACGGGCATGACAATGAAACTTGCCTCGGGAGATATTTAGCTCTTGGTTCAGGTCTAACTCCGCTCGTGCTGACTTCTCATGTTTCACTTCTAACGGAAGCATAAATCTGTGGGTCTTATGCAAGGCTTACTGGGGTCATTAATAAGCTTCAGGCTCAGTATTGTCCCATGTTTTCTTTTTTTTTTTTTCTTCCTCTCTGGTTCTGTGATTTCCCCAAGGAAAGGGTCATGTGCTAAACTGAATGAAGCCAAGCAAGATCCTTGGAAGCAACAAAGCCATTTGAAATGTGTCTCATTTGAGAATTTAAAGTTTGAAAAAGAGCTGTGTGACTTAAAGTTTTGGGAATAATCTTACTTCTCAGTTTCCTGCTAAAAAATGGAAATGTTTTACTATTGTCTATGCAGTTCAGACTGCTGTTATGGTATTGTGGAGTGTGAATGTATTTTTTGTGTGCTGAAAAGCTGGTTAAGGTCTGAGCACCAGTAATATTAGGCAGGTGGGTTTTAAATTAATTTCTCAAGAAGCCAACATGACTATTTTTGTCTGCCTGAGAGGTGGTAAAAAATTTTACCGTATTTGAAGGGCTTTATCCTGACTGCATTTTTAGCTTTAAAAGGGTAAAGAAGACAAAAATTTTCGGAATATATCAAAAGCTTTAAAGATGTGTGGCTTTATTTTTAAAAAGCCAAGTAATAGAAACATGGCCTGAAAGATTAAAAAATTAATTGATCTGTACATGGAGAGGACTGGACTGCTTGATGTTGTCTTGGAGTTTGGTTTGGTTTGCTCTTTTTTGAAATGTGAAATATCCTTAATACTGAATCTTAGAATCAACGATTCTTGTTGTAGAGGAAACAAAGTTTCACATAGTGATTTTTTTTTGGACTAAAGCATGATGGCAGACTTAAAACCTGAATTTACAGGAATTGTTGATGATAGCCCCAGGGAATGAAGTCCTATTTAATGACAAAGGAGGGATAATAGTGACAAAGTACACAGCAGTACAAATGTTAGGGTGAAGAACCACAACTCCATCTGCTGATATAATAACCCAGTTTTGGAGAAATGAACAGTAGGTACAGTAGATGCCAGTTATTTTTGTAGATCCTAAAAATAAGTGAGCTGAACCTCACCTGCTGCAAGCTCAGGAGCGATGCATCCCAACTAGAAGGAAGTTCAGCAGGAGGGCCAGGAGACCTCCTTGGATGGATAAGGAGCTGCTGAGCAAAATTCGAAGGAAACAAGAGGCTTATTAAAGGTGGAAGCAAGGTCAGGCGGCCTGGGAAGAATACAGGGATGTTGTCCGGGAAGCTAGGGACCAGGTTAGGAAAGCTAAGGCCCACTTAGAATTAAACTTGTCTAGGGATGTTAAGGATAACGGGAAGGGATTTTATAGGTACATTGCCAATAAAAGACAGGTTAGGGACACCGTGGGCCCTCTCCAGAAGCTATCGGGAGAACTGGCTACCCTGGATTTGGAGAAGGCTGAGGTTCTTAATGACTTCTTTGCCTCAGTCTTTACCGGCAAATGCTCTGACCACACCACCCAAGTCTTGGAAGGCAGACGCGGGGACGGTGAGGGTGGGGACCCTGGGCCCACTGTGGGGGAGGATCTTGTTAGGGACCACCTTAGGAACCTGAATATATACAAGTCCATGGGCCCGGATGAAATCCATCCACGGGTCCTGAAGGAGCTGGCAAATGAAGTTGCTAAGCCACTGTCCATCATATTTGAAAAATCATGGCAGTCAGGTGAAGTTCCCGATGACTGGAAAAAGGGAAATATAACCCCCATTTTCAAGAAAGGGAAAATGGATGACCCAGGGAATTACAGACCAGTCAGTCTCACCTCTGTGCCTGGCAAAATCTTGGAGCGGATTCTCCTGGAAGGCATGCTAAGGCACATGAAAACCAACAAGGTGCTTGGTGACAGCCAGCATGGCTTCACTAAGGGGAAATCCTGCCTGACCAATCTGGTGACCTTCTATGAAGGGGCTACAGAACTGATGGACAGGGGCAGAGTGGTTGATGTCATCTACCTGGACTTGTGTAAAGCCTTTGACACCTTCTCCCATGACATCCTTCTCTCTAAGTTGGAGAGACATCAATTTGATAGGTGGAGCACTCGGTGGATAAAGAACTGGCTGGATGGCCGCACGCAAAGAGTAGTGCTCAGTGGCTCAGTGTCCAGCTGGAGACCAGTAACGAGTGGTGTCCCTCAGGGATCGCTGTTGGGACCGGTCTTGTTCAACATCTTTGTGGGTGACATGGACAGTGGGATTGAGCGCGCCCTCAGCAAGTTTGCCGATGACACCAAGCTGTGTGGTTCGGTTGATAAGTTGGAGGGAAGGAATGCCATCCAGAAGGACCTTGACACGCTTGTGAGGTGGGCTGATGCCAACCTAATGAAGTTTAACCATGCTAAGTGCAAAGTCCTAAATCTGGGTCGGAGCAATGCCAGGCACAGCTACAGGTTGGGTGGGGAGGAGGTTCAGAGCAGCCCTATGGAGAAGGACTTGGAGGTGTGGGCTGATGAAACAATGAACATGAGCCGGCAGTGTGCGCTTGCAGCCCAGAAGGCCAACCCTATTGTGGGCTGCATCAAAAGGAGTGTGACCAGCAGGTCGAGGGAGGTGCTCCTGCCCCTTTACTCTGCTCTCGTGAGACCTCACTTGGAGTATTGTGTGCAGTTCTGGTGTCCTCAACATAAAAAGGACATGGAACTGTTAGAACAAGTGCAGAGGAGGGCGACGAGGACGATCAGGGGACTGGAGCACCTCCCGTATGAAGATAGGCTGAGAAAATTGGGGCTGTTCAGCCTGGAGAAGAGAAGGCTGCGTGGAGACCTCATAGCAGCCTTCCAAAAGGGGGCCTACAGGGATGCTGGGGAGGGACTCTTCATTAGGGACTGTGGTGAGAGGACAAGGGGTAACGGGTTTAAACTTAAACAGGGGAGGTTTAGATTGGATCTGAGGAAGAAATTCTTTACTGTGAGGGTGGTGGGGCCCTGGAATGGGTTTGCCCAGGGAGGTTGTGGATGCTTCATCCCTGGCGGCGTTCAAGGTGGGGTTGGACATAGCCTTGGATGGCATGGTTTAGTGGGAGGTGTCCCTGCCCATGGCAGGGTGGTTGGAACTCGATGATCTTGAGGTCCTTTCCAACCCTTACTATTCTATGATTCTATGATTCTATGAACGCAGTACTGTGATCTGTTTTGCTATTAGTGTTATATTTCCATGGTTATTGTTAATATTGTCAAAAAGAGAGACTTAGCATGTGAAGTCATGCACAGATGCACAAAAAAGTCCTGAGTATCTCCTCCCTATCCCAGAACACGTACTGCGTTATTGTGTGGGTCTGAGATCAAAGGAATGTATCAGGAATGTGGCAGGTGGGTGAGAGGATAGTAAAGATCTGTGACATGAGGTCCTTCATGACCTATAACATATTAGGTGTTCTATCCCTCACTTATTAACAGGTCAGATTTTTTTTAAAGAAGTGATTGCTGCTGCTAGAAATATGTGGGTAGTGCTAAAAGAGGGAGTTAATAGCATCCCTTTAGGAGGTTTGGGTAGACATGGAAGGGACTTGAGGGCAAGAGGAGATTGTGCCCAGAGTGTGCTTGTGGTAGCAGGGTATCCTGCCACAGAGGCTGGTACGGAGAGGCAGTTGGGTGCAGCCCAGCTGCTGAGATAGAAACTGAAGAAAGGGGTAGAGAAGGAATACTGAGCAGGAAGACAGAGTTTGGCAAGAGCTACCTCAAGCAAAAGAGGGGAGAAATTGGGTTGCTAATGGCTGAATGGGTTTGCTGTGAGCTGTAACAAGCTGAGGGAGAATGAGGTAACAGCTGTTACAAGCAGGCCAGAAGTTAACTGCTGCTTAAAGACTCCAAAGGTCCCTTCTCCTATTCAGCTCCTGTCAAAATCACATTAATGTTGCAAACTCCTCTGTGGCCATCTAATGGGTACGATGCATTGTTTCTAGCTGTGCTGGGAATATGTCTAAGAAGTTTAAAGTGCAATATGCAACAAAATATGTCTAATGGCATCATCTAGTATGGTTACAGCATGCAGAAAATGAATAAGCAGCAATTTAAGAACATAATAATAAATTTAACTTTGGCTAAGCAAGCTCATTTTTTAAATCCTTTGAGACTCTCCAGGATGTTTTAATGGGCCTTTTGTGATGTGGATATTTCCTCAGTTTAAAAACTGAACTAAGTTCATTTTGCACAATTTGGGAAGGAGCCTTCATACGGTAATGATTTTGGGTCACTGCTAAGCTAGACCAGATGTGGACAAATGGCTTAACAGTAAAATGCTGCATATCCCGTTACAAAGCTTTTTAGGCCTGTATACTTCTCCTTTTGGCAATAAGCTTGCAATTAATAAGTGCTTAATACCTAGTTATATGTCAAAAAAGGCAATAATAGTTCCACCACAGTTCTCAGTGATCTTGGGGAACATCTGAAGCCAGCCAGTCATTGACAAAATTAATTGATGGAGACATCTTTAATTAGGAATAACTTAAGTTGTGTATCATTGCCACCCAGAAAGACATTGTTTCTCTTTGTGTTATAGAGGTTAGCAGAGAACCATATTCAAACATTTTTTCAGGGTGAAAAGAAGGAAATGGTGTGACGGAGAGAGCTGCTAAATAAGGAATGAACTTTCTGAAATACTAGGTGTAGTCTTTAAGATATGAACAGTTCCGAGATAAAAAGAAGACATTATTGACTTCCAGACATTCCAAAAAAGTTAACTTTGTATTCTCTGAATTATCATATATAACAAAATGTAATTTACCAGCATTTCTTCATGTTGATATTTAACATAGAACAGAACAGAGTATTTCAGCTGGACCCACAATGATCATCTACTCCAACTGCCTGACCACTTCAGGGGCTGACCAAAAGTTAGAGCATGTTATTAAGGGCATTGTCTAAATTCTTCTTAAACACTGACAGGCTTGGGGCATCAAACACCTTTCTAGGAAGCTTGTTCTAGTGTTTGACCAGCCTCTTGGTAAAGAAATGCTTCCTGACATCCAGTATAAACCTCTCCTTGTGCACCTTTGAACCATTCCTACGTGTCCTGTCACTGGGTCCTGGGGGGAAAGAGATCAGCACCTCCCTCTCCACCTCCCCTTCTCAGGAAGCTGTCGAGAGCAAGGAAGTCACCCCTTGGCCTCGTTTTCTTCAAACTAGACAAACCCTAATTCCTTAGTTACCCCTCATAAGGCATGCCTTCTAGCCTTTTCGCCAGGTGTGTTACTCTCCTTTGGGCACATTCAAGTACCTAAGCATCCTTTTTAAACTGTGGGGCCCAAGCTGTACACAATACATCAATGCGAAATACAGTGGGATATTCACCCCTCTTGATGAGCTGCGTTTGATGTACCCCAGGATGGTGCTTCCAGCACAAATCCAAAACATAGCCTCATACTTGCTACTTGGAGAAAACTAACTATCCCAGCCAAAACCAGCATTACCCAGATGTATTTTATATTTGAATATAACATACAGGTAGGTGTGAACTGGTTAAAATTATTTAGCTCACAAGCTCAAGCAATGTTGAAAGTTTGGTTGTGTTTGAGGCCTAGTTCTCTATTCTTAATTCATTTCTAGATGTCCTCTTTGCTGTTTTAATAAGTATTTTGCATCAGAAATGTTGCATGAACCCTTTGACAGTGATGGATATTCCACTAAATGTTATGGAGGTGCTCAGTCAATTAACGAAGGAAGCCTCTATTGCATCTGTTTTCTCCACCATTAATTTTGTTTTTATGTCAATGCTTTGTCACAGATGATTAAAAAAAAATATGTAAACATATAAGTATGCAATTAAAATCTGTGTTTCTGTAGAGCCTTTACATTTTTACTTAAATGTAATTATCGTTGTATCTGTCTGTATCATGAAACAATAGATCTGTCATGTATTTACTTTATGATCAGTCCACACAGAAAAATTTTTTTCAAAGGCATATGATGTGATTTTAAAAGAAGGAACAGTGTCTGTGTGTGAACTTGGAGTATTTTTACTGACTTGGCAATATCTGAAATATTTAATGTAAAGAATAGGTTACTTGCATCTGCAAAACAACAAATTATTAATACAAATAGTTATGTTACTTTCTGAAAATAATAGCTATGTATTTCTGGCATGGAGCTCAATTTAATCAGCTGACTGCATCCTTTATTAATAATTTGTTTCCCTGGACTATTAGATCACAGTACTGAATTATGATCTGCTTAATAAATCTGTATTCTAAAAATTACATCTTTAAAACAGCAGCTGAGGACTTAAAATTCTGGCATATATCACCTTTGCTGTGTGTGAAACAAAATGAGAGCCACAATTTCTTATGCTTCATGTATGTCGGGAGCATATAGATTATGCATACATTTTCCAGCATATTTTGTAGACAAGCTAAATAGGCAAGTGATTTTCTCTGGGAAATAATGGAATTTATTCAACATTTTGAAGACTGTTCATGATTTTAAAAGTATCAAGGGGACCGAAGTACCACAGGTCACTGGGAGAAATATACAGACTGGTGTGAGAAGCAGGAAATTTTTCTCAATGCATTTATGTGGGCCAGAATTTAAAGTTTCTTATACATCCCAAAGTAAAAATAATTGCTTGGAGCAAGAGTAAAAAAGCCAGTTTGGTTCCCATCTTCTAAGGTTTTTTCTATGATGAGATTATTGCAGCTTGTTCATTAAGAGACACGTACCGTAACTACATTATCTTAGTGCATTTTATAGAATTTAAATTTTTCCTTTTGGAAGTAAGACAGGGAAGGGATTAATGATTTTGCTTTGTTTTTCATGGAAACAAATATTTCTGTTGTATTTTCTACCTTGATGGGTTTATTCTTCAGACTTTAAAAAGTTATTTACTTTTACATATATATATGAAATCACTAAGGATAATTGCATTGTAAAGGATCATAAAAATTGGTCAAATTAATAGGAGAATAAAAATGATTTATTATAGAGCTTTTCCTTGTTTCAAAATTTTAGATCTTTTTAGAAACTGATTCAAAAAGATATTTTGAATGGTTCTAAAACTTTATTTGCTTTATTCTGAGAAATGTATGTACAAAGCTAAATAACATTTTGGAGTTGTTTTAAGTCTTATTCCCCAGTTCGCTGACTTAAAAATTTGCAAATAGGTTTTCAAGAATGAGGGAGAAGAATTTATGATTCAAGTGTTATTTTCTGACCTCCATGACAGAAATGTCCAATCAGAGCCAAAAGGGCTAAAAAATTATGGCACGTCAGAGGTTAATGGATGATGAGATATTAACAACCTAAAAGTAGCAAAACCTGTCTAATACTGGCAGAGCGTTCACAACTCATTTGAAACGTTAGTATTTTCTAATCTTTCAGGAAAAAAAAGATCTCTTTAATCACATTAATTCAGAATCATTTGTGGTTCTGGAGTATAAGGAGTTTAAGGTTTTCAGAAAAAAACAAAACAAAAGCTTTCAGACATAAAAATAAATGATGTAGTAATTGTAAAAATAAAAGTAGTAACATTGGTACTCATTCCAGTCTCTTTCACTGACAGCTTCCTAAATAAAAATGTATTATATGTAATAACAGAATTAAAAGCTATGTGAGAAATTGGAGTGCAGCTAAAAACAACTAGCTTCAAAGTCTGCAGTTTTAATGGTATAGCTGAAGTTACTGACTACTCAATCTTCTCAAATGGGAAAAGAAGCATTCCTGTGGCTAATATGTGAATTAGCCAAAATATTTCTTTGGGTCTCAAAACAATTTGCAATGTGAATTTTTGGGAAGTTTTCTCCTACTTTGCTCTCTGTTTATTTCTTTCTGCATTTGGAAATTCTCAAGTACCTTGGGAACGCATTCTTGTGGCATTTCTGACCTGACTGAAATGAAGTTAAGTACTAGAAAAGTGTTACAATTCTGGCGTCTGCTGCTCTCTATTGCCTCTGTAACATTCACTATAATCTTAAGCCCGTGAGCTTGGTAGCTTTGCACCATACAGCAGATTGATAGAGCAAGCTCAGGCCACAGTAATGGAGTACTCTACCTGAAGCCATAAATTTGTCGGTCAGCTGGACTTACTACTAGTGGAATATGGCTACTTTTTGAATAACCAAATTAATAAACTTAAGAAGCCCCCCACCGCATCCTGTTCTGTGGTAGGGATGATTAACAGCGTCCACCTTGCACATAGCCTCACCTGGTGTCTACAAGCAACTAAAGTAATGATGAAAGGGAATCCGGAAAACTGACTAATAACTTCAGGTTAATATTCACTATGAAAGAATTTGCATTATCATAGTATAACTGATAGAATATTTATATGAAACCCTAATGTATGCATGAAAAAGTACATATGTATACACATCATGTTACATAATGAGCTCTGGTACATTACAAGCTTTGCCCTATTTAAAAATCTTTGCTTGATGACTTGGTTCATCCTAATTTGATGAAGTCTCTTTCCATCTTTTGATAGAATGGTGACAATGCTTCACTTCACCACCTCCAGCTTGGTCACTGGCAGATGGGAAATGTGTCAAACCCTCTCAAAAGCCATATGTTTGCTCCCAGTGGGGAGCTGAACGAATAAAGGATTGATTTAATCCTTACTACCTCAAGAGCAGCCACGTGGAAGGTTGGATTTCTCTTAGGACCTTAAAAAGTAATTCTAATTAAGGCAGAAAGTGAATTGGGGAAGTGCAATACAATAGAACAACTCTTGTGTACATGCATTTGTATTTTGTTGTGATGGGTACTTTCTGCTGCTGCCTGCTTGCTGCCAAGCAGCTGCTTCAGCATTTCCCTGGCTTGCTGTTTCCTCAGCTGTTATCAGCACTGCCTTTCATTGAGATAATGAGCAATGTAGTTTGCTATAACCTCCTGCAGCACCCTCTCAGCTGCGGGCCAGCCCTGGCTGTTGTGTTACTCATGGAAGCTGGTTACACTTGTTGGCAGGTCTCTTTGTAGCTCCTGCAGCAGCTTGCCTCTAGCCATTTCTCTTTGCTTAAAAGATTCTTGTTCCTTTTGCTGACACACGCTTACTCCCGTGGACATGCCTTGTTTGGACTGGAGCAGTGTTTTGTGAACAGCAGCGTAACAGTACTTAATTATTCTGTCTGGAGGTGGAGGAGAATTTTTTTCCCTTGATGTTACAGAGTCCCAGCAAAGAGGAAATGCTAGCTCTTTGTTGAGGTATAGGCTTAGAATCTTTGCTTGGAAACTGCTGTAACCAGTTTAACCACAGAATAGGATAAGAAGTGATAAACAGAAATTAGGAGCAGCTAATCTGGCAGCAGGGCAGGGACCTTGCGGTAGCTATAAATGATTTTAGCAATAACTGAGGCATGAGCTGCATTAGAATGTGACTGAAGTGTTCACATTCTGCAAGGTCCAGACTAGAAGAGGAAAGATGCTTTTCAGGCATTTCTTTTGAAATGTTCTGTATTAATCTTTATGAAGATTAAGCTCTAAGAAGTCTTGTGTGTAGCAAAAGCATAAAAAGCCACAGTTGAATTGTTCTGTTGTACCCTGTAAACGTTCAGTGCTTTTTCAGGCCTGCAATACTGAGATTTCAAAAATTCCTGATTTGATTAGTGGCATAAATGATAGCAGCCTTACACGTTGTCTTTTCCTTAAAATTTCTGTGTTGGTATTGATGTTGATGTCAGCAAGTGCACATAGGGAAAGCATGTATAAACATATATACCTTTTTTTGTACATTCTGCTCTGCTTGTGCTAGTTGCACACGATGCTGCCAAACAGAATTGTCTGCTGTTTCTATGCTTACTTTTTTTCCCAGCTTCAATTCTCTCCTGAATGACTTGGAGGCAAGAGTGGAAAACCGTAATTCCTCAGGCTTTAATTTCAACAGCAAAATGATACTAGAACAGAAGAAGGATTTGCTTTAAATTTAAGTCCTAAAGTACTTGCCTGTTTCTTCCCTTGGTGCAGTAAGTAATGCCTTCTGATTCTTCTCCCTGTCACTGAATTCTTCAAGAACTGAGCCATGAATCTGTCAGCAGAGTGGGTGTGGGCACCAGCCCCATGTCTTTGTCTTCACTTGTTCTGGAGCTGTTATTTCTTGACTACCTCTCTTTTCTCCCCTGATGTAGCCACTGAGAAAAGGAAAGGGCCAAGCTCCTCTTAGTAAATTCATGTCATACTCTGTTGAATCTGAGTCCTAGCTTTCTCACATATACTCTCAAAAACTTTGGTTTTGAGCCCCTTTGGGCTCAAAGGGGTCTTTGCTTAAAATTTTGGGGGTGGAACTGCTGCATTCCAACGCCTCTCCAATGTAAGGAGTCCTATTGATATTCCCTTTACCAGATAGTCCAGAATCTTCATAATCTCTTTTTTTTTGTTTTGTTTTGTTTTTCCTGGCAGCATGTAAGGAGGACTTGTTAGGTCAACTCTGTCTGTTGAAATGCTGTGTATGTGTATGTAGAAGTACGGGTGGATAGCCCAGGATGTAAAAATCAAGGCAATGTACCACATTTCTAATAAAGAAGGGCAAAAACAGGAAACATGAGAATGTAGCTGAGTTGGAGGGAAGCCTCAGTAAATGCACTGAAGGGCTGTCAACTCCCACGCTTACATGCTCAGAGATGAGTCACTAACCTGCACTGAACTAAACTGAGGTCAAACCTCTGTGGCTTACCTGCTGGTTGAAGCCTGGGGAACTAGGGCTTGGATTTTTGAGTTTGCTGGCTGGCAGAGAAGTTAGAGTGGAAACTTGTTAAAACCATAATTAACTCGTAGTGAAAATTTACTTTAGGGATACCAGATGTGTTTTTTATCCCAAGCTCGCTTTATTTCACTCTTCCTATTTCCCTCACTAACACAGCTCTGTTCGTAACATTTGTAGGAGTATTGATGCAGACCAGCCACTAGCACTTTAAATCACTGTGGTATGACTTGTACTAGTCTAGAAACCAAAGTAGTGGAAATACTGACAACATATATATATATATATCTAGTCCTGTTTGATAGCTACATGTGCCGTGATGGCAACCCCAGGATGCTTTTTCTATGCTTACAATATGCTGTAGATCTGTATTGTTCAAACTGCAGGCTGGATACCAGCCAGAGCAATGATCTCTGACTCATCAAAAGAATCAAGTGCTGATAAGCTATTGAAGATGATTATACGTGTGCAGGCTTGGATCAGCAGCTAGAGCTGAGAGACACAATTGAGAAGCTAGTATATGTGAATATTATGATGGGATTAGAAGATTATAAAATGACCACCACTAAGACTAAGAAACCAGATCAGGGTAGTTCTCCTCTCTACTGGGAGAAGTATTCAGAAGCATCTCAGCGACAGGAGGGTGATAGTGTTCTTCACCTTATATTTAAGTAGGGGTAAGGTACAATTAGAACCAAGGCTCAGCTAGGAACAGAGTCCAATGCGTTTCTCCTGCATCTCTGAACACACAGATGTGAACCGGTTCTACAAGTGGAGCAGATCAGTGTAACTCTATTAATCTAATTGGGTGTGAGGATCAACCTCAAGGGGCTTATGCTGTTTGTTTTGAGATTATTCCTTCTCTCTCACTCCTAAATCTTCCCCCTCACCCCACCTTTACTTTTAACTTGTAGGTTTGCAAAATGTTATACAAAGACTATTTACCTTTCCTTCATGCAGTGGCTATTTCATGACTGTGAAGTGTGGGAATAAGCAGATCATAGAAAAAAAACTTAAGTTGTAGAAATTATTGCAGTTATGTAAATTGTGCCCATTCAAGCAAAAATACAATCTATCTCCTAGACAAGGTAGTCCTGTATGAGACCTATTTATATGTGCCTGATAGTTACACAAAGATATGAAAACATTTATATTTATATACAAGCAACTTCTTTTTTCTTTATATGTCTGCGTAAAGTGGTATGCAAAACCTTTATGAATGTTTGCCATTTGACATGAAGTTTTCCAGATGGATAAATGCCTCAGGCTGAATTTTCTTCAGATTTCTTTTGGGAGAGGGAGACAGCATTTTTGAAAAAGATGAGAGAAAATACGGACTTGCTAGCATTAATGAAAGAATAAGGAAACAAACACTGAGAATTTCTTTAAAGCGCTTTAGTATCTTTAAAAAGCATGCTGTAAAATACAAACTTACTATTGGCAGGAGGCTTATCCCCCTGTCTTCATGCTTTTTTGCTTCCATGGTCAATTAGACAATATGGTCTTGAAAAAAGACCATATTCTTCACGTGGGTGAAATTTACAGCTGCTTGCAGTTTACCATGCATCGTTCCTTGAAATTTCGAAGGGTAATTCTTGTACTCATCATGAAAATGAGAGCAGAAACATGGTTTTACTGGTTTTCATGACCTCTTTGCAGTTTTGCAACTAGTGAAGAGCTAAAAGTAATCTACAGGTTCACGAAAAGTCCAAGATTTCCATATCGCAAAACAGTGTTCTAGCTTCAGACTGCATGGATCTTGACTGTGTGCAAATTTCTTTTCCTTTTTGTATGTTTAACAGGTTCAAAATGATTTGTCAATTTAGAGTAAAAATGCTTTATGACTATAGGTGGCTTAATTTTCCCAAAAAAGCACATTAAATATTAAATACAACAGAAATGAGTTCTACATATTGCATTTAATTCTCTACCTCCAATAAATTTCCAAAATTTGGATCCATCGGGTATTAGCTAAACATGACGTATACAGATATTCCGTGTACTCCTGTATAGCAACATCAATGTTGCAGGAAAACTGATCATGTGATGGATAGTGCTGGAGTTGCTCTGAGGAGAGCAACAGCTCTTATTTGAGTAAGCCTCAGGAGTTTGAGCTAACTTTATTTGTTGGACTTCAATTGTTTCCCTTTTTCTTTACATCCCATTACGAACCCAATAACCTGTTCGTATTTCTTTCATGGGCTTACAGTAACTTTTATATGATACATAATTACAAAAGTACTTTTGTTCTAGAAATTTAAAAAAATGTGAAAATAACAATTTTTGAAAAGTTGACTTACTATACTTGATATGTTTTACTTTCTCTGTATCTGATGCTAAAATAACTGAGCCACAGAAACAACGAATTTTCTAGTACCAGTTTTTGGTAGATCTATAACCCCAGGGTAAATGATGTTCCACTTCATTTTGTTTTTTCCTAATAGTATGTAGTTATTTAAAAAGTAAGTCATGGCACATCATGCCATCAGAGTTGATGAGACTTTTAAAGTTGTGTGCATTTTGAAGGAAAACTGTAAGTCAAGGCATGGAGGAGAGGAGAGAGGGAGGAGACTCCAAACTATACTGATCTAGATTTTTAGTTTATACAGAGCTAATAACTGGAATATGAATATATTTAAAAAGTTAAAAAGCCTGCAACAATTTAGTCTCCTTGTTCATAATCTTGACTAAAACAAATGGCAGTTCATTTGGTTAATCAGACTTACAGAAGTGGTCCCCTTTTTATTCATTTTTTAATTTAATTTTTTTTTTAGAATTATGCTGTGCCTAGGGAAAGCCACAGGGATCTGTTCCCTCCTTTGTAATATTGAAATACATCAGAAAACTTCTTTGCCTACCAACTGTTATTTACCTAATTAGCATTACAATGTAGTGTTCTAGTTCAACTATGCATTATAGAAGTCTTTCACCAAAGACTCCAAACAGTTCATTAGTCAGTCTTGATTGTTTGGCTACTGTTCATTATGATGCTCATAAAAAGAGCCATCCTTATTATCAGTTTGAATTCGTATGTGTGGAGGTTTCTTGTCTTTGGTTTCATTTGAGTCTGATTGATTGCCCTGAACTACTTGAACATAAATTATAAAGATAAGGTGCAATTGCATCAAAGCATGCCTTATTCATGCCTGAGTGAAGCCAAACGTTGCCCTTTTGGGGGTTTGTTTTCCCTTTGTCTTCTTTCTTCTGTTTACCATGTGTTATGGTGGCATATCATCATCTCTTATTTGATAGGAATGCATTTCAAAGGAAGACAGCTGGGACTTCTAAGAGATCATGTGTTCTTGAGAGCATGGTGTGCAGAAAATTTACCAGCTATGCAAATTCTCATATGATTTCTCCTTAAAGATTTATCACAAACATAGAACAATGTGATGCTGGTTTTATGTGCATTCAAATGCTCTTACGAAAAGTTTTGCCAAAACCAAATCAATCTTCTGTTAACCTAAACAGATTTGTCATTGTATTTTAATTGGAAAGAAAAAATCTGCCATTTTTAAATGTTTTATATGATTACAAAGTTAATGTATGCAGAATATTTGCATAGATGGCTCTTTTCTCCTTTTACTTTCGTTGCAATACACCCCCTTGCTCTTACAGCTTGTGTAATCCTGTTATGCAGCAGCAAGATGTACTGCAGAGTATGCTCCATTCTGATGCACTGTGGCCTCCTGCTTAGCGTGTATTTTAGGTTCCTCCATTAATTTAGGAAAAGAAACGTGTCTGTGTATATATATCTTTAAGAGAATATTCCTAAATGCAGAAAGATGAAGAATACAAAAATTCTTACCTGGCCTTCCCAGCTGGGTTATGTGACTGAGGACCAACAGCACGTGTTATTACTTCTGAGACTTGTACTTGCAGGAAACAACTTCCAGCCATTTCCTCCCTGGTCTCCACAGACTTCTGCCTTCAGGCAGTCTGTCCCTGAGTTAGTGAGGGTCATGGCAGAACACTTAAAGTTACTCTTCTGCGCGATCGTGATCTCTTTTGCTTCTCCTTATGAAATCCTGATCTCTCCCAAATGGCGGCTCCTATAGTTCTTTATCTGCAGCCTGAGATAGCTGACAGCTGGGGTTTTATCCTGATCATAAGGGAGCTTTCTGTACAAGGTCTGGCCCTGTTATCAGGTTGCCTGCTTTTACTATTTCTTTTATAGATTTTCTGCAGCAAATGTGTGTCACCTTCACTTCCATTGTGCTCTAGCCCATGCAGTGTATCTCACATATGTTAATTAGCAAAGAACAGCAGTTTACATCAGGGTGTTACCTGCTGCAGGTTACAGCTGAAGCTGTAAGGCAGTCCAGAGGCAGCAAGCTAAGCAGTTGTCACAGTTCTTTATTTTCATATTTAAAGGGCTTATACTATTTTGCCTTGAGCCTCTTAGAAACTCCACTGTCCATGAGTAACTGGTCCAAGTTTTAAAATTGCAGGGGGTTTTTACCCCCTTATTTGTACTGATGTGATCATTATGATTCTATTCATAAAGAAAGATCTTTTTCTTCCATTGAAAAGCATCTGTATAGAACTCTACTCACCTCTGTTTAGCCTTCCAGCTATTGCATGTTTAATGGTGTTTATGAAAGGATGAAAGAGCATACATTAAAAAAAATATCAGAAAATACTAGCAAACAGTCTATACTGGTGGATATTCCTCTTGTAAATGCAAAGTTAGTGATTAGTCAAGGATCACCTGCTGCAAGCTCAGGAGCGATGCATCCCAACTAGAAGGAAGTTTAGCAGGAGGACCAGGAGACCTCCTTGGATGGATAAGGAGCTGCTGAGCAAAATTCGAAAGAAAAAAGAGGCTTATAAAAGGTGGAAGCAAGGTCAGGCGGCCTGGGAAGAATACAGGGATGTTGTCTGGGAAGCTAGGGACCAGGTTAGGAAAGCTAAGGCCCACTTAGAATTAAACTTGTCTAGGGATGTTAAGGATAACAGGAAGGGATTTTATAGGTACATTGCCGATAAGAGACAGGTTAGGGACACCGCGGGCCCTCTCCAGAAGCTATCGGGAGAACTGGCTACCCTGGATTTGGAGAAGGCTGAGGTTCTTAATGACTTCTTTGCCTCAGTCTTTACCGGCAAATGCTCTGACCACACCACCCAAGTCTTGGAAGGCAGACGTGGGGACGGTGAGGGTGGGGACCCTGGGCCCACTGTGGGGGAGGATCTTATTAGGGACCACCTTAGGAACCTGAATGTATGCAAGTCCATGGGACTGGATGAAATCCATCCAAGGGTCCTGAAGGAGCTGGCAAATGAAGTTGCTAAGCCACTGTCCATCATATTTGAAAAATCATGGCAGTCAGGTGAAGTTCCCGATGACTGGAAAAAGGGAAATATAACCCCCATTTTTAAGAAGGGAAAAATGGATGAGCCAGGGAATTACAGACCAGTCAGTCTCACCTCTGTGCCTGGCAAAATCTTGGAGCGGATTCTCCTGGAAGGCATGCTAAGGCACATGAAAACCAACAAGGTGCTTGGTGACAGCCAGCATGGCTTCACTAAGGGGAAATCCTGCCTGACCAATCTGGTGACCTTCTATGAAGGGGCCACGGAACTGATGGACAGGGGCAGAGCGGTTGATGTCATCTACCTGGACTTGTGTAAAGCCTTTGACACTGTCTCCCATGACATCCTTCTCTCTAAGTTGGAGAGACATCAATTTGATAGGTGGAGCACTCGGTGGATAAAGAACTGGTTGGATGGCCGCATGCAAAGAGTAGTGCTCAGTGGCTCTGTGTCCAGCTGGAGACCAGTAACGAGTGGTGTCCCCCAGGGATCGGTGTTGGGACCGGTCTTGTTCAACATCTTTGTGGGTGACATGGACAGTGGGATTGAGTGCGCCCTCAGCAAGTTTGCCGATGACACCAAGCTGTGTGGTTCGGTTGATACATTGGAGGGAAGGAATGCCATCCAGAGGGACCTTGACATGCTTGTGAGGTGGGCTGATGCCAACCTAATGAAGTTCAACCATGCTAAGTGCAAAGTCCTCCACCTGGGTCGGAGCAATGCCAGGCACAGCTACAGGTTGGGCGGGGAGGAGATTGAGAGCAGCCCTGCAGAGAAGGACTTGGGGGTGTGGGCTGATGAAAAAATGAACATGAGCCGGCAGTGTGCGCTTGCAGCCCAGAAGGCCAACCCTATTGTGGGCTGCATCAAAAGGAGTGTGACCAGCAGGTCGAGGGAGGTGCTCCTGCCCCTCTACTCTGCTCTCGTGAGACCTCACTTGGAGTATTGTGTGCAGTTCTGGTGTCCTCAACATAAAAAGGACATGGAAGTGTTAGAACAAGTCCAGAGGAGGGCTACGAAAATGATCAGGGGACTGGAGCACCTCTCGTATGAAGATAGGCTGAGAAAGTTGTGGCTGTTCAGCCTGGAGAAGAGAAGGCTGCGTGGAGACCTCATAGCAGCCTTCCAATACCTGAAGGGGGCCTATAGGGATGCTGGGGAGGGACTCTTCATTAGGGACTGTAGTGAGAGGACAAGGGGTAATGGGTTTAAACTTAACCAGGGGAAGTTTAGATTGGATCTGAGGAAGAAATTCTTTACTGTGAGGGTGGTGGGGCCCTGGAATGGGTTGCCCGGGGAAGTTGTGAATGCTTCATCCCTGGCGGCGTTCAAGGTGGGGTTGGACATAGCCTTGGATGGCATGGTTTAGTGGGAGGTGTCCCTGCCCATGGCGGGGGGGTTGGAACTCGATGATCTTGAGGTCCTTTCCAGCCCTTACTATTCTATGATTCTGTGATTTCAAAACAAACCAGTCCCCAAGCAGATAAGTACAATTATGGCGCTTCTACAGGATTAATGAGAAGTTAAACAAGAAACCCAGGTTGAGTCAAGATTACAAAACAGGCACTCTTATGGGGGCAGAGAACAGACCAAAGAAGGCAGTGCTTCAGCTCCGGAAGGCTGTTGTGACTTCAGTAGGTCCCCAGATGCTGTCTGTGTTACTTGTTCTGGGAACTGGAGATGCCAGTGTAAGGACTCAGCAATTGAAAAGGTAGCTTAGAGTTACTTCTTGTTCCTCCTGAGCTACGAGTTTGTTTGTCTTGAGGACAGACAGCAGATAACTTCACAATATAATCATGTGAAGGCAGGCAGAATACTATTCTGGGCAGTATTATTGTGTTTGTCCCCTAAGGCCTCATCCGCGGAGAGCTAGCTTATCTCACATTGTATTTATATTACCTTTCAATCTTTACTTTCAAAAAAGCAACCACCCTTTTCACCTTATTTGCATAAATCCTACACAGGTAACTTCTGTAGATGTAGGTGTATGCTAATTATGAAGAGCAAAGGTAAAAGATCATGAACTCAAAGCAGTTTTCTCACCAGACCTCTGTTATGCTGGGCTTTTTTCTGTGAATTACTTGGGGAAAAAGTCTAGACCTTGCTGCTTGAAACCTGCTGATAAGAGTAAGTGAAATCTGTTAAAGGAGCAAGAGATTTTTTGGAAGCTATACATTGGAGAGATAGGTTAAGCACAAGATGTTTGGTTTAGGATTTCTGTTTTTCCTTGATGTGGAACAATAAATAGTCTTAAGATCATGTGAAATGTACAGTTGTTGCCTTAGCAGCATGCTCTAATTAGGGTGACATCTGATCATAAGAACTTTTTCAGTCATAGTCACATCTGTCATGAGTTAAGAGATTCTTCTCACTTGTGTCCTTGTCTGCCCATGTTTAAAGTGTACTCTTTTATTTTTCCTGTTTCATAGGAAATCATGAGATTTTGTTTTGTTTATCTCCACACAAAGCAGGGTAAGTTGTGCAGACAAAGAGCTTACTGCATTACTCCACACTTACAACCTGAAATTATAAAAACTTTTCTTACAGTCAGATTCTAGCTTTGGAGCATGCAATGAGATAATAACAACAGCCAACTCTGGCCTTAAAAAGAGTCTTTAAATATGTTTTTTTCACCTTGAAACCTTCTCGTGTTTTGCAAAGCTTGCTAATACTTCTGTAGAAGGCATAGAGTTATGGCAGATTTGAGCATACTTGAGTGTAACATCAGGCGGGTTTTGGAAAAGGCAAATTGTAACTACTTTTTTTAAAAAGGGTAATGGCAAAACAGTGCACCATTTTACAGTGTCATCAGGAGCAGGACAGTAATGCTCAAATTAAGTACGTGGCTTCAAAGGACTTCCTAATTTCTAGAATTAACAATGCCAAATTAAATTCCAGGCACATGGAGGAATGAAATGTGTTTTATAGAGTCCAGTATAATGAACAAGCAGCTTCTTAAACTGAAAAAAACAAAACTCTCCAAACCAAAACCAGCACGACATAAAGAAAGCTATAATTTAAAAGTGACTTCAAACTCTCTCCCAGCTCTGCTGTCTGTCCACTCAGACCTGTTGCTTTGCATTTAACCAATTATTTTTCTGTTTTGAAATAAGAAGTAATGACTTCACATCAATTACAGATAGAGAAATAGTTGGAAAATATCCTAGGCATGAGGGTGTAAGGAGTGGGCTAAAAGGTTTCATGATGTCATCTGATCCTTTTTGTTTGAGGCATCCATTGCACCTTGGGAATGAGATACAGATCTTCAGACTCCTATAAGAGCTGTTTAAACCTTTGGCTGGAGAGCAGTTTAGTGAGTGTTTAATTATTGCAGCCAGGTGAAACAGCTGAAAAGGACTTCAGATTGCAAGTCTAGTAACTTAGAGGATAAGCTATCTCTTGGGAAGTTAGAGATCTGTCTTCAAATCTCTTCTCTGCTACGGGCACTTAAATTTGACTTGCTTCCAAAGAAAGCAGCTTTAATCAGCTTTTCCAAACTCAAGCTTTGATTAGAATAGCCCTCAGTTCAGTCTCTGAAAGTGACATATTTTGACCGTATCAGCTTGAGCAGTTGCTATGTGGCAGACATTGGGGAATTTATGCATCCTGTCGGGGCCTTAGTATAAGATGATGATTGCAGATTTAGGTGTCTATATACATGCTCAGGAACAAGAACTCTCTGATGCCTCAGAGATTTAACTGGATGCTAAGGAGTTCAGACTGATCTGGAGCTGGGTTAGTTTGATGATGCAAATTAACAGCTAAGGTTTAGAATTTGGCATCTGAAAAAATGTCCACCTCTAAACTAATGCATGCAAAGCACTTTGCTCTGAATCTCATAAACTTCCAAGGGATTTGTGATATTTTTGGATAGTGTTAATGTCTGTAGTCTTCCTATAATTTCACAGTCTCAGGCAACCTACAAGGTAGTCATCGAAATGCTGTTAATGCCAAAAATAGGTATGTTAATCTCATTTTATTGGTCTTTTGACTTATCCTTTTTTGTCCATGTAGGTAGTAGCTAACCTCTTCTTACCTCTGCCTGGTGACACTGTTTTAAGGACAGTATTTATAATCTGCTGTCACCATTAAAGTAAGATTGTGTTGATATTCCATCTAGCACTACACAGTATGACAGCTTAGAACATATTTACTTCACTGAAGTTATGGATGCATCTGTATTTTTCTTTGCTTCACCATATATTTGCTTAAATATTTGTTAATATTAAGTTTTAAAATGTAAAAAATTAGAGGTAAGAAAAATACAGCTCCTTGGGTTCTATTGTGTTCCATAGTATTAGAACCTTTAGAACAAGGGCAACATAAAATAAAAATATATTTGAGAAGCGACTTGCCCCAAACTTGTGACTTGGTTTGTACACATGAAATGCGTACTGTATTATGTGTTTTTCCTGATTGTGTTTATCATTACATGCAGCTATTTTTATGCAGAAAAAGGGCAAACCACATTTATGTGCTTATAATGGCAAAAAAAAAATGTTAGCTGTCTAGAGGAAGGTTGAAAGACAAACTCTTGCTGTAGGTTGAGGTATTAGACTGTGGAAATACTGGAAGAAGTCACGTCCAGGGTAGACAGAGTAAATGGAAACGAAGACAACAGGGACTTATACACAAGAACACACACACATATACACATTATAGGGGTATAAACATGGCTTTTACATCAATTTCATTTTCAGATACATGCTACCTAGAACTATAGCTTGCTAGTTTGCAAATTACTATTTTGGATGCCTCTGTTTTTATATACCGATTTTGCAAAATATACCTTGATATATACATTGCATTATAAATCAATCTATATAAGGTAGATAATGGACCTACCATATATCCTAAAGAACGGAGCTTGTTCAGATTGGTGCAGAAAATAGCTTTTTTAATTAGATGCAATGCCAATCTATAGTGAGATTTATGCTAATTATGTGAAGTACTAACTTCAGAATTAGTCCTTTCCTAGTTTCATCTTTAGACAAACTTTGTAGGAATAATGCTCCAGGGGAGAATTCATAGATATGCGATGTACGCAGATGATCGGGAGTTGCCTGTCCAGGTTTTACAATTTTTATGACACTTTAAAAAAAAATGAATGTAAATGATAATTTTCAAAGCTGTTTGTGACATCTGTTTCTCAAGGGAGGTGCGTTTTTACTCATCTTTGCTTTACTAACAAGCCACATATGCAGACAGGAGCCATTGCATAGATTTTTAGTAAAGGACTTTTGGCAAAACATTGGAGGGGAAAGCAGTGATTAATAAATTTGTGGCCTTAAAGGCAGTTTTTTTGCTGACCATAGTAAAAATGGTTGCATTGTGCTAGAGGTATAATACATCATGAACCTGATAATGTGCAAATGAGGTGATAAAGAGAACTTGTGTTAATGGCCTGTAACACAACTATGTAATAAAAGTGATAGCTGAACAGCTGACAACTGTGGTTATAAAGGACTTTCAAAGAAAATGATACTAATGCTGGAGGAAAACCCAGCAAATCTGTTATGGTTTTTCAAAATACTGTGGGTTGGTGACAAATTTAAGCTTTCGAAAGCAGACTCTGCAGTAGGCATTGCAATGTCAACTACCTGGGCTTGCACAGCTGGCAGTGTGAAGAGTGCACCTCTGGAGTTAGGGAAGGGCAGGTATAGGGTAGTAGTAGGTTTACATAGCCCTTGCCGTATAGCTGCCTTCACTGACAGCATTGTAGTTTGGGGTTTCAACTTTGGACACAGTACGTCAGACTGCAAAATGCCCACCTGGTTCTTATCAGCCCACCTGCTGCTCAGCCCATGGTTTATCCCATGTTTATATGGCACATGACATACACAAATAGTCAATTTTTCCTTATTTGGACTGAAGGAGATTTTTGTGACATGTAGTGTAACAATCCTTGATTGTTCTGTCTGGAAGTAGGGGAGAAATTTCTCCCCTTACTGTTGCTGCATCCTAGAGAAAGTGCTGGAGCTGAGTTTCTAGTGAGTAAGCAGCCTGTGATCAGTTGTCACCCGGCTCAACGAGCTACCCTCTGTCACCTGCCTTACTAAAATGACTTTGGACTTGGGGCTGCAGCTTTTGTGACTTGTTTAAGCAACTGACAGCAGGGTCCCCATAAGCCCCCTCAGGCATGATCTATCAGCTCACAATGTGGTGAGGTACGTGTGTGCAGCCAACACTGTCACTGGCCAAAATTCAGTTTCGCGATAGCGCGCATGTATGCGCGCGCATGTATGCATGCATAGGTATGTGGTGGGAGTGCCTGGAGAAGGCAGTGTCTGCCTGAGGGTGAGCAGCTCTGCCATGAATGACTACCGACCATATGAGATGTGAAACTTTTGAGCTTGGAATGAAAAATGCATCAGGGCTGTTTAAACCTACTGCAAACAGTTATCCACTGGCAGCTCCATATCACATATAATATAAATAAAAGCTGTGGTAATGGCAATTGATATAAACTTACTTTTTAGCCATGCCAACATTCTCTTGCTTGGTGTCAGCTCAGATTTTGTAGAGCTTGTGTGTACTTTTTCCCCGAGGTAGGGTCATGTTTTTTTCAAGGCTATGAGTCATGCTTTGCAATTCTTTTACTCTGAAGCTCAACAGAAAAGATCCAATATGCAGATCATGAAATGCAGAAGTGAAGTTATAAATCCCTCATTCTGAAATGAAGTAAACCAAGTCAGTAGTATATCTGATGGTTGTGGTTTGACAACAATCGCATGGTGTGTCATAGCAGTTTTACAGGAACTGCAGGCAGACTTGCTGTTCCTAAAATCTTATTTATATAAACAAATCTGCAGCTCTTCAAAGATGGAGAAGTTCTGTGAGTCCATAAATTTTAGATTGGTTCAGTGTCAAAAGAAAAAATGTCTAGCAGAATGAAACCTTGAGTAACACAGACAGCAGCTATATACAAGATTGCTGCAGTTACAGAATATATTGCAATGCCTTTGAAATGACTATGAATGTAAATACAGAACTTTCAGAGTCTGCTCAGGAATCTTATGAATCTGTCGTCGTTTAAGTCTATAAACTCACACAGCCGCTCTCTCACTCAATCCCCACTCTTTCTTCCCTCCGCTCCTGGAAGGATGGGAAGGAGAATTGAAAGAATGCAACTCCCACAGGTTGAGATAAGAACAGTTTAGTAACTAAGGTATAACACAAATCACTACTGCTACCACCAATAATAATAATGACAAGAGAAAATACAAGGGAAAAGAATACAATTTCTCACCATCCAATATCAAGCCCGACCACACAGTACACCCCCACCAGTGCACTCCACACCGTGCACCCTCCCCACCCTTCCGGGTCTCTGCTCTCTCCATCTTTACATCCTGGACATGACGTGCTGTGGTACGGAATAATCTCTTTGGTCAGTCTGGGTCAGGTGTCCTGTGCCTCCTTCCTCCCGCCTTCCCCTCCTCCCTGGCAGAGCATGAGACTCACAAAGTCCTTGGCCAGCCTAAACATCACCAAGCAGTAACTGAAAACACTGGTGTTATCAGCACTGTTCCCAGGCCCAAAATCAAAAACACAGCGCTGCACCAGCTACCAAGAAGGAGAAAAAAATGACTGCTGCTGCTGAACCCATGACAAAATCAAACAGAAGCATTTAATGAAAATGACCCACATGAAATAAAAAAAAAAAAAAGGAAAAAGAACAAAAGTATATACATTAAATAAGTTGCTAAATTGTAGCTCCTTATTTACAGAATCATTCTTGAGGTTATGTTCTCTAATGTTGAATACAAATTATTTTCCTCTCCTTCTATAGATTTATTTCTTCAGTCTTAAAGGGGTGAAATGGAACGGAAGAGGAGGTCTATTTCCCTCCTTTCAGGTTGTGTTTGCAGGGGATATAATTATGCAGCCTAACTATTCCTGACCTTCTGACTTTGCACTTTTGGAAACAGAGCTAATCTCCCATTTATAATAAACACCTCGTTTTGAAACTTATTTTTGGTATGAGAGTATTATATTACCAATAGGCTGAATCAAACCAGTATGATACACTGAGTAATGTAAACGAGAGCATGCAGAATAGGCTTATTGCACTATCAATAATATTACTGGAGCTCTACATCAGGAAGGAGTATTTCAAGACTATCCTGAAGGTGGCACTTTCATTGCTTATTTTCTGAACTTTTTTTTTAGTTGGATTTAACCCAGCTGAATTTTCTAACTGTAGTAACACAGAAAGACAGAGAAAGGAAAAAAAAATTCGTAACTACAAAAAATGGTTTTCAATGTAAGCTTCTTTCATTTCAATCTCTTTTCCCTTCAGAATTGCTTTGAAATAAAATTTTATTTTTGCCACAAAAGAAAATATTTCAGATATGGTAGCAAATGGTAAAATCCATTGCTTACAAAGCAACATGCGTTTACTTATTATTCTCTTGGTGGAGGAAGAGGATTATAGCAGTGAATTTGTGTTAGATATTCAGAACAGTAATAAAACAAGAGCATGATCTGAAGGAGTCAGATGTTTAATTTTGTGGTAGTTCAGCATTCTTACTGTAGTGTTGTGAAACATAGTATGGCCTAAGGGTCTGAGACCAACTACAGAAATCCTCACTTCTCTTTCTACGTTTTTTTCTGGCAATTTTCTTCACTGAACAGTTTCTATGTTTTAAAGTTAGATTTTTGCATATGTTTGTGCCTAGTAACTTTTATTTGGCCAACTGTTATTTTCCTGTCTTGTTAAGCAACAATTACTGTAATTTCTCAGTAACTTGATCATTATTAATTGCCCTTATTGCTGGAGACTTCTTTCATAGTTTGATCTTTTTTGGCTTCAACTTTCACACCTGAGCTTGTCTCTGCTTTTTCATAGAAAATATAATCTTTGGAAGTTCATGTGTCCTCCATGTTCTCCTTCCATGTTTTCCACAGAAAATGTCCTTCAGTTTCCCTGTTGATATGTTAAACAGATAAAGCTCTTTATGCCCTCTAATTTTAAGCATCTATTATTATTCCAGTGACTTTTGCCACACATTTTCCAGTTTTTCAACATTTTTTTGGAAACGTGTATACCACACCTCTGCACAGCATTCCATTCTCAATACTGCTTCTACTCAGACATAGTACTAGTTTTTTCCTACTGTTCCCAGCTCCTGGTTTGTTCCAAAAATCATATTAACTCAGGCGATCACAGTGTCAACTAATACTGCTCATTTTCAGTTTGCTGCTAACAATCCTTAATTTCTTTTCTGAGTCAGAATTCCTTCATATGTTAATTACTGATTTCATTCCATGATCTTTTGGTATGCAACTCTTTGTTTGTGTAGATTAAAATCCATGTTATTTACTGGGCTAGTTTTCAAAAAGCATGACCTTAGCCACCACTGGGGCTCCTCTGGAAAAGTGTGTGTGTGGGGGGGCTTCTTGTCATAACAGACCTGGACTATTAATTCTTTAGCTTTCCACTCATTTGTCTATCTGCAAACATTATAAGCAGTGTTTTTATATTTGCCTCTAGATTACTGGTGAAAACGTCAAATAGCATTGGGCCTTGCTAATCCCTGTGGAATCTAACTCAAAACAGCCATGTTTGATTCCCCACCAAATGCTTCTTTCCAAGATTCTTGAATTAACCAGCTGCTTCTGAATCCTTTTTAGAATATATATATGTATATATATATATATTTTTGTATTGAAAAAGCTCACCGTGTTTTATCAGTGTTTTGTTCTCCTCATTGTAAGCATGACGTTGGGATTAACAGGCCCCATGCTCTTTCTATGGGAAACCCTGCCCACATGCGTGAATAGGTAATTAGCTCAGAAATTAGATAGGCTGTTATGGGAAAACTTGCATTATTTCAGCTTTTTTTTTTTTTTTCTTTCCTCACTAGAGAAATGCATTTCATATCTCCAGGCCTGTTTTACTTGCGTCTTTTTAAGATGGCTAGATCTGTTCACTCAGACAAAACTCACGGTAGCAGAGGGATGGCAAAGACCGTCACTGCGTGTACTGTGAAGAGCTACTGTTTTAAGTTAACTTTCTAAGTTAATATTCAGTACTGTTCTTTTCTCTGGTAGGCAGAAAGCTTCTATTCTGACTAAAGCTATTTGGTAACATCAAGATAAAATGAGACTATTAGTGTTGCAGAAGAGAATGCCCATTGCTATCATGTTCTGCTAATGCAAAAGAATGCTTACACAAAGAAAGATGCTTTAAACCAGATATACATTAAAACTCCTGCAGGAAGCAATAGCAAATGCCAAAGTTCACCTCTTCCTTAGGCACTGCTACATTCTTCTGATTGTTTAATGTCTATATTTAAAAAATAAAAATTAAGTGATGCTCATATAGCACTGTCCATGCAGATACTCCTGCACACTAAAAAACTCTCACTACTTCATTGCATCTTTGTGTTTCATTTTTGTGTTTCTGTTACATAGTGGTGCATAAACTGAGTGAATTATTCCTGGTTTCAGAATATTCAGTGAGAAAATGCACTCAAAAAGAATTGCATGCCTTGGCATTTTGAATCACTTTTTGATATATGGGATGAGACTCCATAGCACTGTGTGACAGTTTTACTTATGAAGTAGTAAGTTGGAACTGGAGTATTTCTGTAGGGCAACTATTCAACTGCATTCAGTTAATGTTATTTAATTAATGAAAAACCAGGGTTCAGTGAATCCAAACAGCTTGATATCAACATAATATTTCTAATTACAGTAGTTTAAAAATACTTTAATTTGCCAATTGGAAATTTTCATTGTCAGCTGCTGCTTTCTACCAGTTTTTGTGTGTTTTTGTGTTTTTAACAATAACGGAATTAGTTCCCTCATTTCTCTATAACATTCTTCCTTTCCACGGAAGACTCACTTTCTCCCCAGGATCAGTTTGTAACTCACCTGGAAGCTTTTGCTACTCAAGGAAAATATATAGAAGTCATCACAGAAATGGTCTTGACAGCTTTGTAATACACAGTAAAACTCAAGTTTATTTTAAAATTTATTGCTGAATTTGTAACACACTATACTGTACGCTTTAGATTTTCGAACAATATTTCAGTCTGAATTTAGTTAAAAATTGTTTCTGCATTCATTTTGGCCTTTAATACTGTGTGTGCAATCAGATAATGCAGTACTAAGAACAGAATAGCATCTCTGTTTTGGAGAGGCAACAAATTCCCTAGTAAAAAGTGAAAGCAATGACAGAGAGTAAGAAATTTAAGTCTGAGAGCTGAAATATGACCAATTTTTTCTAAAGTGAGTTTAAGGGATCTAAAGGAATATATAGATTGCCAAAAAAAAACAGTCCTAAGTTTTGACAAAGATTTCCAGCTGGACGTAAAATTTGTAAGGAAGACTCCTATTTGTCCTGAATATAAAGGGACTCAGGATAAGAGTTGGAACATAATGCGGTGGGGTTTTAGAGTGCAATTCAATTAGGGCATATACTTAGGACAAAATTAGAGGCCAAAGGTAAACGAGCAAACAAAAACATGCTCTAATGAGAGGTGTAAGAAAGATGAGGTGGGTCAACTCTAGCATGGACTGTTTGGTCTTGATTCATTTAGCAGTAGGTTTTTGAGATGCCACAGAGCAGTGGCAGCTCTAAGCTTTTTGCTGATGATCTCAGCAGGGGAGGGCACTGTAGTTCCTCTCCTGGCATATATTACTGCTTTCTAGCAAGTTGTGAAAGACTTGATTCTGGCATATGTGCAATTCATACTTCGTGTACAAAGGGAAATGTAATGTGAATTGTAAGCGTCTGGTGGAGTGGGACTGTCTCCAGCGTTTGAGTTGCCTCATCCTAGAACATTCTTCCTGGCCTCTGGCTGGAAGATCACAGTTTTCCCTTAGCTTCTCTGTCATAGCTACTAGTCCCATGCAAATATCTTAGATACTGAAAGGCTATGGTCCTAAGTGCTGATGTTTGAACAAATGGATCGGTCTCTGATGGGTTGATACAGGTAGGGAAAATGGTTGAAACTGAAGAATTATTGGATATGTGGTTGTTTTGTAGGTGAGTTTAAGAAGAACCTGTGATAAATTAATTTTAGGAATGAGAAATTAATTCAAATAGAAAAGAGCATCACAACAAGGGAGGGGATAGAAAGCTGTTTAGTCTTAGATGTTTAATGAGACTGCAGTCTAAAAAGTTGTTGATGTCATGGTTGCATTGCTATGGCTCGTATAAAGAGATGTTAAACTAGCACGTGACATCATTATTTATCTGCATTATGGTCTGAAGTATGATCCCCTCACCAGGTTCATAAGTTATATTCTGTGCTCTTCAGAAGGACAGCGAGAGATAAAATTGCAGGATCATGGAGTGGCTGAAAATGACAGAGCATGACAGTGAATTACAGTATGAAGCAGACCTAGAAGTGCTTTTTCAGTTCTGGTAGTTTCTTGGCATCACAAAGAAGAAAACACCTAAATTTGCTTGTAACAAACTTGTAAAACACCTGTGTGAGTTCTACTAGTGTGGATTGTTGTTAGTCTTTGCATAAAGAAATATGTACTAGCTTATTTAGCAGTCCCGCCAATCAGTTCCATTACAAGTGAGAGGAATTTTTTACAGAAATTGGCTAGAATGTCAAGCACAAACACTGAATGATTTGTGTAATAAGTCTTGGCTATTCTCATTTTTAATTCATTTGTGGGTGTTAGATCATTGTGGGGGTACCCATGGCAACAGAAAATATAATATGACATCCTCAGAAATACCCAATATGGGTCTATTTCTTTCACCTGACAACAAAATCTTCCAAGCTTAAAAGCCAGGGATGAAGATAGCCTGCCTACAGCTATAAAACACTGCCTTTAGCTGTTTTGACACAGCCAAGATCTTAAGCACATAAACAGACATCATATGTGACTTTAGCTGGACAATTTACATAATTCAATTAAGCACATGATTTGGTGTTTCTCTGGAATTGCTTTGATGTAGGCCAAAATTCTCAGTAAATCAGGTTTAGAAAATTATTAAAACATTGAAAGGAAAAGAAGATGAAGAAAACTTGAGTCTAGAGCTGTTAAAATACTAAGGACTTGAAAATACTAATTGGAACACAGATGTAATTAAACTAATGGGAAAACATTTTGTTTTCAGGAAAGATGCAGATACGCTGTTTGTGTGGGGGCTGTGCACTGCTGCATTTCAGAGCTGGATCTAAGTGTGAGACCATGTGATAGTAAAGGAATGGAAGAGACAAGAATCTTTCTTTTTATCTCCAATTTCATTCTTCAGTTTTTGGTAAACCTGTAGGTGCTTTTCCTGTGGTTTTTACTGTTTATCAGGGCGAGAAAGAACAAGCTTGGGAAAGATAATTATGTTATTACACTGTCCATTATAAATTACTATTCTAAGCGTGGAGGAATTTTTAAGCTGTCATAGTTCTCATTCCACAAATAAGTATCCGTAATCCTTGTAAAATCAATTTGTCTTGACATAAAGGAGAAACATCCAGTCATCCATGATGCAGTTTTCCTTTTGTTTAGCAAAGTAAATTTGTATAAGACAGAAGCATCTGTTCCAGTTTAAAATATCATCAAGGGGTGTAGTTACCAATTAGGAGAGTGATGCAGAAAACATCCATGTCATTTTAAATGTATCAGATTTTGGCAACTGCAAAGAAAATTACCTTATCAGGAGACTTTTCATATCTCTTTCCCTCCCTCTTAGCTTTTCACTGGTTTCAAGATTTTTCTGGAAAAAATGTTATCATTTTTGCAGGCTCTAGAAATAGCATTTAATTCCACAGCTGCTGGGAACACAGTCTTTTCCAGCATATCCACTGTATCTGCTGGTGACTTTCTGGCAGCTGGAATATCCCTGTCTATTATTTTCTATGACTAGGCTTGACAATGATAATAATGGTAATGTGGATCTTCTGGTGCAAAAGTTATAGGGGTGGATCTAGATGCACCAGGGAGTATTAATGGTGTGCTACTTCTGGAATTAGATACAGATTCTTCTGAAGATGAACCTTGGAGAAAGCCAGTAGCTGATCTCTCTGATCATTTCAACTATGGATTCAGTGAATATACTAGGAAAACTTACTTGAAAAACAAGATAATGTCAATGGCTCTTGAAGTTCTGAGTTACCTCACCCACAAATAAAATTATAGAATCATAGAATAGTCAGGGTTAGAAAAGACATTAAGATCAACTACTTGCAACCCCTCTGCCATGGGCAGGGACACCTCCCACTAAACCATGTCACCCAAGGCTCTGTCCAACCTCGCCTTGAACACCGCCAGCGATGGAGCATTCACAACTTCCCTTGACAACCCATTCCAGTGCATCACCACCCTTATAGTAAAGAATTTCTTCCTTATATCCAATCTAAACTTCCCCTGTTTAAGTTTTAACCTGTGATACAGAACTGGAAATTTGGAGAAAGATTTGGCAGTGCAGTTGACCAAACCTGATTTTACATCTCATCCTGCCTTATTCAAATCAGGAATTCCAACAAACAGGCAATTACCTGGCACAAATAGATGTGATTGGGCAGATCATCAGTAACAGGAGGATGGTGGCATGTTAGTGGAAACAACAACAAACAGTTTCTTTCAGAATGATCTAATCCTGAAGTAGACAATTTTAACAAGCCACCTCCTTTTTCCCCTCCAAGAGCTCCACCTACCCGCTTCAGCAAACCTTCCTCCCAGCCCCTCCAACTTGGCAGTTGGATATGTAACAGTACCACCACCAGGCTTTCTGCTACCACCTGGCAGTCCTCTGCCTTCCCTCATACCCACAATAGAAAGTGGACGTTCTTCTGGCTGTGATGGTCATTCATACAAGAGTCAAAATCAGTGGGGAAGACAGGAAGAGAGAAAAAAGGTACCCAGAGTAAGCAGAACTGCTTTTCAGAGTCCTTGTTCCCTCAAAGCTTTAAATCTATATACTTTCCTTTCTTTGCTGAACCAGAGTCCAGCTCCCATGCAGACAGCATTGATGCTTCAAATCATATCTTCCAGAATTCCTGTGCCATTTTTTTAATGGCTTACATTAAGAAACAGTTGCAACAACATCTAGTCCACCTTATATAGCCCTAGAATATAGGCAGGTGTCTCCTGTGATAACAAACCTCTTTGTGTAATGAAAGCATCCTTATAATTTTATAGATGATGCTGAATAGTACTGATTCTCCATCCTCCTCCCACCTCCCTGGTTGTCTTTAAGAAATAGAGTTCTGTACGTTTTAATGTACCTGCAATTAGAAATTGTTAAGCTTTAAAACAAAATTTGTACCTATACATATCTGCAATTTGGGGGATTGCATATTATCTTACTACTTAATTGTGTGGGACTTTGAGAAGTATGTCTTGCAAGATTAAAAGAGGAATATTTTTCTCCTAAAGAAGTTCTGATTGGTGAAAAGCATGAACATTGCTTTTTATGAACACTGGGAAGTGGCTGAGAGTTTTTCTTTGCTACAGTAAGGATGAATTTTTCGTGATAGAAAATATATCAATAAACTACTTGAGCTACATGAGTGGAAACTCTTGTGTATTCGTTTCTTGTTTGATTATTTTGTTGTTGGTTTTCATTCATTGTCCAAGTTAGATCTTTCCACTGTAACATTCTCCTAGGTGGACAAAGGTGCTTCCTTTTTTGAAAATTGTGAGGTAGAAAGGAATGGGGTAAAGCAGTTGTACTCATTATCTGGAGTGATGGTGTCAATCAACTGATAACACAGCATGACTGGGTATCTATTTTTAGGTGACCAGTATGCCATCATCAAGGGTCAGGATTTTATCCAAGTAATGATATGAGAGAGTTTGCAGAATAGTTCTTGAAGCCATGGTTCATCCTTGTAGCACAGGAAGTCTCTTATTTTCATGGATATTAAATATTAATCCCCAAATCAAAGAAAGCATTTTACAGTGCACTATTACTGTGATAACTGAATGTCAGAAAGTCTGAACCAACTGAATATACACATTTGATAATGTATTATTGATATTAGATAGTACCAGGGACCAAAACAATAGAGCAGAACTCTTCAGTATGACTCAGTACAAAAAAATCAATTTGTGCTCAAGGGAGCTTAGTCTGTCAATTCCCAACTTGAGACAGAAAGTAATGGCTATGGGCTTCTTCTACGTAAGGCCACAAAATTTTATATTTGACAGCTAAATTATTTCTAATGTAATTTGGGCTGTTCAGCCTGGAGAAGAGAAGGCTGCGTGGAGACCTCATAGCAGCCTTCCAATACCTGAAGGGGGCCTATAGGGATGCTGGGGAGGGACTGTGGTGAGAGGACAAGGGGTAATGGGTTTAAACTTAAACAGGGGAGGTTTAGATTGGATCTGAGGAAGAAATTCTTTACTGTGAGGGTGGTGGGGCCCTGGAATGGGTTGCCCAGGGAGGTTGTGGATGCTTCATCCCTGGCGGCGTTCAAGGTGGGGTTGGACATAGCCTTGGATGGCATGGTTTAGTGGGAGGTGTCCCTGCCCATGGCAGGGGGATTGGAACTCGATGATCTTGAGGTCCTTTCCAACTCTTACTATTCTATGATTCTATGATTAACTTGCATGACAGAATTTTCCAGGATCAGCTAACCACATTGTGTTGTGTCTCATATAACACAGAATACTGATTCCCAAAGTGGATCAGGCTCCCTGGTCTTAAGAGCTGCATGGTTCTTTGTTCCAGAAAGTAGAGATTTCTTCAAAAATCTTTATTATAATAACATTATTACAATTCAGTGTAGCAAATCTAGTTTCAGAAATTGCAGCATGTCTTCTGGTTATTTTGATTGGTTTTATCACTAGGATCAGAGCTGGGGCAGCTGGAATGTCTGATGCTGCACTTTTGGGTCTGGCATACTAATACTGTGTCCATCTGCATTCTTCAGGTAGATTACTTTTCCTTTTAAAAATAACTTAAAAAAAAAATATAACTTTTGGACTGAGACCTAGCCTACAGTATTGCACTGCCTGTCTCATACTGCCTTAATTTAAGGAAGGAGCCCACATAATTATCTTGAGTGACTGCTAGAGAAAGATGCAAGACTTGCATTGTAGCTAGAGATTGACTACAACTGACATACTTTGTATGGTACATATGAGAGGATGAGAAACAATAGAACTTGAAAATGGGCTAAAATAACCTTGTCTGGTTCTTGTCTGTTCTGAGGCCATATTGCATAATAAAAGTACCTAATTTCTTATAATCAATTTCCATGATAGAAATTAATAAGCCTGTTTAGCTGCTGGATTAGTTTTCCTGAAAGATGTTTCACATTATCTCTTTGAGAAAAAAGAATTGGAACAAGGGGCCATCTTCTTTCTAGAATAATTATTTTGCATCCTTCATGATCTGACTTTTGTAGCTGGTGAGGGGGAAAATGATGTTATGATTGCAAATGCTTTGCTTAGTACTGGTCACTAGAATAACAAAAATGGCTCTATGCAGGGATATTTAAAAATCCCACCCTAATCCACAAACCAAAAACCAACCACCAACTGCTCATGTGTATGTTGAAAAATCAACATATAAAAGTTGCACTATGTATATTTGCTATGTACTGCTGACATTCTGGAGTGAAAATTAGGATAACAAAAGCCTAAGGTGGTGTAGGGCAGTTATCTTATAAAAGATGCTGGAGCACTTATGAATTAATATGGAACAGCTAATTTGTCTTTGTCTGTTTTAATGCTAATCTTTTCTTACCACATTATCTCTCAGACACTGTTTCTTACTGCAGGGCAAACCTGTGCTAAGTCAGAAATGGCCAGGGAACACAACTACTCATCCCAATATGCTTGATGCTCTGAATATATTCCTCTGTGTGAGTCTGGCACTACACAATTCTTTTCAATGTCTGTACATGCTGTACTGTAGAATTTTTTTCTCCTGTACTGCATAACAGTTGTCCAATGGGATCATTTCCAGCTGGTCTCTCTGTTGTTTTTTTTTTTTGGTGTTTTTTTGCTTGGTTGGTTGGTTTTTGTTTTGTTTTGTTTTGTTTTGTTTGTTTGTTTGTTTGTTTGTTTTGTTTTGTGAGCCCAGAAAATGCTAAGAGCTGGGAGTGTACAAATTTTGTTCAGTGTTTCAGGCAATATGTCACTCTACATCACAGTGGTTTTGTTTTTATGTAAGCACGTGTGGCATATTTTCTTTAGTAGAGAAGCATTCCTTTCTCTCTAGACTGGCTTTCTAGGCTCAGCGTGACAATTCCAATATTCAATTAATTTCAGAGGAAAAGCCATTTTTTTTTTTAAGTTTTGCTCCCCTCCCCCCCCCTGCCCAGCTGTTCTGATTACGGTTAATGCTGGACAAGAACTATTGAATATATTTTTAGATACACTTGGTGCATGTGTAAAGATGCATTGTTTGTACTTCTTGAGATGTGAACTCTTTCTCTGAAATACAGCTATGCTTTGCTTCCAGTATTAATCCACTGATTAATTGGAGGGCCATAATATTGTACAGTTTTAACAGCTTATGAAATTCCTGGAATTGACAGTACAGGTGCAAATTGTAGATTTGATGAGTATACTGGATTTATACCCAAAGTTTTTATTCATATACATTATCATACTAATGGCTTTATAGATATATATACACTTAAATGAATTTAGATCAGGGTCTTGGAGTTTATTGAAGCAGCTGAAGATGCCGAATAAGCCGAGGGCTTGAAGTGAGTCCAGGACTGTTTACTGTTTGAAATTTTCAGTTATGCTTCCTTTAAAAGGAAGCTGTTTGCCAGTTAAGGTCATTTGTTGAGCTGTTCATGAAAGAAATACCTGAAAGGAGCCCTTTTTTGATCTTCCAAGTTCTCCTTTGGAGAATTGCACGCAAAAAAAAAAAGGCAAGTAGAATGGCTGAAGCACCCTCTTAGGTATATAAGGCGGTTGGGAAAAGGAGTGAGATCTTGAGAGGAACTGTGATCTACAGCTTTAAAGACCTTTGGACAAAGAGCACTTAGGAAATATGATGACTGCTTCCACTGAGGAAGACGTTAGAGCTCTTTTAAAGAGGCCCAGGTTGTGAAAAATAGCAATATTTAAAGTTTCTGGATAGCATGGTCTTTAAACTGGTATTTTATGACCTTCCTTCCATCCTCCTCTTACCTTTTTTCAAAGCTGAGACTCTCAGCCTGCTTAGTTTTTATTTGAACAGGGGTGATTACGTATTCTTGTTTGTCCTTAAAAATGCCTGTTTCGGAATTCTTTTCCAGCCCCACTGTATTCCTTTTGTGGTGAGGGGGCCAGAATTGTGCATAACATGCTGGATGTATACCATGGATTTCTATAGTGACGTAGTACTTTTTTCCTGCATTATTTCCTATTCCTCTGCTGAGTGTTCCTAAAATCTGATTTTCTTTTTGTCTGCTACTGAGTATTAAGCCAATGGATTTTATTTTTTTTTTTCAATGGAACTTTGACAGTTTTCTGCCTAGCAGAGGTCTCTGTGAGACTCTGCTTACGATCTCTGTTTGTCTCCGTTTGCTCTCCATTTTCCTTTTATAGCTACTGTTTCCAGCCTTTTTGTCGATTATTTGTCCATTCAAGGATCTTCCTCCTTATCCCATGGCTATTTAGATTCTTTTAGCTCTTGGCGTTGGTTCTTGTCAAAAACATTTTGTGATCTGTTTAGAAAACTCCAATACTGTGGCTTTTCAAAAGCAGAGAAGGCTCTTCCTCTAAAAAATGGTACTTTTTCTGTGTGTTGCTTCATTCTGCCACAGTTTCTATTAATTTACATAATATAAACATCAGGTGGAAAGGTCCCCCAGAACCTTTCTTTGAAAACTGGTATCCTAGGAACTGAAGAAGTTTCAAATGAAAGCACATGTACACCACACTCACAATTTGGCTATTTCACCCTTGGCTTCTTGCAGATTGCTGGCTCCTGCAGATTGCAGAATGACTAGACTTTGTGCTCTATCTGTTTTTCAGCCTCTCTTATTATGCTATTTCAGACAGATCCTTTGTAAAATTCTCCAGTTGAATTTCCACTTACCCTGATTTGCCACAACAATTTCCAGTTTCTAGCTAAACACCTTGTAAGTTCTACGTTTTCCTTCACCTTAGATTATAAGGAGAAACATCAGATACCAAAGAGCATTTTTAGTCATTGCAGTGTCCTAAAACCTGATTTATAGACATAATTAAGAGCTCAAACACTATGGTGGGATTTCTGTGGTTGATCATTGGTGGTTTGGCTTTGGTACCATTAAAGCCTTGGGGGTAGGCTTTTTTATGGACTTTAAATCAGTCACATTAAAAATTTTAATAATGGATCACATTAATGTTCAGGCTTATTATTGGCATTGCTATGCAAGGCTTTTTGGTCTATATCCTGCACGAGTTTAGGCAGCATTTTTTTCCCTATCAAGTGTACCTTGTAAGAGTCTACGTACATCAAATAGGAAGCCCAACAGTGTTACATGAAAAATTTCCCCCTTATTGTCCAACTTGCTCAGATTTTTAGGTGTAATGGCATGATAACTGTAAAGGAAGTATTTTTTAAATGTGTTCACAGGGAATGGTATGATGAGAAAAACCTAAATTGACTCTCTTAAAATTCAGTTCTTTAAGAGCTTTGTGAGATCGCTGTATTTCTTAAATCAGGTAGGAAATCAGCAACAGAATCTGTTTATGTGGATAGCATTAATGCAATCAAATGAAAGTTTCTTTATATGTAGTTACTGATGTGATGTATTTCAGGTTGTTGGTGTACTGACACAGTCTATCTTTGCAGTAGATACAGTAGATTACGTGGTCAAGGAAAGTTGTAATGAGCCTTATAATTTGGCAGAGAATTCTTGACACTATTGAAATGGGGAAAACAAAAAAAAATAACAAACACACACAAAAAGAAAAAGAGAAAAAAGGGGAATGTAACTTGTCTGTATGAGGTATTCATTTCCACTGTATCTGTTTAGAAGATGAGCATCAATGAACTCATTAAATCTCATGTTAAAATTTACATCATTAGATTTCAAAGTCAGCAAGCAGACATAATTATTTAATGATGGAGTTTCTCTGAGGCTTGGGGGCCATTTTGGAGAATGGAATGAATTGACAAACAGGTGGCTGTATAATGCTTATGGCTGATTTTAACAGTGTGTGACAGTAAGAAAAATTAGAACTCATTAACATTCACTCGGCCCAGTGTCTGCACCACTGATCAATGGTTGAACTACTGTATGGCTTAAAATGCTTAATGAAGCTTTGTTTGACAGGAACCAACTGCTGCTGGAGGAAAATGTGGATGATCCAATAGCTGGCAAAGTGTATATGGCCTGCACTTAACAGACAAGGCAAATGTGAATAATTGTGAAGCAGAATGAGGGAGAGGAGTCTTGTGGTGATTGATGAACTATATTATGGTTGACACACACATTCTATGTTTTGCATAAAAGCATTAGCATCTGATTGAGTAGAAAACCAGGGGAAAGCGAGATTGCTATGTGATTAGTGGAAGGTAATCAGTCATCTGTTAGGCATAATATACTTACTGAAGATGAAGATAGAAAGCATATGTGTGCATGTGCTTACACAGGAACTATCGCCTTTTATAAAAGTATATATGAAAATATAGAACTGCATATAAAGACCTAACATAAGGCAAATAAATGCTGACAGTTCATCTATTTCTTTTCTCCCACCAAAAAGAGTACAAAAAGTAAAGAAAGCTTGTAGCTATGTTTGCAATTCATAAATGTGTCCTTCCAGCAGTCTGAAACAGTGGCTTCAGAAGTAACAGCAACAAATAATTTGAGGTGTCTTTTTAAAAATAATGGCATCATAACTCTCATTTTGATTATGATGATGAAAATAAGGCCGTGCCTGCAAAATATTGAAAGATGAACTTTTTATTGATCAGGACATATGTATTTTCAGCTGTTCACTTGCAAATTTAAAATAATCTGGTTTATACAGCTATTTGAGGTGCAGAAAGGATTTGGTTTAGAAGAAAGCTAGAGTCTGATGAAATATTACTTGCCCACCTAAAACTGTCAATGATGCTACAAAGATTTTGTGATGTAGACAGCAAGACTTGAGCTTAGGTTTTCATGTTTACAAAGACCTTTAGTGGTGGTAGAGGTCCTGCTTCCAGGGAAATTAATAACTTCTTCACCTCTTTTCAGAAATAATTTTTGCATAGCAATGTATAAAAAGCAACTCTAAAAAATGTATTCAGTTTTAATATGTGCTCTAACACTTGTGATAGTGGTTTAAAATTCACTATCCGTGCAATCTACAAAATCTGGAAAACAAAAAAACTCCAGAAATATAACAAATTTTAAGGCCAGCATTTAAAACCGGTCACTTAAAATATCAAACACCACAACATATAACTTATATAACATATATAACTTATATAACATATATAATATAAAATATATATAACTTGTAATTATAAGTATTGTTTAACTTTCATCTAATATCCATTTGTGTATTTTTTTAGCAAATGTTTTAATCCACTAGATGACAACTTGGAATACAATATTATTCTTCAACACACTTTTTCAAATTTCAAATTAGAACTGGTTTTCTGAAATTTATCACGTCTGGTGGGACATTATGCAAATACTGGAACTGCTGAAGAAGGACTTCTGCGCCCCATCTTGCTGTTTCCACCTCCTCTGTTTCAGCACAAAAGTAATAATCTGAACATTGGAGGGGAAAGTGTATAGCTATAGGACAACAGATGTAAATGTCCGTCTGAGAATGGGGTGGAGAGCAGCTAATTAATCATCTCAGTAGCTGCTGTCTTAACACAACTTTATGAACGCAGTGCTCACAAGGCTGCTGACCTAGTTAAATATATGAAAGTCTGACTTGCACATGGTCACTAACCCACAAAGCAGAACCTACTTCTGATTAAAAGTACTTTGGCAAGTTTAAGCTCCTTAATTGCTTAAAGTAGATATGTCTGTGAGTTTGCTGTTTCTGCTGGGCTTTCGTGTTTGCTATTTAGTATTTCAACATTAGAATTTTATCTAAAAACACCTGTGTGCCAGGGACTTTCCTCTTTTCTTTTTCTATACAGTGCATGGGGGTGACCGTATCCTGCGCTCTGAATGCCTTGCCAGTGCAACTCATGGGTCTGCGCCAGCATGACAGGGGAATGATGTTGCCTCTGCCACAGTTGCGGAGGAGCTGGGGGAGGGAAGGATCATAGGGTGGAGCTTACTGTTTCTCCAGTGATTTTAGGAGCACTCCTGTGAATGCGCAACTCCAGTATCAGCTTTCTTGGAGAGCGCAGAAGAGCCTTTGAGTTTTCCTTTCTCACAGCGTAGTTGGTATTTGGTGCCTTTTTATTCTGTCAGGAAACGATTTCATGAATCTCTGTCCTAGTGTTCAGATTCGGTCATTTCCAGCTGCAACAGGTAGCTCCTTTCAAGCACTTGTGAGCTTTTTAAAGCTCTTCCAGACCTTGTTGATTTGTATCCCCAGAGTGTTTTATTACCTTTGTAGGATTTTTTTATTTTTTATTTTATTTAGTATTTTTTATAAGAATGTGAAGAGAATGATCTATTTTCAAGTTTCCCCGCATACTTGAAAGTGTGGCAACTTGTGATCTGGCAGAAAGAAAACGACTCAAAAGGACTTGACTCTAAGAGCAACTAGGATTAAGGAGGCATTAGCTGTAATGCGGGGGAGACAGTATATAGAGCCAAGTACATCGTAACAAAAAACAGGTCAGCAGGCTCCTAATGGTTGCTAATTGCAAACTCGGTGTATCAAAGCTAGAGCTACGCTCTGCATGCAGCATGGACTAGCTTTTGTTTGCTTCTGCAGCAGCATGTTTTAATTTTTGTTCACTAATTGCTTTAATGTCCTTACTTGAGCTGAGTCATGTTGAAAAACTCTGATAGAGTGCCAGGGTGTCTTTTTTGGTGGAAAAACTAAACAAGTGCTGCACTTCCAATGTTTCTGTATCATACAGTGATTCAGGCATGTTTAATTTGTTAACAGTAAACATGCAGAAATAAGGACCACATGTGCTTCAGAAAAATTTTATTTTCAGGAGTTAATAACGTGAAGAATATGCTTAAAGTAATATGATAGTTTTGGCTGTTAGAGCAGTTGATTTATACACTTTAAAGCTGGGGCTGTGATCAGTTAGACACTTCTAACAAAAATTTTTCAAAGTGAGTATTTGTCTAACACTGTGTTTTGAATATATATGGCAACAGAGTTTAAGTTGAAAAATGGGCAGTGAAAAGAGATGGACTTGAAAAATATACTCATCATCCTGAAATGCTAATTTCAGCCTTGCTGCAGAGCTTTGTATTTGACAGCATTAATTCTGAAGTCTCCAAAAATCAAACTAAGAGTTGTACAGCAAGGACTGAGAACAACTGGAATTTCTTTCATTTCCTTTCCTTGATTGCATGAATAGAAAATTTTGTTTTGAAGTGCCAAATTAATATTTACTAGCTTAATATCAGTTATAAATATTCTCCTGTGGGGGCAATGTGCAAAAAGTATTTTACTACAGGACAGGAAATAAAATCAAATTAATATTAAATGTAATTTTTTGTACTTCCTGACTGTGATAAGTAGACTGGTGTTAGACTACTTCCTTGGTACTCTTACTGCTTGCAGTAGTCATCTCTGGATGCTGAGACTCCACTGGAAATATTTAGAGATATAACTCAGTTGTCACAGTGTAGTTGATTTAATACTGAAAGGCACTGGTTTCTCTTCTGCAATCTTACAGCTATTATGCTAAAAGCTAAAATGCAGTCTTTATAGAAAAGAGAGTAAACATGTAAAAACTTGGAATACTGCCCAAAATAATAGCTGCATAACTGAGTTAATTGCAGTCTTTCTACTACGGAAAAGGAATGCAAGAAAATGCTACTAAAAATGTAGTTGAAGTACTTCCAATATGCACTGGTTAAAGCAGTGAAAAGGACCTAATCTTCCTAATTCTCCTAACGTAGACTTACTGAATATAGCTTAGGTTTGCAAAGCATTGAAGATAGTAAAGTTGTATGTCAAAGGCAGGCATGTGGCAAATTTGATTATCTCCAAAATTAGGTAAAACCTAGATCTCCTACTGAATTAAAGTTTTCATAATGTTTTAGGTACGTAGATCCAAACTAGATGCATGCTCTTCAGTACTTTTTTTTTCCTCTTCTGCATAGCAGCCTTCTACATTGCATACAGCTAGAGTGTACAGGGAAAGGGATACAGAGTAAAATGTTTTACTTATTTTACCTTTTTCAGTGAACCTTATACGTGTATTCTGATGACACAGCTTTTGGGCTTTAGTAAAGCCACTCCTTCAGTACATATTTTGACATTTTGAATTCTTATTTCTAAATTTTGACAGAGATGTTGCTTATTGCAACAGTTCTTAATCTGACAAAACTACCAGAATTTAAATGTCAAACTAAAAGCTGCCTATTAATCAACCAAATGTTGTCAATATTTGCTTTAAATTTGTCTTCAAGACTTTTGTTGGACGTGATCAGTAGTCAAGTGGACAGTTAGGGAGTGTGAATCAAATCTGTGATAATTTATCTTTCATCATAAATTTCAGGCCATAGAACATGTTCTAACACATGCTAGTTTAAAATACTAGTCCTATATTAACTTGTGGAGCTGAGTGAATTTTTGCTAGTTTTATCAATGCTCAGTTTCTTTCTATTGCAGTTGTAGAAAATCGGCATGTATTTTCCATCAGTGAAAACTGTCATTTCGAAGGTGATTTTCTACAATGAGAGAAGTGCAGTATTTGTTATTTTGAGCAAAAATAAACCCAACAAAACAAACTTGTTTGTTCAAGTCAACACAGTTAATTTGAAATATCTATTGATTCTTGAACTACTGATGTGGAAAAACTAGCCTAGGTAGAAGAATTTGTATAACATTACCATACCTCACAGACATTACCATTTACTCCTTGTCCTGTGAGCATTTTTGTTGCAAAATTTGTAACATGCAGTCTCTTTTCTTTTTGTCTTTGCAGCTATTTTGGAATGAATTATGGTTTAGGCTTTCCCGTGTTAGCCATGGATGTAGCGCTTTCTCCCATAACAACACAAGAACTGGATCCCATGCCGTCTGATGCATCTCCTATGCTTATAAACATGACTCCGACAGCAGAACGAGATGGGGAAGAGGATGTCATGAAGGAGCTTGATTCTGGCCAGCAGTATGAAAAGCCTCCTCCTCTACACACTGGGGCCGATTGGAAGATTGTTCTCCATCTGCCAGAAATTGAGACCTGGCTTCGGATGACGTCTGAAAGAGTCAGAGATCTGACATATTCTGTCCAGCAGGATTCAGACAGCAAACATGTGGATGTGCACCTGGTACAGCTGAAGGTAAGATGAATTTTATGTTGCAGACTTTTCGGTGAAGGTGGTTCACTCAACTCTTCTACTAGCAAATTAAACAAAAGGCTTTTCATAACTGGTGCAATATGACAGCCTATGTTAAGTGAAAAAGTCCTTTTCAGGGAGATAATAGAAACTGTCATTCTCAGAACTTTTTGCAACAGTACTTACTCATCACTTAATTCAACAGTCACAAGCACATTAATGAACACGTCTGCACTTCCAAGAGCAGCCAATACAACCTGACCAGACAGGTCGGAAATGCCCAGAAATAGTCGCATTGATTTTAACAAGATTTAGTACCTAAACCTCCCAAATGTGTGTCCCAATTTACGTGGCTACTCATCTAAAAACTAAGCAAATTTCAGAGGCAGTAGGGTGGGAAGGTGATCTAATGTTTGGCCTTTTAGTCACATAAAGGCTATACTCAAGATCAAACTCAGGTGGGACTACATACAAAATAGTAAACATGTAGAATACTTTTCCAGATCTGAGTCATGGCAAGAAATGTGAAGTGAGAGGAACTGAATAGTCACAAACAGTAAATCAACCTACACCAGCAAGAAAATGTACTAGCAAAACTGGACTTTGTCCCCCCCCAAATCGGTATGTTATGTAAGCTAAAAAAGAAACAATCTCCCCAACACCCTGACAACTGAATACAAGTACCTTTAAACAATTATCTCTGTCTTGGTCCCAGATTTAAGTTTTGATGTCAAATCTTTACAGATATTAAAGAAATTCAAGGTGAAATGCAAACAAATAGTGTCTGGGACTGTATTTGTATGTTTGCCTGCATTGCTTGATTTGCTGCAGCAGATGAAGCATGCTTTTGAAGACAGCAATCTCCAAAAATAGCAGGCAATGTTATCTCTTCAGACTGAGCTGTCTTCAGCAGTGCATACTGAGGCCTGTTTATGTGAACATAGGCTTCCTTCATACTCAGTGCAATGGTATTTTATCTGTGTTTATTTTAGGACTGGAGCTGTAGGCCGTCTTAAAATACAACTCTTGTGTACTAGCACTAACCATAGAGCAGTTGTACTGTAATCAGGTCTAACCAAGGAGAAAGCCAATCCTGAGGTTTTCTTATGGTTCCGCCACTTTTCTGAAAAATTTGGGATAGACATTGCTAGCCTTTGATGAAAGGACCATGTCCACAACATGCAGTAGGGTTTTAGCAAATATGTCTGAAAGTTACTTCATAACAAAACTTGCTGGACTCACTGCCAGTTCTGATCTAGAATTGCTCGTGGCCATCTTAGTGCACTGCTGAGCTGAAACTGAAGGGCTGAGGGGCTTGTGGATGGTGTTTGCAGATAGCTTTGGGCTGGCTTAGAGCACAGACAACTGATTTGTGCCAACTTACAGAATAAGAATATTCTGTACACATAACTCACCCTCATACGTCCACTAAAATGTTTTATGTCCAAAAGGAGGTCAGTGAATAACATTCTTTTTAGTGTTTATTTGTGAAGTTACAAGTGTCAATGGCAGCTCATAAAATACTTTTCTAATCTTTTCTTCTATGTAAGTGATTGCTGTAGCACCTAGGGATTGTTTGGATCTAAGAAGAAATCTTGTTGATGTAACTGTAAAAAAGGACAGAAGAATAGCATGAGTAATTCCCAGTTATCTGGTCTGCCAGCCTGGGGTGCTGTCATTGATGCTGTCAAATATTCTATGTACAGACTGGACTCACAGGGAGTTGCTCTTTTCCTGTGTGTTTATACACATGTATATCTCTGTGTGTGCACAATAATGAATTACATTTGAAGATGTTTTTAAAATATTTGATATATTTTTAAATTTTTCACAATTAACATAAGAAGAGAAAGCTTTCAGCAAGATCTGTAACAGTAAAAAATGCATCAAAGTCTTAATAAATGCATTAGGGATATGTACAAGATTTCTGTAACCTTTAAACCTGTATACAGACAAAAACAACTGTAAAAGCAAGTGTTGTGGAAATGTTTTTATTCAGACTTCAGCTATATTTTAAATTGTCTTTGTAGCTTTCTGCATTATATATCTTGAAGAAAATCAGCTAAGCAAGAAACAACAAACAAAACCTCAGAGCCTCTTTTTTTAATTCCTTCTGTGCTCTGGTAATTCCCCTGAAGAGGCTCCTTCCAACTGACTTGGGTCCTTCTGGAATTGTTGTGCCCGTGCTGGACACAATGCTCAGTGTGAAGCTTCACCATTGCTGAGTAGGCTGGAGAAAGTATTTCATATGTCTTATCAAATAATACATGCCAGCTTAGTATTTCTTTCATTTGTTTTTCCCACAGCAGCAGGAGATGTTGGATTCCTGTTTAGCTTGTGATTCATTGTAATGCCCAAGCTTCTTTGCTGCACTACGGATTTTTCATTTCTCTTGTCCATTATATCTGTGAAATTTTACATGTAAGATTTTGCCTTTGTCTGTTACTGAATTTGTTTTATCAGTTTGTTAGTGGGGTGTTTGGTTTTTCTTTTGGTGTTCCATTTCTCAAGTGTTTCCATGATTTTTTTGTTTCTTCTGGTATGTTTGAAGTATCTCCCCCAAGCACACATTGCAAATTTAAGAAGCCTTTTTTCTCTATTCTTTTGTCCAAATCATAAAGATAAAAGTGAATGCTACAGACTCAGGGACTTGGGATGAAAGTCTATAACATAGTAGTTTCTGGATATAATTATCAGACTGCAAATGCAGTAGTAAGGCAAACAAGTTTTTATTTTGTCATAGTTTGTTTTCCTTAGCCAGGAGAGGTCCAATTCCCTTTTTATGCAGCTTTCTATTCATTTGGATGTGTAAAGTTTATTTTCTTCCTCAGGCTGTCAGTTGACTCATAGTGGTAGGGCTGGTATGAGCATGTAGGCCATAGCAGACCTTTAATGTTATTCCTTGGAAAATTGCTCAACAAACAGATCATCTCTTTCTCTGGTGAATACTTAGTCTGTGTCCTAGTTGCAGATTGGTCTGTGCTTCTGCTTTTTCTGTAATGAAGAGCATTGTTTCTCTGTTATGGCTTGTTCCCTGAGGATTTTGTTTTCTGCCAGTCTCTTTTTGTGCTACATGACTTAGGGGTTTACTAGCCACCACTGGTCCTTCGAAAAGTACTAGTTTCTCTCACTTTTGTAATGCCCTTTCTCAGAACCAGCCATGCAGCGTGAGTGGGAGGTTTGTCTTATGTTGTCCCTTGGGAAATTTCCTGGAAAGCTCAGCTTCACATGAGTGCTTCAGTAAGCTAGATGCATGAACCATAACTCTCAGGGTTTTGGAATGAGTTATATTAGTCATTTATCTGGTCATCACTCTTAACACAGGCTGTGCTAAGATACATTTACATCTCTAACACATTAAGTGTAGCTGTTACCAATTGCAAATATTTGTAAAAGAGAAGAAAAGAAAAAATGTTTTTACTATAAGCAAATCTGAGAGTGCTCTCTCTGACCTTGTATTGTGTGAATGTGCTGAGATGCTTTCATGATCCATTTAGCTTTTTTTATGCTGAATAAAATATGCTTGCTTTTACAGTGGGTTCTTTCTTGGAATCCCCCTGATGTCCAACTTGGATTCAGTTCCAACTCTTCTGCTTTACTTTATATTCCTTAACCCTCTCAGGGAAGGATCTTGTGCTTCAGCTCATTGTTTGCTCCTTTCTGTGTTTCTTGGGGAAAAAAACCCCAACAAACCCCAAACAAATAAAAAAACCCACCAAAACACTAACAAACAAAAAACACAAACAAACAAACAAAAAAACCAAACCCCTTGTCATTTGGATGACCTAGCATAATCTTTTTGTATTTAAGATGTCTGTTAACTTCTAACTTATTCTGGAGAGAATCACTACACCACCAATGCAAAACCAGGGTACTGTAGGTGTCTTTCTCATCCTCTCTTCTTGAATTCAGTAGGCTTTTAATAATTAGCTAATATTAAATATTGCTGGGTTTATTGAATAAATACTGAAGGCCAGGCCAAATTATTTTTCTGAGTACTTTTCAACTTTTTTTTTTTTTTTTTTTTTTTTTCTGTATAAATTCCTTTTCAAGAGCAAAAATCAATATTTTCTTCAGATGTCAAAATAAGTCTGTCTGGAAGATAAGTTCATAAGTTCAATTTATTGTAGTTTGAAACTCAGAACTGTCTCTATCATAACCTATAAATGGGCTCACTCAATGCTAGCAGAACTGCTGAAGTACCTCATCTACCACATCTTTCTGTAACACTAGAAACAGGGCTTTTCTTTCTTCCCTCCTTTGGTTTGATGACTCTTTATGGTTCTATTTAAGGTTTGTGACAACACACTTTGCTTCTGCAGTTGTACAGCTTTTCGTCTGTGCTACCTAAACTACTTTTAAGTGCGCAGGTAAAGGTTTCCTAGAGTCTGAATCTCTAAACTGTATTGACAACACTATTATAAGGAAAGTTGGAGAGCCTTGAACTGTATTCTATATAGAGTGCGGTCCTGGAGACGTTGCACATGCTCTTTGCTCACCTACCACATCAGTGCCTTAAGGAATAAAACTAATGACCAGGTAAATGTCAATTTTCCAGGTACTAAGTAGGTTTGGAAATTCTGTGCAAAGTTGCTCAGACTTGCCAGGACTCTGAGTTCGGAAATGCAAAATTTTACACAGCTGGATACTTGGAATGAGCAAGGGAGGTGTACCTGTGGTATTTAGATATTCACAAACTAAATGAGCGACATGATTCAGGACTGCACTGTTGCCTACATTCTGTCCGAATGTTTATTCTGCTCTGGTCATTAAAACCTGTTAAGAATGCATTCCTGAAGGCCCAATCTTAAGTTCTAATGAAAAAAAAAAGAAAAAATTGCTTGAATTGCTTATAAATTTCTCAACAAATAAACGTATTGGATTGTTGCTAGTTATGAATTGCTGTTAATGCTGAAACCATTTTTGGTGTTCCAAATATTTTATACTAAGTGAGTATCTGTTAAGCCTATGTAGGCTTTTAACATGGTTTCAACTTCAAATACCTGAGTAGTGCAAGTGATTTTTATATATATATATATATATATATATATATGTATATATGTATATATACACACACTGGTTTATTAATAATCAGACTGTTTTTCAACATTAAGTTAAAAAAAAATATGCAACATTTGTAAGCTAATTTTAAGTTATGCTCTAGTGTAGTTGTAGATAATGCTGACATTTCAAATGAAATTTTATGCAGTTAACATTTAGCTAATGCACATTAATAACTTTTTTTTTTAAGCAAATAATGGCAGGTTAACACAATAACTTTTTAAAAATAGGTGGATTTAAACTGTGCATGCAACCTAATAGGAAAACAGCTTCCCTCTTCTTCTGTCAGTATTGTTCACTCTGTGCCAAATACAGTGAAGTTAAACTGATTTTCATTCTCCTCTTAGAATTTAGTAACTAAGTCTATTAACATAGCCCATATTTATGCAAACTCAGCGCCCTCTGATCGTCTGCTGGGGTGCCATAGGAGACAGTGCGAACACAGAAAGAGCTTACATACTTTACTGGAGATACAGTTGCCTGCTAAAGAAAGCTGGTCTTGCTAGAAAAGTGAGAACTATTTGGTTAGTTACTTGTTATCTAAGTGTCAAGGGAATGAAAGTAGCTAAGAGCTGGAAAAGGGTTAACGGGTAACCCCAACGATAATGGAGGATCTGGTTTGCATAATTTATCAGGATAAATGAATAAATAATATATGTTGCAGGCAGTGTTCTGGACTCTTTTTAAGCTTGGACTTTCTATCTAGAAGAGCAGAGAAAGGATACCAGTAAAAAATGACTGGAATTACTGCTTTTGTGATGAAGTGACTTGATTATTCCTGAAAGTGGTAGAAGACACCAGCATTGGATATCTCTTGGGCAAAAAGATTTTTAGAAAAGAGAAAAAAACAAACAAACAAAACCAAATAAAAAAAGCCATGGGTTACCTAACTGACTCAGTTGGGGTCCATGTGCATGGCCTTTGGAAACAAATAGTGAAAAATTTGTGGAGCATCTAAGCTTCCACTTAATGCAAAGGTGCAATCTGAACATCTCCTTAAAACAACATGAGTTATTTCAAAAGCAAACCGGTAAGGATACACTGAGCAAAAATAGTATAACCTGTGGCATTCCCTAAAAGAGAGTGCTCTTTTTGCCAGAGTAGAGATGCATTTGTTAATTTGAGCACTGAGTTTGGTCACAGAAGGGTGATGTGTAATTTGGGGAGTTGCAGATATAAGAGCAGAGTAGCATCTGCAATGCTATGAAGGTCTTAAGGTTGTCCTAAAATAGACGCTGGGATTATTCAGCAGTCAGGAGGCTTTGGAGAAAAAAGGTGAACATTTGTTTGTGAAAAGGGAATTGGAGCTCTAAGATGAGGAGAAAAGTGGGTGTTGCACCACTCAGTTTCTTCATCTAGTTCTAAAAAACTGCGAAGTCGCTCTCATTTGGATAGCTATACTTTAGATATATATACAGTTACACAATATATACATGAATGCATGTAAGTGCACTTTGACAACATCTATCGATTATTTCTCTCTCTTCTCTCTTCACATTGCTCCTACATTAAAATACGCCAATACAGGCTTTACAAAATGAGCTCTCTACCAATGGTCTCTGGAGAAATACCAAGGTAAATATCAAATTCCAGCACAGATGGTACCTATTACTGTCTTCTCTAGTCTATATTCTAATCTGACTGGAACACAAACATTTACTGGATATAATGATGTAATGATATAAATCCTTTTCAGAATAATGAGAAAATGTTAAGTCATAGTGCAAATTAATTACTCAGAACATTTGCTGAGGGAATATGCTTTGTCATTTCGTATATGTACATGTGAACATAATAACACCTGCTGATGTCCATATTTACTGGAAAAAAATACTATTTCAATGGTATAAGTAAAATTTAGTAATGTCAACCTTTTAAATTAAAGGTCATTGACGCTACATAATTAGTTATATTTGAAAGTAAGGATACCAGTGGAAATTTTTGTTATGGTATCTGTGACTTGGTTGAAATAATTAACTTTATAAAAATATATGTATATTTGTAATTATGTGTATGCAAACAACAGCTTACACACAAAAAGAAGTGCCACATGAATCTTCCTGGTAATTTTTTTCTTGAAGACTTGTCTAAGTCTGTATGCGTTTTAGAAGGTAGGATATAATGATGTTTTATAACAGTCATCTATGAACAGTCATCTTCATGAACTACTAAGTTTACAGATGCTTTCTTGCTTTGCCTATTTCAGTAGGCTTTGTGGACCTATTTCTTACTAGGCGTTGCACTGATAGGGTTTGTTGCTATTTCAATCTATAATTAGATGTCACTTATATAAAAACTGTAATATGGCATAAGGGAGTAGTCAAAGAACAGGCACAGAAAATTGCACAAAATGTAAGGAATTCTTTAGTTTACTTCCTTAGTGCCTGATGGGCTTTTATTATGAGAGAGCTGACAGAAGCGATTTCAGGTTATAGGATGATTGCTCTCTGAATACCAGAGATGCAGCATGAATATTTCAGTACCATAACATACTTGCATCTTAGTAAGAACAAGTTCCACAATTTCTGATTTTTTAAATGTCCTTTGTAATTTGCCTCTCAAATGATATGAATTCTTTCTCAGAATCAAATTGTTTTCTGTATAGTTAACCACTAAAAAGTCTTCTGTGAATTGCAGTTGAAATCTCAGAACTAACAAGCAAGCAAGCAAGGAAAAGGGTTTTGTGTATTTTCCTCTGGAGAATGTAATGACATGTCTGTATAGCTATGTTTATACTTTTGAGATGTTGCCCTATGCATAGTACCCATCCTGTGAGTGAGATGTGTTCTAGGGGATTGAGACGAAGTTCATGTGGCCTTGCCAGAGCCTGAGCTGTCACCTTGGGATGGTCTAGGAACTGTACTGGACTTTTAGCTTTCCTCAAGAATTGCTCTGGAGCTTGACTTCATTGTTTGCAGCTAATAAATATAGCTGGGTGGCAAGCCTGGGTAAGAGCCTAGGTGCAGGCAAATGTCTGACTGACACTGTAGTTATAGCAATGTCATCTTCAGAAAAGGTTATAAACACAGGCTAGGTATTTTTTCATGGATTGTCTTATTCTTCCTTGAGTTGTGTAAAGAAGTATTAGCAGTATTACATCTATCCATCCATCCAAAAGGTTTGATCTGAAGATTTTAATGTGTTCCATGTATCTGTCTCCAGTGATGTGCAGAATCAGAGAGAGATGAACAAGCATTCTCTTTAAACAGGAGCTGAACCATTTACAGTGGACTGTGCAGAAACAGGGAGGAAAAGGAGAATTAATGCCTATCAGTTTCATCTTTTAAAGCCTTATGAACGTTGTCTCCTCTTTCTCCCTGTTGTAAACGGTTCCCTGGGGGAAGATAATAGCTTTTGTGGAGTCAGCTATAATTCTATGCCTGGCTTTTCAAAAGATGGTGCACTTCCTTTTTATTTTATTTTTTTTTTTTTTGAAGTGTTTTCATTTCTTTTTGGAAAAAAACCCATGTAATTTAAGAGGCAGAAAGCAGCACTGTGTTAGAAAGCATAGCATTCTTAAATTCTGACATTTCATAAGTTTTCACAAAATATAAAAACTACTGAATGTAATAATACATTGCAATTTCCCTTACCCATCTAGCAGCATACTTTCTTTTCATAATCTATATTTGCTGAGAAAATTCATCATGTCGATTTCAGTGAACTGTATTGCTTTTATTCTCCTGCAACCATACCTGCCCTTAGCTGTGGTTACATGCTTCAAAAGGGGCTTGAAACAAGTTACCATATACAGTCTTATCTTTTGATGTAAACATTCATCTCCTTGTGTTCTGATGAGTATATTTGTTTCTGATCACAAATTATGCAGGCATTCAAAAGATGAAAAAGCAAGGAATGTTTCTGCAGAGTAGATTCATAATTTATCTGGTAATGCATAGGGAATAAATGATTTTATATGTGCATTTCCAATGTGACGTGATCTGAAATTCTGAAATATGCTCTTTTTCATTACTGACATATGTATAGGGGTATATATATGTATAAATGTGTGTGTGTTTATATCATGTTTGTAATACCATAAATGAAATTCAGGGCCACCTCTATCTTGGTATTTGTATATCCACTTATGCCTTTTTTTGTGTGTGTGTTTTTTTGTTTGCTTGGTTGGTTGTTTTTTTTTTTTGTTTTTTTTTTTTTAACTTCACAAGGCTTCCAAATTATCTGCCCTAAAATATTCGAGCTACTACACTACATTTCACTTCACTACATCACTCAATTTGTGCAGGTGTGTAAGATCTCAGAGTCTGCAGTTCACCTTGTTCTTGTACTCTGCTCTCATGAGACCTCACTTGGAGTATTATGTGCAGTTCTGGTGTCCTCAACATAAAAAGGACATGGAACTGTTGGGACAAGTCCAAAGGAGGGCCACGAGGATGATCAGGGGACTGGAGCACCTCTCGTATGAAGATAGGCTGAGAAAATTGGGGCTGTTCAGCCTGGAGAAGAGAAGGCTGCGTGGAGACCTCATAGCAGCCTTCCAATATCTGAAGGGGGCCTATAGGGATGCTGGGGAGGGACTCTTCATGAGGGACTGTAGTGCCTAGGTGTTGTGGTTTAAGTCTATAAACTCACACAGCCGCTCTCTCACTCACTCCCCACTCTTTCTTCCCTCCGCTCCTGGAGGGATGGGGAGGGGAATCGAAAGAATGCAACTCCCACAGGTTGAGATAAGAACAGTTTAGTAACTAAGGTATAACACAAATCACTACTGCTACCACCAATAATAATAATGACAAGAGAAAATACAAGGGAAAAGAATGCAATTTCTCACCATCCAATATCAAGCCCGACCACGCAGTGCACCCCCACCAGTGCCCCCCACCGTGAACCCTCACCACACTTCCGGGTCTCTGCCCTCCGTTTCTACATCCTGGACATGACGTGCTGTGGTATGGAATAACCTCTTTGGTTAGTCTGGGTCAGGTGTCCTGTCTCTCCTTCCCCCTGGCTTCCCCTCCTCCCTGGCAGAGCATGAGGCTCACAAAGTCCTTGGCCAGCCTAAACATCACCAAGCAGTAACTGAAAACACTGGTGTTATCAGCACTGTTCCCAGGCCCAAAATCAAAAACACAGCGCTGCACCAGCTACCAAGATGGAGAAAAATGACTGCTGCTGCTGAACCCAGGACACTAGGACAAGGGGTAACAGGTTCAAACTTAACCAGGGGAAGTTTAGATTGGATATGAGGAAGAAATTCTTTACTGTGAGGGTGGTGAGGCACTGGAATGGGTTGCCCAGGGAAGTTGTGAATGCTTCACCCCTGGCGGCGTTCAAGGCGGGGTTGGACATAGCCTTGGGTGGCATGGTTTAGTGGGAGGTATCCCTGGCCATGGCAGGGGGGCTGGAACTAGATGATCTTAAGGTCCTTTCCAACCCTAACTATTCTATGGTTATATGATTCTATGATTCATAGGAACCAAAGTAGCAATCATAAAGAGCGATGTTCTATTGTAAATGGTGCAAAGTATCCATACTTTTAGGTACAGTATACAAACAAGCCCCAAATAATAGAATTGAATTTGAAAAGCTTTTAGGTTATTTGGGATGAGCAAATGGCTTCTAAATCATTCAGGTAGCTTGTATGACAGGCATGGGTGGAATTTGTCACTACATCCCAGCACTCTCCATCAGCTAGAAGACAAAATCATCAAATGGAAGTCTGCAAAATCATTAGCCAACTATGCTCTAAAAATCACAGAGCTGAAATACTGAACTGGATACTCTCACTTGCTCTTCTGCAGTTATTTTTAAGGCTGTTATTTTTAAGACGCAAGCAAGGCTAGAAACCTTCTAGTTAAATCCAGTATTTTGAGGTAATAAATGAATTTCACAATGTGTACACTCAGAACATTGTTAAGTATCATGAGATTCATAATAAAATACAGGGTAGAGGGATATTTCCAAGGGCAATACAGTAGGATTTGTATCATTGTGGTCTCTTTTAAGCTATCCTATGTATTCTGAGGTAATCCGGACTTCTTTCATATGGCATTTTTACTTGAAATGGATGATTATGATATGTTGGATTCAAATAGCAAATGTTATGTGGTGTATTACCCGTAAATGTGTGTAACTTCATGTGGATTCTCACATATGATGCACACATATATATTCTTCTGTTCAAAGAGTATTTTAAGTGTCCACAATACTTATGAATATGGAGTATGTAAGCAAGTCCAGAGAAGGGCCACGAAGATGATCAGGGGGCTGGAGCGCCTCTGCTATGAAAACAGGCTGAGAGAGCTGGAGTTTGTTCAACCTGTAGAAGGGAAGGCTCCTGGAAGATCTTACAGTAGCCTTCCAGTACCTAAACGGGCCTGAAAGAAATCTGGAGAGGGACTTTTTACAGGGACATGTAGTGACAGAACAAGGAGGAATGGCTTTAAACTGAAAGAGAGTAGATTGAGATTAGATATTAGACAGAAATTCTTTACTGTAAGGGTGGTGAGGTGCTGGTACAGATTGCCCAGAGAAGTTGTGGCTGCCCCATCCTTTGCAGTGCTCAAGGCCAGGTTGGATGGGGCTTTGAGCAACCTGGTCTAGTGGAAGGTGTCCCTGCCTGTGGCTATCTTTAAAGTCCCTTCCAACTCAAACCATTCTATGGTTGTATGAATCTAGGACAGCAGTTCAGTGTAAGGGATTAAGGCAGAATTATGTAGGAAAAGTACACATGAAAAGGGAGCCTGTCTCTTTTTTTCCATAGTAACATTGTATCTCTAGTTACAAATAGCATTGTTTTCTTTCAAAGAAACACAAAATACTAACAGTGCTGCATTTTTTCCCCAAACTGAAGGTTTAATAAGTTAGGAATGCTGAAAACATGCTTTTTTACCACATTACAATTTAAATTATATGCTTTTGATTTTCATCAGAGCTCTGCAAGAAGAGCATCCTTGACTCAAATCTGTTCCAGATTCTTTCTTGTTCTTAATTATGAATGAAATACTTACAATATCTGTCAGCATCTACCTCTGTTTTCTTTCTCTCTCTTTCTCTTTTTAATCCTATGGAATAAATAAATACAGCATCAGACTAAGTGTTTAAGTGGCAAAGACTTCATGGTGATCTCCAGTGCAATTAAACCACTGTTCTCAGTTTTATAGTTACAGTATTTGGGATCAGTTTGTAAGTTTGCACCAGTTCTTAACTGTTAGCTGGATTTTCTTTGCAACTGTGTTGTCTTACGTAGAGTATATGTGAAAGATAGCAAGGCAGAATGACGGTCACACCTCTAAATTATTATGGAGGGCGTCTGAAAAATTACCAAGGAAAAATCTGCTTTGTATTGGTATCTTACTGTTGAAAAAGACAATTTTCCCAGTTCAAAAGAATGCACGTGTTGGTGTGGAGCCGCTCTGGAGTTTTATTTTGTTAGGCTGCAAATCAGTATCAAGCTGTTGGTTCCTGGTTTTATTGTCCAGCCTCTCCTTCCCTATTTTATTTTCCTCTCTGCTCTTCCCAGGTTCTCTGAAAATTTCTGTCAAAACTCCTATCTTCCTGTTTGTCCTTCACCAAAGCACATTGCCGAGTCATCTGCCACCATGCTGAATTGCTACTTCAAAATGCAGTTCATTCTTCCTTAACCTGGACCAATGCCATGTTCTGTGGAGAGGTCAGGAGCCTGTCAAAACACATTTTTAAGGAGTACTTACTGCATTAGAAATGGAGGGAAGTAGAAGATGGTGCTGGACATGGGCCTTATTTCATTCTAGTGCTTTTTAAGTCTGGCTTTGTGTAATTTCTATAACCATAGAAGACTAAAGAGAAAGTTCAGTTCAATATCTTTAATACGTTTTCTCGTACGCTCAAAACAATGAATACATAGGCCCTTAGGATGCAGGGTTTGCTTCTGTTTCAAAGAGTTTCTAGTATGGTCATGGTAGGTTCATGTAGAAATTAACTAGCCAACAGCTGGCTCTGTGTCTTGACACTTGCATCCTGCATTACTGTACTCTGATCTGCCTGATGTTAAAAGGAGGTTTTATATTTGGTCTTGCATCTTTCCTTATTAAAGACCAAACTTCAGTTTCTATGATTGAATGGATACCGGTTTTGTTGCTGTGCTGTTTGAATAATCTGGCCATGAATGAGACATACAGCTATTAGCATTTATAGAAAGGAGGCAACTTAATTTTAGTAGTGAAGAATCGTAATTGGGAAGAAACTGCAAATTAGGCATCTACAAGAATTTCTAAGAATTCTCCATTAAACTACAATTATGAAATGCTTTAAGTCTACTTTGAAGGCCTCACTTCATCAAACTGTTCCAGGAAAGCAGACTTTGCTTTCTCGTGGAACCAGCTGCAATTGGGAAATTACCGAGTGCATGGAAGTATACTTAACCAGGGCCAAAATCAACAAAAATTATAAATGCTAAACAAAGTAAAAACCTCTGCATTCAGTAATATAAAGAAGGAGAGGTAACTAATGTACATTTAGGACATGGTTTTGCAAGCCTGCACAATGGCAACTTTATGCTCCTGGGAAGCCCTTGAACTGTACAGAACCACTCAAATGTGGAGTTTAATAACAGATCTGAGTTCCCTTTTAGCATGAAAATAATATGTTTACAATGTTGCACTCTGTTGAGTTATTTTTAGAAAGGATTAAAATATTTTTATTGTGCTGTACCCCTGTTAGAGAAATTACTTCTACAAGACATAAGATTTGTATCATGCAGTATTGCACGAAAATCTTGGCAATTTACCTTCTTGGTTCACTGTGTAAGAAGATAAAGATGATAAATTATAAGTTTCAGAAAAATTAGCTTTGTGTGTAATTAATTGTACTTACTATGTACATCAATTTTCTTTTTGCTATTTCTATTGATAAAGCATTTGTGAGAGGAACATGTAGTGTCCCAGAAAGCTAGATTATCTTTTTAAACAGCGGGATGGACACACACACACACAGACACACACACAAAGGCGCTCATCATAAAAAAAACAGAGACTGTGCAATTGTCTTCAGTAATAATATTTAGCAACTTCAATATCGAAAAAGCAATGAGCGTTTTGATGCAGTTTGCAGCCGGCGGGTTTCGGTTGCGCCTGTGCTGCAGCGCCACCTAGTGATCCAGGGAGCTGGAGGAGTTTCCTAGCAGCTGCCGTAGCTGCCGGGGGATAAAAAAAGGAGGGAGAAAAATAATAATAAAAAGATTATCATCACCTGCAAAGAGCTTTGGAGCATTGGTAGTAATTTGCAAGGGTTTTTCATGTTTATCTGAAAAAAAGGCGCTACTAATGTGTCAAATTTATCATAATAAAATTTACAAAATAAAACGCTTGATCTTGCAAGGGTAAAGCTGATTTAAAACCCTTAGGGAAACGTGTGTATGTTTATGTATATACTTATATTCATAAATATTTATATTGGTGCTCTCTTAAAACATTCAATTTCTACAGTGCTTTGTATGAGAAAAAGTATCAGCTTGCAGTGCTGCTAATGGGAGACTGTGTTCAAGTGGAGGGTGTCCCTGAAGAAACAGATACCTGTAACCCCAGGGATTTATCCTTGGGTTCAAAATTACAGCATCTCCAGGTCTGCATGGGTCACTGGATAAATTAATATTTTAGTCCTTTTTACCCACTGTTTTACAGTTGTTTACACAGTGCAAGTTGACATGATCGCATCCCCTGTACATGCAGACCAGAGAGACACAATGTGACTTGTGATGAAGTCCAAAATAAACTGGTAGCAAAATCAGAAGTAAGAACAAGTTATTTCAGTTTCACCAGTCTATGAGACCACTGCTGTTATCATTCCCACACCTTCTCAGGCACTTCCTAAGGCAAGCAATCTCTCTGTAACAGCATGGTTCTTTTACTGTTTTGTTTACACTTCACAATATATTTTAACCAAAATGAGCTTTTATATTCTGCAGTAAGCATTAATATAAAACAAGTTTTCTGGAAGAGGAACAGACATCAATAAAACAACATCCTGGAAATGTAATGTATCCAGCATGTTAAAATTTTACATGAGAAATTGCCTTATGCAATAAGTAGACTAATGGATTTTGTTAAACTTCCTTTGATAAATTAATAACAATCTAAATATCTAACATCTAGTTATGTTTCTAATTAGAAACATAATAGACTCCTTTTATCCAAATGTACTCATGCTTTCCTTCACTGAAAAAAAACAACAAAAAAAAAAACCCAACCAAAAACCAAAACAAAGCCAGTGAGATAGTCTGAACTTGAAACTCAGGAAGAGGCTGATTGTATTAGCCAGACGTGTCCTCAAAAGTATCTGTGCTCTGTCTTAAAAATCTCTGTGTGTTCTCTTCTTTTTTTTTCCTTCTATGAAGTCCCGTAAAAATTATTCACACATAACGCATACAGCTGTGCACATCAAAGCAGTAAGACAACTGTAAGGAGCAGTGTGAAATATGCAGCAAAATGCTGGACTGATTTTGTGTGGGGGATGAATAAAGGGCTGACAGTCCATTGAAGCAGTGATAAGAGCAAGATTTTTGTATGCTGCGTTTCCCCTACACTCTGTTTTTATCCTATTGCCTTGGAACAACGTGTGTGTTCATGTAACTATGGAATAAAACTGGTCTTGCACAGTTTCATTTTGCTGCAACTCATATGGACTGAAAGAACAGCTGAATAACTTGATACGGAAAGCTTAAAGGTCATGAATATTGGATGTAACAGCTGTTTCCATAAAAAAAAAAAAAAAAAATTGAATGATGTAATCCCATTGCCCAGAAATGTCTGGAATGTGACAATCAGTCACTTGGAATAGGAGAGGGAAAACCAGTTGTAACCAGCCTTTCATTTCCTAGGAAAGACCATGTTTAGAGTTTTGCATGATTAAATCCTCCAGGGCAAAAGCTACAACTTCATTTGTCTAGCCATTTATTCTCCATGAAATATTAGAAGTGCAATTTAGAAAAAGAATCCCTCTTCAATAACCTTACTCAGCTTTTGTTTTTTTTTCAGAAGGATGAAATATTGTAACAGAGAAGACTGTTTCCACTTAGAGTCTTTCAGTTACAATATATATCTCTGAATATGTCAACTCATACTTTGTATTGGTAATGCATTGAGGATTATTTTTAATAGTATGCTAATTTTGAACAGTGTGAGTGAATTTTGCAGCTTCATCTGTTTTCAGTGCACTTGTTTGCTAGAATAAATAGAAAGCCAACAATTCATGCAGCCTTACTTATTTTCTAAAAGAAAGAATTTGAAAATGTAGGGAGGAACAGATGAAACCTTCAGTCTCTGCTGTGTGCAAATGGAAGATATGCTGTGACAAAGGGATACATAATAAGTATGCTGTGGAAAAAAAGGATTCTCAGTGATTCTCAGTTTAAATGCCAGTAATGAAAATGCCAAAGGCACTATTTACTGATGTTTTCCTTATCAAAAGGACAGGTTAATGTCAATACTACTTCTCTGTGCCTCATAGGTGCATTTCTTCACGTAGTTTTTCTGAAGACATTTAACAAATGCAAATATATGCAGTGGGACCAGCACTTGGGACAGATTTCTTGTTAAATTTCCTATTTTAATTAAATTATGGTGATACATAGACTGCAAAAACTGTCATGTTAAAACTCATCTTTTTGTTTTCTATTTGTTGTTTCTAATGGATATATTTTCCTTTTCTCATTAGGATGACCTAGTGGGGTGCATAGGGAAAACTTAATGGGAAATTATGAAAATATTAGTTCCTTGAAACTTCTTGAATTTTGAATATTCTCACTCTTGTGTTTAGACCTGGTTATATTACTTGTAAGAGCATGAAACCATCCTATTCTGATACCTTCAAGCCCCCAAATTGAATTTTATCCCAAAAGTTGTAGAAAAACATATCATGTATCCGACACTTCTCTTGATACCCTTCTTAAATTATTGTGTGCAATTCTTTGATGCACTCCATGCACAGCTACACTTTGGTGAATTAGTAAATACCACGTAGAAAAGGGATCTGATTTTTGGTCTCTTGCATTCCACTTGAGAACACATAATAAATAGACTGTGAAACAGTTTTTTCACTCATGCACATTGAGTCACTTAAACCAACTGATATAGAATCATAGAATCATAGAATAGTTAGGGTTGGAAAGGACCTCAAGATCATCGAGTTCCAACCCCCCTGCCATGGGCAGGGACATCTCACACTAAGCCATGCCATCCAAGGCTATGTCCAACCCCGCTTTGAACGCAGCCAGGGATGAAGCATTCACAACTTCCTTGGGCAACCCATTCCAGTGCCTCACCACCCTTACAGTAAAGAATTTCTTCCTCATATCCAGTCTAAACTTCCCCTGTTTATATCATGGAGAGAAAGCCTATTCTGCATTTGAGAAACTTTTCCAGTCAAATTGTGCACAATTTTTTTTTTTTTTTGCAAAATTTTGACTTATGTTAATAGATATATTTTCCACTAAAGTTTTATTTAACTGGAAAACTTGAAAATAGCTTAACATATTTTCCATCTCTGTTTGCCAAAACCATGAGATAAGGTTGATTGTAGGTAAGAGCTGCATTCTTGGTCTGTTTTGTGAAAAATGGGAGTTTGTAATATAAATTATGTAGGCTGTCAGGTTGGTAACGATAGCACGAAAGAAAAATCATACAAATTAAATGTCAAGCAAAAGTGTAATTGAAAAGAGTTACAGTGACATTGCAAGTTTGAAATAAGAAGCCTTTCATATCTTCTTTCTGATATTTTTTTGGTGGAAAAAACCCAAATAAACAAACCCAAAATCTCATTGACAAATAAAAAAAAACCCACACAATGATTCTATTTAGAGTGAATAAGTCAACCCACAAGTGATGAAACTGGTCATGGGTATCACTTCAGTAAATGTTTGCATTTTACCTAACCCTTCTAGAAGTATTTTTATTTCAGGGAAAATATGACTCATTAAATCTGCCCCTGATCTCTTTTCCTTACTACCTTCATTCTTTCATGTCTTCTGAAAAATTTGCTGAAAATGCGCCCCGTTGTGCAGAGCTACTAGGAATAAACATCTTTCAAAATGTTTATGATCCAGCTCTGCTGAATCCTCCGTGTAGTGTTTGATTATTAAAAAGTCAGTTCATGTATGCTATTCTGCTTACATTTCTTTCATTATAGATTTATTCATAATTTTTGTAGTTTTTCTGATTAAGATGGTAGTCCATTCCCAACTCATCAGTAGACTGCATGCCTTTCTCACCCAACTTGACTCTCCTATAGCTCCTTCCTGGAACATGGAGTGCAATAGAGCAAGTAAAATCCTAGCTAGTAATTCAAATGACATGCTGAGATGTGTTTCTTGGAGTTACCCAGCATTCAACAGGAAATGGATTTCCTGCTATTAGGCAGGCATGAGTCAAGTTTCAAAGAGAGAACTGAGCCACAGATCCTCAGTTATACTTTCTCAGCATATTATAAGTTAAACCGCAAAACTGAGGAAGCCATTGCAGGAAGCCATTGCAGATTCATGGCATCTCCAGGCATTACGCCACTGTTGCATATAAATGAAATTCAGGTTTTAATTTACCTTGGAAAATCTATTTCATTCTGTAAAAAGGATATAAATCCAGTGCAGACTATGCATCTACCTGTTTAAGTACAAGCACTTGATGAAAACTGGTATTTTTTTCTACGAAAGATATAATATTTCTGAACCAGAATTATTTGAAACTGGAATTTAAATAATTTGAAACAAATAAATTGAAATAACTCTTATCTATGATTTTTAAAAAATTTGACCAGAGAACTTTATATGACATTGTTCTAAATGACTTGAGTAAAACCAGATAATGCAGTATAGGGTATAATCTTTGAGAGCAGAAGAAGCCACTGTGGCCAAACCTGGAAATGCTTCTTCAGTCCAATTTTAATCTCCTCTACTCTGAAGTCAGTAATCCTAATCTGCTTTTTTACTAAGCACTGAAAAGAAACATTTGCCTTGCTAGTATTCTTCCTGCCTTTTTTGAATCAAATACTGTTACCTTTGTAAATATTTTTTAACTATTATTTTATTTTTAATTACTGCTTATTCCTACAGAAGTCAACCTATGTACATGCTCAGGAATTCATCTAAAAATGGAAAACACATCCATTTAAACACAGACGCTGTGATTCCCAGGCTTTAAAAAAGAGGATGTCTGAGAGAGGAAAAATATTTTTTTACTAGCTTTCTGAAGAGTTTGTGATGGCTGAGGCTATTATCCTGCATTAGTGAGCCAAGGCTTTCATGATGTCTTTAAATAGTTAGGTTATGATGTTTCATAAGAAATCTCTTAAAGGTATTCTTCAGAAAATAAAAATATATATATATATAAAAAAAAAAAGTAATTGTGTATCCATGACAGTTACATTTCTGTCTTTACACTTAGAGTTCAGAAGTGTGCATTCTTTCAGGTACTGTACTATTTGTGGTAACTGTAGTATCCTTTTGAGTGTTGACCATGTAAGGGTATCTGAATGGTAAGTTCACTCAAAAACTCTATCTCTTGGTCTCGTATTTGACAGCTCTGCCTGGTGCAGATGTCGCATTTTAAATTTTGCTATTTGGGATGCCTCTAATTGTTGTTAATTGCTTTGAATGCATCACAAGTTTGAATGTGACTCAGGAAATACTTGACACTTTAAAATGGGGACAAAGTGAATTTAAGTTGTTTTCACCATTGTTTTCTCCATATTCTCAGTTCTAGGAAGCACATTTTGCCTCAGGTGAATTTTGCTGCAAGGCTAAGGGAGCAGTTTCATTGTCATTAGTGATGTGTAGAAGTTACTAAATAATTTACAAAAAAAACTTTTCTTGGTATGGTTTCCCTCCCCCTCCCCCGTAGAATCATAGAATAGTTAGGGTTGGAAAGGACCTTAAGATCATCTAGTTCCAACCCCCCTGCAATGGGCAGGGACACCTCACACTAAACCATGCCATCCAAGGCTCTGTCCAACCCAGGCTTCAACACTGCCAGCAATGGAGCATTCACAGCTTCCCTGGGCAACCCATTCCAGTGCCTCACCACCCTTACAGTAAAGAACTTCTTCCTCATGTCCAGTCTAAATTTCCCCTGTTTAAGATTGAACCCGTTACCCCTTGTCCTCTCACTACAGTCCCTAATGAAGAGTCCCTCCCCAGCATCCCTATAGGGCCCCTTCAGGTATTGGAAGGCTGCTATGAGGTCTCCGCGCAGCCTTCTCTTCTCCAGGCTGAACAGCCCCAATTTTCTCAGCCTGTCGTCATATGGGAGGTGCTCCAGTCCCCTGATCATCCTCGTGGCCCTCCTCTGCTCTTGTTCCAACAGTTCCATGTCCTTTTTATGTTGAGGACACCAGAACTGCACACAATACTCCAAGTGAGGTCTCACAAGAGCCGAGTAGAGGGGCAGGATCACCTCCCTCGACCTGCTGGTCACTCTCCTTTTGATGCAGCCCAGGATATGGTTGGCCTTCTGGGCTGCAAGTGCACATTGCTGGCTCATGTTCATTTTCTCATCGACACCACTTGTTACTGGTCTCCAGCTGGACATTGAGCCATTGAGCACAACTCTTCGAGTGCGGCCATCCAGCTAGTTCTTAGTCCACCGAGAGGTCTACCTATCAAATTGATGTCTCTTCAACTTAGAGACAAGGATGTCATGTGGGACAGTGTCAAGCACTTTGCACAAGTCCAGGTACATGACATCAACAGCTCTACTCCTGTCCATCAGTTCTGTAGCCCCATCATAGAAGGCCACCAGATTGGTCAGGCAGGATTTCCCCTTAGTGAAGCCATGCTGGCTGTCACCAAGCACCTTGTTGGTTTTCATGTGCCTCAGCATGCCTTCCAGGAGAATCTGCTCCAAGATTTTGCCAGGCACAGAGGTGAGGCTGACTGGGCTGTAGTTCCCTGGGTCATCCATTTTCCCCTTCTTGAAAATGGGCGTTATATTCATTTATTCTCTCCTTTAAAACAAATTTCTTTCTTCTTTCCTTTTTTTTTTTTTTTTTTTTTTATTAGTGTTTCTGATTGTGGTGCTTTCAGAAAAGCTTGTCTTGCGTGTGTACATACAGATGAGCTGATGGACCATTATAGCTCTAATCTGGGGTCATCAGAGGAGCTGCTACTATTGGAAGTATGAGGATGGGTGGGAACAAGAAAGCTGATCCACTAACAAAAAAGAAGAAAGGAGGGGGAGGAATGAGAATGATCAACAAGTGAGGGTGTGGAGGTATGACTGAGCCTTTTGACATGTCTTTGAAATAGTTAGGCAGCCAGAGAATGCAGAAGGAATGCAGGACAAACGAGGGTTACCAAAGGCCTGTACAGAAGAGGGAGCTCTTTTCAAGATAACCAAGGAGAAATGAAAAGGCACTGTTACAGAACCCAGCTGTAATAAGTTCAACCTCACAAGTTATTTTCTCCTCCCATTCTGAATGAAATAGGTAATTATTATAAATGTGAACATTACAAAAGTAACAGTCTCTGTTTTGTAAGTGATGAATCACTCCATTGGGGAAGTCATAACTTCCTATTAATACATTTTCCAGGCATATGATCTACAGGTCCCAAAATAAAATCTAAGCTTCCTGATATTAACCCACTAAATATTTCCATTCCATTCAAAGCTTAAAAATAAAAAAATTAAAGTGAATTGGAGATCAGATACTTCTGTGCTGTGAATTAGAGGGTCTCTCTGAGATCAGATTTATAGGGCTACCAAGTGACCAATATTATCCTAGATTCCTTCCTGCCAGAAACATTCTGCTGGGACTTAGGTCAGCACTTAAAATAACCTTGCTAATTGCAAGTCTACAAGTGTTGGCTGAAATTTCAGTTAGCTGCCACACAGTAGATCTGGATGCTGAGAAATCTCTACTGTAGCTCAGAACGTGCAAGGGAAGAGCAGACAGGCCTGAACTTGATCTACACAGTAACACAGGTGGAGGCAGCAGATTATTTGTTTTATTTCATGCAAAACAAAAGCTGTTGACTCTGCACTGAAGATGGATTGGGTTACAGATAGTCTGTGGCTTACTTGTCTGTCTTTTAAACAGACACTTTTCTGAATTGCTGGTTGCATGTAACTCCTTTAGCTGAGGAAAGGAAATGGGACAGTCTTTCTTTTTGAAAAGCCAATACCTGAAAACTCTTCTTCCAGTATAAATGAGGTAAGACACCATTAAAGTGAAATATTTTACAAAGTGCTAGAAATGTCTAAAGCAAGGAATTATCAGTGTTTGCATTTTTTTTAACCAGTAAAAGCAAAATATTTTTATACAGCTGGTTTTCAACTTTAGAAATATTACATGACCTAAATGAGTTTGGTTTGAAATAATACATTACATTTCCTGTGCATTCTAAATCTAACTTGCAAAATCACCAGATCTTTTTTGCTGTGGATGTAGATTTCTGAATATTGAGAAAAGCTTGTTCAGTCTCTTTCACTAATATAAAATTTCTGCAGTCAGTATCTTAGGCTTTAGCAATTTAAGTCTTTCACTTACGAAGGTAAAAAAGATGTTTGTCATGTGTCAAGCTCTTAGTCCTGTGTTTTGATGGGGACATTATAGCTTTTTTGCATGAATCAGGGTGAAATTTAATGCTCAGTCTTCTCTATTCCCTGAGACATTACTCAGATAGCTTTTTGTAGGTCACAGTATAATTAGAAATAGACACTGTAAGGTTATAATTACACTACTTTGGCTAAAACTTTGACCTGTGCTGTGAAGGGATGTGTTTGGTAAAGGCTCAGGAAACCAAGAGACTGAAAATAATGCTAGTAATAGAAAACATGAAACTTCATCATTATACCTAGATTTTACTATCTTTATTAGAAACTTAAATTCTGTAGGTCTTCATAGGGAGCCTGAATGTGACAAGAGCATTCTGATGCTTATCATAGTTGCATTAGTTTAGGAGACCATTTAAAAATACTAACACCTGTACCCTTTCCAAAGACCCTTTGTTTTATTTTTGTTCTCAGCTCATAAAGTTGTGTGTGTGCCATGTCCTGAGGAATATGCTCAGACTGCTCGAAAGCATCTGTTCTCTCTGCAAAATAATCCATTCTTTTGAAATTATATCTATGGGAAAAGTTCAGGAATTTTTGGTTAGCCAAGAATGTTTTCTTCAAAGATTTTGTTGGATTAAGATGAAAAAGCCTTTTGACTTCCCTGAAGCAGAAGTTGGATAGAAAATTGTTGACTGGTGTACAGTTCGTACAATGTGCCAGAAGAATGGGAAATCAACCACAGATTATGGCAGCAGTTACATCTGCTATTTGGGTAGGAATTTCTCACTGACTTTTGTAAGTTTTTTACCTTTGCTCTTCAGCTGCTCAAGCATCAGTGGCAAATTGCTCTTGTCTAGACTCTAATGGCTAAACAAGTTAGGAATGTCATCTCTGTAGTGGCAGTCATTGCAGTATTCTGTTCAGGAAAGTTTCATTTAAAGCTTAGAAGCATCAAGGAGTGGAAAATTTTGCTACGGCTATATGTGCTTAGCAGTAGACTAAGTGTAGTAATGCTTACTACATAAATATTATCGCTTCGTTTCATATCCTTTTCTGAATGCTGTTTCAGAAGTATGAATCTGAATTCTTTCTCCTTTATATAAGAACAAAGAAGACCGTGTTGCTCTTCCATGGATATGTCTATATTACCACTTTAGTTTGGGTTGGGAGTGTGATTTTGAAATGATTCTGCTGTTTATCCCTATACAGCACTCTTGGGCTCATGCTGGAGAGCAGTCTCTCTGTGCAAGCTGCTTGCTATTATTCGGAGTATTTGCCAACGAGGGGTTTCTTCTTTTTATTTATTTTTTTTTTTTTTCCCTCAACCTCTTTGCGCCTTTGTCTCTGTTTATGTTTCATTTGTTGTCACATCTGCAGTGATATTTTCTTTGGCATTTCATCTAAGTTGATAATTTCATGTGCAAGTAGGTTTTGCATTTAATGTACACATGGTTGCCTTGAATGAGTTAAGAGATAAACTATAAGCTGGTATAGTATTTGCCTTTCTCATATCTATTGCTTATATTGATAAGTGAAGAAACTTTCTCAGAAATTATTATTTTTGCTGGTTTGTTTTGGTTTTGCAGTAAGCTAACATCAGAGACAAAATCAGTACATGTAGAGTCAAGCTCAGGTGTGATTATAACCTAAATTTTCTCTTAAAGCTGCAAAACAGTTTTCATATTGTATGTTCTATAAATTCAAGTTGAAAATATCAGGATAGATTTTTTAATTATTTTGATGCTCCTAATCCCATTTGAAATTGCAAAAGCCAATGAAATATAAGCAATAATGGTAGATTTTAAAAACTTCACACTGTGAGCTTCAAAAGAAGGTATGGTGAATGTTTTGAGAAAGGATCATTACAATGAGCAATGTTATCATCCTCTGTGCTCATCTCAGAGTGAGAGACTGCTCTACTCATTATAAACTATGGCCTCTATTAAGAGCTCTAAACACTGTGTGGGTTTTAGGATGTCTTCTTGATGGAGGCTAATTTATAGTAATGGGTAAGAGTAGTCATAATGTTCTGCTTCACATATTAATGTTTGGTTAATGTATTTTTGGAGGGCAGGATACTGCATTATAGACAGTGCTAGAATTTTAAGAGAATGGATGTAGAGAGGATGCATATAGTGGGTTTGACAAACATGCTGTTATCAATACTATTTCAAGAATTTCTCAGCTGACCAGGTTTCTTACTGGCTCAGTGTGACTTGGTTTCTTAGAAAACTCTTGATGAAGTGCTGACAAGGTCTCTGTGGAAAGACCCCAGTATTCAAGAGTATAATAGAAATAAAAAGATAATTAAAAAATACCAATAATCCTTCCATTTCATTTAAGCTTGCCAGTTATTACCAGGTACAGCTCATATCCTACTGTGGCTTGTAAAGAAAGAGAAAACAGATGCAGTTTTCCTTTTTCTACAGCTTAGTGGTTCTCCTGTTTTGGTAGAAGATGATCTGCATAGAAATAGATTGTATAATTAAAATGTGTTGAAAATAAAGCTGCAGAATCCCCTAAGACTGTAGGCTTTTGGGGCATATGGAACTCATTGCTAGTTCCAGACTAGAAATCAGTTTTGTGGACAGGGTTGCTGCAAGTGTTTTTCTTTCCAAGATTGTCATTCAGTAACGCTGTGTTTAGCTTACCAGAGTTAGTCCCTCATTGCCCACTGACACTTCTTATCACCTATGCAAGAGGTGGAGACAGTCCAGCTATGTCTGCTAGACAGAATGAGTCAGGCTTTGGCAGGGAAATTAGTTCAAGTGTGACACCATGAGAGTACAGTTACTGTATTTCCAGGGTCACGTCCAGTACAGCCACTTTTATCACAGAGGAAATCTTGTGAGCAAAGCTAGGTCTCTGCAGACCATAGCTCAGTTGTTCCAAGAAGAATCTGAAAATATGAACACTTGCAATTTGATGTGCTGCTTACCTTTCATTCTTCCCTGTCTATACTTTAGAATGCCGCATTCCAGGGATCCTATGCCATTTCTGTAATCTTGTTATCTGAGGAAGATAAAAGATTTAACTTTGCGTCAATTCAGAATTCAATTGGAGGCTAAATTGATGATTGTTTTGCAGGAAATAAAAATATTTGCAAGTGAATAAAATACCCAAATATGCATTTGAAGCTTGAAGCTACTTAGGTTCATTAACTTCTATACAGACAAGTTCAGCTATTGAATTTCAAAGAGTTACTTTACAAGCCCAGGCATGGCAGCAACCTTTCTTTTTCTCATTGTGCCTACAGAGTGGTGAGAGTTACACTCATCACTAAGAGCAACAGTCTAGACAAGCACAATTTATAAGCCAGAAAATAAAATGGCATATAAAGAAATGCAAGGCTGTTCATAGAGAAAATTGATCTTTATTCTGTCAGCATAAGAAACAATTTACGTCAACCAAAACCAAAGGTCATCCTGTCTTGCTTTCTTAAAGAGCTGAAAGACACTGACAATGAAGTGCTTTATAAATCAAGGATCTTATTCCAGTTAGCAACATGCAATAAGTATATTTACCTATATATACACATGTGTACATATAAATGAATAAATATTTAAGTAAGTGCTCCTCATTTCCTGCTTTTTTCAAGGCACTTCAATCTTACTGTGTAGTGCATGAGCGCTTTCTTAAGCAGTATCAACACCTTAACAGCCATTTAGTCTGTCAGTGCTTTACACTAGAAAAATTCTCTTGTAAAGCCAAACCAGTGCTGTTAGGAGAATTATCCTGCCAGAGCACAAGCTGGCTTCTCAGAACTGTTGTATTGGAATATGCTATACATGAATATGCTGTTGGAATGTGCTCTACAGTCCCATAACATGTTTCTAGGTTACAATTACAGTGCATTTGAGTAGTTCTAGCTATAATATTATGTCTAATTTTAAAATTAAATATTTAGTTTTAAATGCAGTGTTAAAATGCTAATGTCTGGCATTTGTAATCTTGTAAGCAGGCAGAACAAGCATCTATTATTAATGACACTGAATTTTAGGTTCGTTAGAGCCAATTTAATTAGGAAGAAGTGCTTCATTGTGTCTATGGGTTATGAGAATTTTGACTAGGTTCTTAGATTTAGTTGTGATTAAAGCACTGCAGAAATGGCATAAAATCTGAGTTTTGATAATTTTCTATTTATACAGCATCCTCTTTACATCTAAATCAGAAAATCAATGATATGGGCATGATTTTGTTTGAAAAGAAGATACCATACACAAACCTTTAAATATACATCTGTATTAACTAAGAGCCACCTGTGGGATGACAGTGGAAGTTGGAAATAATCACATAGTACATGCTACTACGTAGTATATGTTAATTGTTTTTATGCATGAAGTCTCATTAAGCATTTTGATACCTGCCAAACCCAATTAAAGTATTTTGAATGATTCAGTTAGCTTTGGATGTCATGCCAGTCCCATAATTCCAGGTTTTCAATTCAGTCTCTATTCTATTTCTTCTCAAAAAAGCCTGCAAAAACCCTATCATTTTCTTCCTTCTGTGAGTGTAAAGTTCTTTTAAATTTCTGTCTTTATTATATTTGTGGTAAAAAACCCACAGGAACATTCTGTGATCTACGTTGTACCTATTACAAACTAGTTAGGAATGTTTTCTAACATATTGGGTATTAGGAATCATAATAAGCAGTTTGATTTACCTGCTAGAAGAGCCCTTTCCATAAATAAAAAAGTTCCATGTGCACTTTCAGTAATGAAACTAGAATAAAACTCTTGTAAATTTTAGATGTCTTTAAGACTCAATATTCTGACTTTTCAAAATTTTTTCTTTTATTTCTTTCATTCACTTAAGACTGTGTGTAAAATAGCTTCCTACCAATCTTTCAAATTCTGTTCTTCCTGGGTATAGCAAAATTAGATATGTGTGTGTGTTTGTTGCTGGGTATGTCTTAGTTTGGTTTGTTTCTTCACTAGCACTGATATATATTCTGATCCTGACTGTTATAAGACAGTGAGTGATATCCAGTGTGGAACCGGCCTCCTGGTACACTGGGTAGGTGGTGGCTGTTTCAGACTACTGGAAGTGCCTCCACATGCTTGGAGTGCTTTGTAATTGTTACTAGCTCATTGGAGGATCTACAGGAGCTTTCCAGCTGACTTGAACATTTGTTGTTGTGGAGAAAGTGCAGGAAGGTCATGAACAGTAAGAAGCATGCAAGATAGACTGAAAGGTTTCTGTTCCATGTTTCTGAACCAAACAAAGAAAATAAAATCTCTGTGATTCCCATAAGGGTTTATGCATTAAATATTAGCTTTTGGTCTTTTTCAACATAAACAATTCTATGATTCTATGAGTCATTGAACAATAGAAAAGGGAACAACACTGCTAATAAAGCAAAGCCTGGTAATAAAGAACAAGGGAGTTTGTGTCCTTTTAGCTGACCTCAGAAATGACTGATGGAAAGTATCTTCAAAAGCATGTCACCAAAGCTCTTGGAGGCTTAGCTGCACTGACATAAAACAGCCATTTATCTTGAAAACTTCTATTGTGCTAGCAATTTTCATTATAGAAAATTGGCACAGATGGTAATTCTTCCCTTCTGACCTGTTTCAGGAAGGAAAGGAGAGCACAGTCACCATATTGAGCATTGATATGAGAGTAAAGAGTCCACCATCCTTCATTAAATTCTGCTATAGCCACTACGCTGTAGTCAAAGAGGGTGAATGAGCTTAGCATTCTTTGGCTTGAGGAAGCCATAGTGTTTTGATTAAAATTTTTTACTTCTGTTCTGCAGGTCTATGCAGGACTAAATTTTATTCCTATGTGAACTTGCATTCCTTTTATTTATTTATTTTGACATTTTACATTTCAGTAGTTTGTGTTTATGTGGGGCTCCACTTCATTTGTTATTAAAAGCTTAAGAAAAGAGCTTTCTTTAAAAAAAAAGCTTAAAATATTTCAAGAACGAGACTATTTTTTCTGCAAAAAACTTTTCTTTCCTCTAAACCCTTTAGGAGCAGCTGATCTCCACCAAAGACTCTAATTAAGTCTTTGGAGTTTAATAAGAATAAGAATCTTTCTGAAGAATTCCATTAACTGAAAATCTTTTCAAATAAATGCACCTACTTCCTTATATAATCAATAAAAAGTAATTGGCTCAGGAAACAGAGCTCAGATGAAGATCCTATGGCCCTGCATCAAGCTTAATGAATTCTTGAAATTTCCTTGTTCCACTGTCAAGAGTAATTCCAAATCTTTTTCAGACTAAACATGAAGGCAGCATGAGAGTGGGACATATTCAAGCTGAGCTGTCAGAGTAATAGTTTGGCTGCATAATGCTTTGAAAACTCACTGCTTTCAAAAGGATAACCATTTTGCTGAAAAATTACTGAACTATTACTGTATTATCATTGAATTCTGCTATTTATATTGTAGAAAAAATAATGAAAGTTCTTATCAAATAATAAGAGTGGTCTTCTTTCTGCTTCTTCAGGTAGCTGACATTTTTTTGTCACATTCAATTTTTGTATGTCTTGTATGAAATGGTAGTAGGGGTTTCCTCATGGTCAGTTAACTCCTCTCTACACTGAGGTAAAAACCTGCCTAATCCTAGCAAGGCTACAAAGAACTGGTTGTGTTAGCTACAGCAGAGTGGGTATGTTCACCATGAGTAAAACATCTTTTCATTCGCATCCTCAATTTTCATTTGCATGTGGTCATTTGAACTGGTTAGAAATGCCTTTAAATTCCATCCGGCATACATGGCTTCAGAATACAAGAAAGTGCTGAGTACAGAGAGAAAAAAAAAAATAGAAAAAAAGGCAGCAAAAGTAGTTATCTAGACAGTCACAAAGTATGTCCTACATACATTCATTATTGCAGAAAAAGTATAGTTTTGTGAAGAAATCTGTATTTGAAGGATGTTTTAAGAAGTCTTCACTCTTCCATTTGAGTAGATGAATATATAATACATGACGAGTATGCTTATTATAAAGATACCTCATCATTTTTTCTCATTTCTTTGTGATCTTAAATGATCAGTGCAAGATACATATCTATATATTATTTTAATTGTCCAATGATCAGGCATTTGAAATTGTTTATTGTTTTTCAAAACTTACCTCTACTACTATCTGCTTGGTTTTCATATGGGTTTGGGGTTTGGTATTTCTCTTTTTTTTTTTTTTTTTTTTTTCTGTAAGAAGTAACAGGAATCAAAACTTGCCTCACTATTGTACAGTACAGTACCATCTCTCTTGTGGAGAAGGACTTGGGGGTGTTGGTTGATGAAAAAATGAACATGAGCCGGCAGTGTGCACTTGCAGCCCAGAAAGCCAACTGTATCCTGGGCTGCATCAAAAGGAGTGTGACCAGCAGGTCGAGGGAGGTGCTCCTGCCCCTTTACTCTGCTCTCGTGAGACCTCACTTGGAGTATTGTGTGCAGTTCTGGTGTCCTCAACATAAAAAGGACATGGAACTGTTGGAGCAAGTGCAGAGGAGGGCCACGAGGATGATCAGGGGACTGGAGCACCTCCCATATGAAGATAGGCTGAGAAAGTTGGGGCTGTTCAGCCTGGAGAAGAGAAGGCTGCGCGGAGACCTCATATCAGCCTTCCAATACCTGAAGCGGCCTATAGGGATGCTGGGGAGGGACTCTTCAGTAAGGACTGTTGTGAGAGGAGAAGGGGTAATGGGTTCAAACTTAAACAGGGGAAGTTTAGATTGGATCTGAAGAAGAAATTCTTTACTGTAAGGGTGGTGAGGCACTGGAATGGGTTGCCCAGGGAGGTTGTGAATGCTCCATCACTGGTGGTGTTCAAGACTGGGATGGCATGGTTTAGTGTGAGGTGTCCCTGCCCATGGCAGGGGGGTTGGAACTCGATGATCTTAAGGTCCTTTCCAACCCTAACTATTCTATGATTCTATGATTCTTCTTGAATGATAAACTGCTCTAGAGTATCCGTGCGACACTGTCTTCCAGGCTGCAGTACCAAACCAGTTTTTTAGTGCTCACAAATATGATTTTTTCTATCAAGTTTTATTTGTTTTTACACTTTTTAAAAAATTTAGAGAGTTAGGCCTTAATAAAAATCAGTATGCTTCAACATGCTTAAAGCAAGGTAAATAAAGAGCTGTATGATTGCTCATTGAAGAAATGTACAGTGGTAACTTTAAAGGACAAAGTCTCTGAATGTTGTGGGCTTGGCTGATTTTAGGGTGTACAAGAATATATTTCTTATTCTGAAGGTTTCAAACGGTTTTCAGGTTGTAACTTTTGGCAGTGTTACCAGTGGAATTTCAGGAATACGAAAGCAACACTGAACTGCAGATATCACACTAGTACCCAAATTCAATTAATATATGGGTTGTCTTGCACAAATTAAATTCATGCATCAATTTTACTGATGTCAAGAATATCCCAGAAATGGCTCCGGGTTTGTTTACACAGTATTTTTTCAGTAGTGTTCTGAAGTGCCTAACTTTAGTGCCATAGCTTCTGTCATTCTCCAGTTCCACCCCATCCAGGGCCTTATGGTTGAGTGGTTTTGTGCATGAGCTATCTGAAGCTGATACATGCTGACTAAATATGTCCTTGCATTTAAGATTCTGACCTGCGGTGAGTGCTGTGACCAGAAAGTCTTTTTACATTAAAATACTGATTAAAATTAATAATAGAAATAAATGTTTGACTCTTCTGCAGCCATTCCCTCCGGCAGAAAAGGTACAGGCTGGCCTAGGTTTGTAAAGCGCTGCAGCTGGTCTGGGAAGTGAGCTGGAATAGCTTCCAACAGCAACTGCCCTGCTTCTGGACAAAAGGATCTTTTTGCTTCTTCCCAGTGTATGTTTGAACCTTTGGCCACAGCAATGGCCCATATGGCAAAACAAATGCAAGTTGCTGGAATCCTGAGACAGGAGCTTCACAATTAACATTTTAGGCATTGTAACTTAGCCTGAAGTGCTTAGCAAGCCATGTGCCTTCCTCACTTCTTCCTTACTTCTTACTTGTTTTTAACTTGCAGGTCGACAGTCAACCAATGTACTTGCACAAGAAACGTCCTAATAAAACATCACATAAAATGCTAACAAATTATTACAGAGCAGCTCTTTGTCTGATCGAGTACCAGAAAAACCATTACTGTTTTAGAAGCTTTGTCAAAGAACTGGTGATGTAGCATCTATTTCACATTATTTTAAAGTACAGGGATATAAGAATGTAAGTCTGATTACTGAGATAACAGAATACAGTAGAAACGTGCCTAGTTAGAGTTCACCATCCTGGATATTAATTTTCAAAGCTTTTTTGAGCATTTTGTAATAGCAACTTTTGCTCTATAGAAAGTGGATCATCTTTTCTTGCAGTTGTATTGGGACAGCTAGGCTCTGGTGACACCTAAAATTTTCCAGTGAAGAAATCTGTTTGAAAACAGGGCTCTTCTGAAGGAGGAAAATCAAAAAAAGAAAAAAGCAAAGTATCTTTTTCTACAGGGAAAATGCTCTGTCATGTTAACAGCTTGCCCATGTTACAACAAATTTCTGAGAATTTTAGCAAAATGTAAAATGAAGATTACTTACTGGAATTTTGCAGTGATTAAAAAGTTCCTCCTTTATAATAATGAGAGCAAATTAATCAAAATAAAAGTCAAGCTGGGAAAGAGAATAGTGTGCAGAAAAGGATGGTGCCCCAGAAAAGTTACTATCAGTAGTATGTGTATTACCATGAGGGAAGAGCAAAGAAGCTTGCTCTGAGCACCAAGAGCAACCAACCTGTTGGTGTCAGCAGAAGGCAGGGTCAGTGACCTTAGAGCCCTTCTGGCCACTGTTTTCCTGCTGCACTTTGCATTCTTCACCTGATAAAATGTTCATTTCCCCAAGCCACTGACTGCCACAGCCATAGCAGCTACAGTACTTCAGGACTCCAACTCATTTTCCGACAAACTTGTGGCTTACAGTAAGTGTAGAGCTTTCCCTGGCACTTGATTTTGTTTAGTCAAACTGGATTTCTCATGTATGCTATTTTTCTTTGACGTACTTGTTTACATAAAAGCAGCTACAAAAAAAGAAGTGAATAGCATTTGCTCTTATGATTTCACCAATAATCCAAAATAGAAGAGAATGTTGCTTGGATGTACCAGAAGAGGATATTTTAAAGGAAAAAAAAATCTTTTTAAAACCTGAAAATCTTTATTTGTTCAGCAATAAAACCCCTTCTCTTTTGTGCTCTTATGAGCATAAAAGGGCAGTGCAGAGAGTGAGTTTAGTTCATAATTTTCAAGTAAAGTTTAAAAAATGAATCTGAAAATTCTTTGGCAGGTATTCTGATTTTTTCTGAACAGAAGAATTTGTGCGTTCTGATTGGAATATTTGCCTTTTGCAGAATTAAAATTCACTTGACAGGTAAAACCAAAGAGAGAAATTTTTCTAAATCACAGATTTTGTTTTGCAATACTGTACAGTACAGTAGTTGTAAGACTCCATGACAATCTGTTTTCCCTACTGAGGTTTTACAGTGAGATCAAAGAACAGAAATCTGCAGTATAGCTTCCGTCACTGATATTAACTGTAGGGCAACATGCTGCAACCTTTCATCTTCCAGTAGCTTCATGTACATTTTAACAGAATTCCTTGAAGAGCAGTAAAAACCTTATTTTTCAAAGCCAAGATCAAAGCTTAGTTTTCATTGACTCTCAAGGCTTTGTTTATGCATTTTTTCTTTGTCTGCTCTGGTGTTCACAGTTCAGGCTATTTTAGTTGACATAGAGGGCTAGGAGCAGGCTGATGGATTCAGCAGCTGCAAATCACAGGATCAGCTGTCTGGAAGACTGAGTGAAATGGACAGTTGGCAGCCAAATGGGTACAACCCCTGTAAGCCTAAGAAATTCCACAATCAGTGCTACAGGATAGCCCACAAGAGGATGACAAAATCTTTACCTTTACATCACTACAAAACTGTGTAAAAATAAAAATGCCTATTGCTTAATGTTGATTTAGAGATGGTGATTTCTAAAAACAAGGCTATAATAACTTCTGAAATGACACTATATACTGATATAATGAGATTTCCATGCTTACATCTGTAAGCTGTATATTATTGCCATTGACCTAGAACTATTCATATGTAGAAATAGATGTCAAGAAATTGTTTATTTTATCTTTACCTGCCACTTCTGGAAAATGCTCCTGACAGCACTTAGGTACTATCTTGTGATACTGCTGTTCTTTATTTATAAGTACAAAATGTAAAAAGGGCACATGACAATGTTCTGCTGGGTTTTCTCTATCTAATGCTAAATCACCTACAAAGACTTAGGAAGAATAAGGACAATGAGGTCATGTTGCACCAGGTCTTGGTATTTAACCTCAATAAAATTAGGAACTTATCTAATGTGACATTTTGTGCTGTATTTGAACTGCATTATTACAGGAAATTATCAAATCTACAGCTGCACTAGATAAAATGATTTAATTTTGTGGAATTATATGTAAATCTAGATGTCAGGTACAGGAGTAAGAAAATGTTTTACTAGATAATTTGTTGTACTGTGTGATGCAGTTGACACACTGAGGGAAGGGATGCCAGAGGGACCTTGACAGCCTTGAGAGATGGGCCAGTACAAACCTCATGAATTTTAACAAGGTTAAATGCAAGGTCCTGTACCTGGGTTGGGGAAATCACAAACACAACTACAGGCTGGATAGAGACAGGATTGAGAGCAGCCCTGCAGAGAAGGACTTAGAGGTGTTGGTTGATGAGAAACTGAACATACGCTGACAGTGTGTGCTCACAACCCAGAAAGCCAACCATGTCCTGGGCTGCATCAGAAGAAGCATGACCAGCAGGATGAGGGAGGTGATTCTGCTCCTCTACTCTGCTCTAGGAGTATTGTGTGCAGTTCTGGTGTCTTCAACATAAAAAGGACATGGAGCTGTTGGAGCAAATCCAGAGGAGGGCCACGAGGATGATAAGGGGGCTCGAGCACCTCCTGTATGAAGACAGACAGAGATCTGGGCTTGTTCAGCCTGAAGAAGATAAAGCTCCAGTGAGACCTTCTAGCAGCTTTCCAGTATCTAAAGGGGCCCTACAAGAAAGGTGGAGAGGGACATTTTACAAGAGCGTGCAGTGACAGGACAAAGGGGAATGGCTTTAAGCTGAAAGAGGGTAGATTTGAATTAGATATCAGAAAAAAAATCTTTACTGTGAGGGTGCTGAGGCAGTGGCACAGGCTGCCCAGAGAAGTTGTGGACGTCCCACTCCTGGAAGTGCCCAAGGCCAGGCTGGACAGGGCTTTGAGCAACCAGGTCTAGTGGAAGGTGTCCCTGCCCTTGGCAGGCAGGTGTGCTGCAGCTGGATGATCTTTAAGGTCCCTTCCAACCCTAACCATTTTGTGATTCTATGATAATGCCAACTGGATGTGACATCGTATTGTTTCCCCTCAAACAATAGTTGTGTGCCAGGCAAGTGTAAAGAAAAGATGCAAGTAAATAGGCTGCAGCTTTATAAATGCTCTTTGGCTGAAGACTATTTGGCATTAATTTGTATGGCAAAAGTCATAATTTATTTGCAGTCATGTTCTCTTGTAGCCTTTAAACAGCTATCCTTCTATCCTTTGTGCAACCTTCACCTTCCTATTGTCATATGACAGTTAAAAACCAAGGAAAAGAGATATCAATAGGGGTCTAAATTCTTTTTCCACCCTTTATGTAAGATAGGTTTCCTGAAGACCCAGATCTAATCCATTTTATCCAGGAACTTGTCCTATGGTGAAATGAAATCCTGTTTATTTGACAGTGGCTACACACTCATCTAAAATGGAAGTCTCCCATCAAAACAATGTCATGTGATGCAGGAATGTCACCTTATGGCTCCTAAGATTTATTTCAAGAAATACCCAGTTGATTGATATATGGCTGCATCCTATGCATGCAGACTCTGGCATATTTGGAACCGCTGATTAACTACTAGCTGTCACACAAGCGGTTAGTGTGTGTTCAGTAAGATTGTTGTATTGACACTACCACTCTTTAAGTGCACAGTTAATCCGGCCTGCTCTTCTCTGCCTTCAGACTTACAGCACATGTGCAGGTGGACTACTCATCATATATGTAATACTGAACTGGACGTATTGAACTTTTGCATGCACTGTAGACATGTGTCCAGGACTTCTGGACGTTGAAGAGCTGGAATTATTAATAGGGAGTTAAATCATGTTAAATCTATGCCTGGCACTGTTGCAAATTAAATCATACATCCTGAATGATTCAATCAGATTTTCATCTAATAGGAAAGCAAGAAAACAAAAAATTAACAAACCACTGGCCAAAAAGGTCATGTCAGAATACTTATCAGCAAAGTAAAAAAGTCTTTTCTATTCTCCCATTAAAGTAAAGACAAGACAACAGTGGCAGTTCAATGCTACACTAATTCCAGGCCAGAAGGTAGATGAAGCTGATGATAAAGTCAGGAAACAAGAGCTTAGAGTCTATATATTATGAGAAGGTATGTAGGGACTTGATTTCCTTCCTGGCTCATTCAGCCACTCATTGAATATCTTTCCATTTTGGCCACCTACTCTTTCCAAAATTGAAATCCTTTAAGAGCTGGCACTTTGGCTAAGATGGTAGTCTTATATGTTAAGATCAGAGTATGTGACCTTTACTTGGATATGGCCAAGATTGGCCTTAGGTTCTCTCCCTGTTACTGAAACTGTCAAGAGTGATTGATTGTCTTGTTAGTACATAAAGCATTTGGCTGCTGCTACACTTGCAGCAGTCTAGAAGTACTTCAGACTTTATTTTTGAGGAAAATGAGCAACTTATAACAAGCCATGTAAAAATTAACAGCATCTGTCCTTGATTATGTGCTTCTTTCAATTCTCTGCATTTTGATACAAAATTCTCCGTGTTGTGGAAAGTTTGTCTATTTCAGAAATTTTAGATGCTTTGCTAGCTAGTGTAACAGTAGGTCAAGAGAAAACTTGTTTGAAGTGTGGGTCTGAGCTCTTGATTTGGAGTATTTTCTAGATTCATTAGCCAATATTTTCAGAGCATTATCTAACAATCATCAGGAGACACTTGCTCATTGTTAATACTTATGCCTTTGTGTTCTTAACCTCCTTGAGAATTCTTATGGCAGTTGAGAGAAGAGATTCAGAGCAGCCCTGCAGAGAAGGACTTGGGAGTGTTGGTCGATGAAAAAATGAACATGAGCCAGCAGTGTGTGCTTGCAGCCCAGAAAGCCAAACGTATCCTGGGCTACATCAAAAGGAGAGTGACCAGCAGGTCGAGGGAGGTGATCCTGCCCCTCTACTCTGCTCTTGTGAGACCTCACTTGGAGTATTGTGTGCAGTTCTGGTGTCCTCAACATAAAAAGGACATGGAACTGTTGGAACAAGTCCAAAGGAGGGCCACGAGGATGATCAGGGGACTGGAGCACTTCCCGTATGAAGATAGGCTGAGAAAGTTGGGGCTGTTCAGCCTGGCGAAGAGAAGGCTGCGTGGAGACCTCATAGCAGCCTTCCAATATCTGAAGGGGGCCTATAGGGATGCTGGGGAGGGACTCTTCATTAGGGACTGTAGTGATAGGACAAGGGATAACGGGTTCAAACATAACCAGGGGAAATTTAGATTGGATATGAGGAAGAAATTCTTTACTGTAAGGGTGGTGAGGCACTGGAATGGGTTGCCCAGGGAAGTTGTGAATGCTCCATCCCTGGCGGTGTTCAAGGCTGGGTTGGACATAGCCTTGGATGGGATGGTTTAGTGTGAGGTGTCCCTGCCCATGGCAGGGGGTTGGAACTAGATGATCTTGAGGTCCTTTCCAACCCTAACTATTCTATGATTCTATGACTCTATGATTCTAATTCAGCATGTAACTTTGTGTGTGAAGCTGGAAAATGTTGAAAATTTGTTTTATAGGTTGGCACAAATTTAAGCTCATTAACATAAATAGTCTGAAGATATATGAAATGTTTTTCTATAGATTGAGTCTAATTTACAAAGTTATTGTTACCGGGCAATAATCTATCTTTTAATCTCTGTAGTTAAAATTAAACTGCTTTATGGCCAAGAGAAATAAGACATGAACAACAGTGGAGAAGTGAATGCAAATTCAGTCAAACTAGGTAACTAAAAATGTTCTTTAAAACATTTGAAACAACATAGAAATACAGCTGTGCTTTTCGGTCAAGTTTCAGTTGTAGTTGGATAAATGGATAGTAATAACCTTTTTCAAAGCTTGGAAAAGTTTTTGCTCAGCTTTAGCTTTGTGTGTCTGTAGAATTAGATTAGCACACTAGTCTGGTGACTAGAGTGTCCATTTTCTCACCTGGAAGTGTGTGGAAATTTGAAGCCCTGAGCACTTGCAGGCTGATGTGTTGCCAGGCGAGTCTGTGTGTTTTGTAATTGCAAATATAGAAGCTGGTTGTCACAACAAGGGGACTGAGGACAGAGAGGAAGAAATAGTGCCTCTCCCTTAAGGCAGCCCCAAAACTCTGCTCACTGAAACTCCAGGGTTCTGTGCATTTCTGAGAGTTACTGCTGCAGGGGACTTGATTTAGCAGTCAGTGTTTTATTAAAATGAGTAAGTACTGATAGTACTCAACCAAAATAGTTTCTCCTGTTGTACGAAAATTAAATATTATCTACGGATTTGATTTTTTTTTAATTTGTCACATGCATAGTTATATATTCAATAATTTGAATATATTTTCAGACTAAATATGTCAAATCTGAACTGAGAAAAATTACTGTTATTAATTTAGAAAGAATCAGCTTTACTAATTTTCTTGTTATTCTATTGCTGTAGAAAACCATAAGAGTATTATTAGAGACATATGCTTTCATTGCAATTCTCTGATAGAAAGGTTTCAATGGCAAACCTGACATGAGTTTAATTTTTCTTCTGATTTTTGTTATGCATGTACTACCCTTTATGTAAAAAAAACATTTCTGAAGGTTTGAATTAAAATATGTTATATTTTTTGTAAAGAAATAAGCCCTGGATTAAGTCACCTTTAAATATATGTCAGAGATATAGGGGAAAAACTTTCTAGGATGCAGTGATAACTTTTTTTCAGTATTTTAATCACATTTCCTTACTTGTTTCTAACATGCATTTTAAACATAGATTTCAGACAGAGTTGTTATAAAGCAGTGTTTTTCACTCAATAGTATATGTCTTTAGTCTTGTGACTTGCTCCTTCACAAAGAAAATTAAGGCTAGATTGTAAAGATTTTACAATCTGTTTGGAGCACAGTTTAGAAATCTGTAACATTAATTGCTAAATTTGGAGGACACCATACCATCAAAACTTTAGTTTTTTAACCTGGTAATGTTTATTTTCTTTTCTCCTTTCTCAACATTAAATGTTCACAGCTTCTCTGCTTTTCCACTTTCTCCTCCACCCATCTTCTGCTCAATTCTGAATCCTGAACAAAACTCTGCAAAAGTTAGTGCCCTCTTACGACTGCAGTCAGCAATGGAGCTCATAACTCACCTACATTGTCTATCCCAGACTTTTGCCCTATTTGGCTATAGAGGCTAGATTAAAAGGTAAATTCTGCCCGAAAGAATTTTGTTGATGATGGCACAGACCAGATTCTTTGCATTTTAACTGGGATGGGGGGAAGGGGGGAGAGGAAAGGGGAGAAGCAGAGCAGTGAGGGCGACTGCTTGTGCCAATCTTATCACTTTCATTCCTATTGCTGTCTTCCAGGATGTCACTGTACAGTGCTAGTTTTCTACTGATTCATGTGATCTTATTGTGCCATCATTCTTCATTGTATGATGCGTCTGCCAAACAGGACAGCTGCTGCTTCAGTTGCTGTGCATTGCCATAAGAAAAAAAAGAAGAAAAGAAAAAGTCTGGCTGTGTTAAATACATTCTCTTTCCTCTCTGAAATAATCTATTCTGCATTTAATAAACACTACATGAAAAGTGGATCTGATCCATGAAAAGTCTATGCCTATATGTAAATATCTACATTATTTTTCCATTACAGGATATTTGTGAAGACATATCTGATCACGTTGAACAAATTCATGCTCTGCTAGAGACGGAGTTTTCCCTGAAGCTTCTGTCTTACTCTGTCAATGTGATAGTCGATATCCACACAGTACAACTACTCTGGCACCAGCTACGTGTTTCTGTCCTGGTTCTGAGAGAGCGTATTCTCCAGGGACTACAAGACGCCAATGGAAACTACACCAGGCAGACTGATATTCTGCAAGCATTTTCTGAGGAGAATAAGGAGGTATCGTAAAAATATTGAGAATTTCATCTGTATTTGAAGCACATTTAAAATTGCTAGGAGGACAACTTTAGGGATGTCTTATATGTCTTCTAGATATTTTGCTAGTTTTGTGTTTTAAATGTCTTTAGCTGATATCTGTTCTTATTAAACCAAATTAAAGCAAATTAAGGTCAACTTTCAGAAGTGTCTTGCTACTTAGAGGTACATCTGGTCCAAAGTCCTTGGTCTGGTCACTCATGAATTTAAAGTTCCTATCCAATTCAAAACTAATTTTTTATGTGCAATTAATTCTTTAATGAAAAGCTTAGACATTTCCCTTCTGGTATACACAAACCTGAAGTGGCAGTTCTGCAATGTACCTCTTAAAAGTCACGTTTTGCCTGAGAAAAAATAATGCATCAATCATACAGTTTGTACTCTAATGGGATGTCAAATTCACACACAAATGGTTTGGAAATCTGGATTCATTTAACTAAAATGCCTTTTCCATTGAATTCTTAATTACTAAATTAGCTTAGTTAGGACACTACTGGCCTAATTTTTAAAACTAAAGGTGGATGAGAATTTTCAATAGGGTAACTCATGGTTAATACAAGATACTTTAGCATGTAAAGGATTCTTCATTTGCTGAAAGTTCTAAGATTAGGACAAAATGCTTTTGTTAGGATTAGATATATTTGCAGAGGGAGACCTTTAGATCAATGCAGTGAGATTCTGCGACCTGTGTTACAGAGGAAGTCAGAAGTCACTTAAACATGTCCTGTATTTCAGATCACTCATGTTTAAAAAGAATGTGTATATTTCTCTGCTGTAGTTTTATATTTGTCTTTAGCACAACAGAGTGGGTGGTCCTGAAATCAATGCTCAGATATGCCCAGGCCCACCTTCCACACCCCCTCTTCCTGATGTATGCGTACCTGATATTCAGATTCAGTTTCTGTTTTGCCATTGCTTGTAAACCTTCTCTGGCAAGTCCGATGGAAATCCACACCTGTCTGAATATCCAGAGTAGTGAATGAGGGTGAAGGCACTATTTTATGATGTGAGCTTGGTGATTTCAAGACGTAAGTGTTGTGGTTTAAGCTCAGTCAGCCACGCAGCTGCTTGCTCACTTCCCCCCCTCCGTTCCTCCCGGAGGAATGGGGAGGAGAATCGAAAGAATGTAACTCCCACGGGCTGAGATAAGAAAAGTCCAGTAACTAAGGTATAACACAAAGCGCTGCTGCTACCACCAATAATAATAATGATAAGGAAAATAACAAGGGAAGAGAATACAATTGCTCACCACCCACTGACCGATACCAAGCCCAACCCGAGCAGTGATCTAACACTTCCGGGTAACTGCCCCCAGTTTATATACTGGACATGATGTGCTGTGGTATGGAATACCTCTTTGGTTAGTTTGGGTCAGGTGCTCTGTCTCTGCTTCCTCCTGGCTTCCCCTCCTCCCTGGCAGCACATGGGCCTCAGAAAGTCCTTGGTCAGAGTTAATATTACTGAGCAACAACTAAAAAAATCAGTGTTATCAGTGCTGTTCCCAGGCTGAAAGTCAAAACCACCATGCTGCACCAGCTACTAAGAAGGAGAAAAATGACTGCTACTGCTGAACCCAGGACAATAAGGAAGAAGCAGATTCAGATAGTAAGAAACGGGAAATGTCCCATCTGGATCTGATTACAACTGCTAGAGAAAACATCCTTCCAATACAAGGGAGGACTGACTGGGGAAGGATAGATCATTTTTCAGCAGGGAAAAAGCATGTTGCCAGGTAGGCTTACATGGTTATATAAAAGATAAAATATCCTGACACAATTCTTTTGCTTTCTTCCACCCCAACTAGAACATAAATAATACTTGTTAAAACTAATGGCTAGCAATAGCAGGGATACAGTATTAATATTGAGTTTCTGCTGTAATGCTTTGAATAGATTTCCAGAAATTGCTCTGCAGTTTTTAACCTTCAGGTATTTATTCAAGATTTTCATTTGGTATAGTTGTAGTGTCTTTATTTGATGAAAATAAAAAATTAAAACATAATGTAGAGACAACTGTATCTACTTACATCTATCTTTTATTTTGGTGTGTGTGTTTCTTCCATATCCTTTCCCAGACAGCAGCTACACTGTAGGACTAGTAAGTGCCTCATAATACAAGTATTGTCTGTTAGGGTTTTTCATACATATGTGAATAGTGAGCCTAGAAACCTTTGCCCATACACTTAACCCTTCCTTGCAAAATCATCTTCCTAATTTTCAGTGCTCCTTGGGGAATATGAACTGGGAATGACAACATATTTTTTTTTGTCCTGAGATTGAGAAGTCATCTGGTTCGAAATTAATTAAAGGAAACTTTCACAGACAACAAAGAATTCTATTTTGGAACACTTAGAAGTGAAAAAAATTCAAATAATAAATGTGAAAACTAAGCAAAGTTTAGAGGAATTATAACCTCCTGATGAGGAAGTCCCTATGCTGCTCACTGGTAGAAGCTGGGAGTGTGGGTAGAAATGTTTTGTGTGAAAGGGACATGTGTGTATACCCATGTCTTACAGCTCAGGTAGCAAATAATGTTTAGAACTGATGCAGAAACAGGATACTGGGCTAGATGGAAATTTGATCTGAATTGATAGAGCAAATGCTATACTTTTCTGTCGTCCATGAACCTATGATTTCACAAAATGTTTGGTTTCCTCCTTTAAGTCAGCTGTCTTCTGTGTAGTTCTGAAGAGCAGCTTTGTCTGGCAATGTTAACTGAGGAACTCCATGGAAGAAGTGACCTGCCAAGGTTTCTTTCATTTTCAGTGAGACAGTCTGATCTTGTTAGTATTCACTACTCTCTCAGTTCATAGACTGCACAGTCAGTCACAGCTCAACAGTCCCACCTGGGCTATATTTAGACTGTAGCCATAACACACAGCAGTGTGTACAAGCTAGCTGCAACACAATCAAAGATCGAGATTATCACTAGTAAGGTAGCTACCAAAACTTGAAAGTGTACAGCTCAAGCTGTAGTGGCTTGGTTAGAGACCCAGCCCATTAATCGATCATGCAGTAGCTGTGCTTTTGGTTATCTCAACAGCGCCACAGTGAATAAGATGCCAGCAGGGAAGGCCACAAAAAATATTATGGCTTGGAGGAAATACAGAAACCAGTAAGGCAAGCTGCCTGCTATAATGGAGATGTCGAATTAAGAAAATACTTTTTAAAATAAAAAACTTAGTAGAGTTAAGAACTTGAAGAACCTTTTCTCCTTCAGAAATTACCCAGAGACAGATAAGAGAGAAAGAAAAAATAGTTCTGTGCGGCCAGAGTGCAGTGAAGCTGAACCTAACCTGTGAAATTTATTTCATAATTGATAGAACCAGGAAATAGGGAAAGGATCGGTACAAGACTATGTTAAAATACAGTGAATCATGATGTTCTCAGACAGTTGGTAAAGTCAAAAAAGGAGTATCTTATAAATTAGCTCATTTGAAGGAGTAAAATAACGCACAATCATGCAAGTTTAAATACAAATACAAGAAGATATTAAAAAAACCCAAACCTACAGAGCTTTCCAGGAAGCATTACCATGTGAAAAGGGACAAATTTTTTGAACTAAGGTATTCCTATTGGAAGCCATGTAACTAACTAAATGTAGTATTTTCCTGAAATAAAAATAATAATAAAACCATGGTAATACTAGCATTAAATAATGGTTCTTTGAAGCACACATTTAAGAGGCTGCTTCGAAAATCACCAAGTAAGATAGTTTAATGCATGTGATTGTAAATTTTATTAATGTTAATAAACACTTTTTTAAGAGACAAAGGAACTGAGACCATTACTCAGGGGAAATGAAAGCCCTTAGGGCCTTGGAAAGGGTTTTGATTTATATGTGGTTTTACTGTTTCTAATATTTTCCTGAGATTAGAGGGAAAATACAGCTGTAATACTGATCATTGTTTAGTCAGTATTTTCCCTAGTAAATGCAGACCCAAAATATAAATTTGATAGAATTATAGAAACTTCCCCTCTTAATTCTAGACTCTTTCCAATGTACTATTTCTGGCATAGGTTCTACATCTGGATAGATTGGTGCTAAATAAAAGATATTTTCAATATCCAAGATTATGCTTGATAAATATAATTCTCATCAGTCTTTTCTATAAATAATATTTTTATATGGAGATTTTTTTTGTATTTTTACTTTGAGTAATGCAAGTAATATGGATATAGTACAGGCCTCAAACATTATATGGTTATAGAAGATGTCAAACAATAGCCTTCTTTATTGAGACGATTGGTCAGATCAAAATCCAATTGGTTTCTTGTGAGATGAAGAGATTATGAGGTTATTGACCTTTCTTCAGGCATGATGCTTAGGGTCCTTAAACTATAGATTTAGGCAGCGTAGTGATACGTGTCATTCCAGCGAATAATTCAGACAAGAGCCTATTGTGGATACTCCAGAGTTTGCTTTAAAACACTCCTTTATGAAAATCAAACCTGGGAAGAAAGACCAGTATAGTGATTTAAGCATCTAAAGTTAGAATTGTAAAACATGAGTTTCTGCCCTTTATGTTTTTTTTTTTTTATGAAGTTTTTGTAAGCATTTGGCCTAATGTTGACTTTTTTTATTTTAAATTATGTCTTTCAGATTCTTTTGTCTGGTTGCACACTATGCCAATTTTTCTTTTTCTAAGTAGCTCCATGAAGTTACTTAAGATGAACATTAATGTAAATAAGAACAGAAATTGTTTCAGAATTATTTGATCCTATGTTCAAGTTTCTGATTATGTGCTAGGATCATGAAATAGGTGTTAGAACATTAGATCATCTACTAAACATATGCTTATAAACTGTTGACTGAACATAATATTGCTGTGATTGTTATATATTGGGCTGCTTTTGGATCTTAGTGTAGTCAGATTTTTTTAGTGTCCTTCAAATAAATCGTCAAAATATTTATAAACAAATTCAGCTTTGATCTTAAAATCTCATCTGCCACCTGTGATGGTCTCCTCTGGCTATGTCTGTGTTTCTGAGACTGGAGGACTTCCATTGAGAAGATGCTGACAAGGAGACATGACAGACCAGAGGTTTAGGATTACCAGCTATAGTTTCTTTTCCTTGAGCTGTTCTCCATTTGTGCTCCAGATATCCAGCAGATAAATCCTTAGTTGACAATGCCTGGAAAAAAGACACTGGCAATCAACTGACAGATTGTAGAGAAGCATGGATTTCTGAGAACACAAGATTAACAAGGTGGTTGATATACTCAGCAGTCCCCAAGATGCCCTCCCTCCTGTTTGAGAAAGTTAACACAGGAAATACCACGAGTCTTCTGTATGGACTTTCTAAGTCCCTCCTTCAGAGGGAGAGTAAGTAGCACTCAGAGCAGAATTTGGGGAGGAGAATATCAGTACAAAAGTAAGTTGCTATTTTTATGTAACTTGCTGTACCATACTGAAACTAAACATTTTTCAGTTTCCTGACAATTTTAATTCCCAAGTACTTCAGAATTGTTTGCTCATCCACAAAGTACTGCAAAATCAGACAGGTCAGTGATGAATGCTTTTCTAGGTGGTAGGCAGTGAAACATAAAGCTGATACTTCATTACTTTGTGTGTGCTGTATATGAAAATTAATCTTCTAAAAAAGCACCATTTCTTTGTTTCAGGACCGTCTTGACTCTTTAACTGAAGTTGATGATTCTGGACAGTTGACCATCAAATGTTCTCAAAATTATTTGTCACTGGATTGTGGTATTACTGCATTTGAATTATCTGACTACAGTCCTAGTGAGGATTTGCTTGTTGCTCTGGATGATATGACCTCCAGCCAAGGGAAAGCAAAATCATTTGAATCCTGGAACTACAGTGAGATGGATAAGGACTTTCCAGGACTAATCAGAAGTGTGGGTTTACTTGCAGTAGCAACTGATTCCATTGCTGCCCAATGCAATGAAGCATTAAATGAGAAAGAAACCCATGTACCTCTTTCAGCAGAAGATGGAGAAGAAAATAAAGACAGGAAAGCACCACATGAGCTTCCAGTAGTATCTTCTTCTGTGAACTCCTCCCATTCTGAAGGACCTTGCTCTGAAGATGGTGTTTTACCTACTGACAGCAAATCAGTTTCCACATTAAAGAAACCAGAATGTAATTTTCCACAGCACACCAATGAAAAAGTCAAACATTCTCACTGTGAAAACTCTACTCCTAAGAGGTCCATAAGAGACTGCTTTAATTATAACGAAGACTCCCCTACACAGCCTACATTGCCAAAAAGAGGTCTATTTTTGAAAGATGATGTGTTTAAAGATTATGTGGAAGCCAATGATTTAAAAAGGCAAATCTCTCAGATAGTTAAAAATGAAATGAGTAGAAGTACACCCTCATTGTTAGATCCACCAGACAGGTCCAAGCTTTGCCTAGCTTTACAGTCACCCTACACTAACAGTCCATCTGCAGTTAGTCAGTCATATGACTGCTTAAATACAATAGGTGATAGAAACCTTGAGTACACAATAAATAATCACTTTAAGGACAGTCCCATAAGTCTAGGAAAGTCTGCTTTCTACAGCTGTAAAGAAAAATCAAAGCACAAGAAGTCTCATGACGCTCCAGATAAAGTGAAAGCTGGTGGAGCACCTGGAGGTATATATAAAACTGCTCCATCAATCCAAGTCAAAAAAAGAGGACGTTCTTCTCTACAGAATGGAATTACTTCTCATAACTCGCAGTCTCTGGAGGTGACAGAAACAGATTCTTCTTCATCATCAGATTCTTGTAACCAGAGAGCCCCAAATGGACAATCACAAGGTAAAACTGAGCCTTTGAGTTCGCCAACATGCAGCCAAAAGAGTTCTTCCTCAGCTGGTTCCGAGCTTGCCAATTCGTCACCTCTTCTGAGAAAAAAGAATAATAAAAGCTTCTCCTCAACACACATCTATACTCAAAAAAACAGTAAAGATAGCGATGGCTGGTATGGATCTGATGAATATTTAGCACTTCCTTCACATCTCAAACAGACTGAAGTATTAGCTTTAAAACTAGAAAATCTAACAAAGTTGCTTCCCCAAAAGCCTAGAAGAGAAACCATTCAAAACATTGATGACTGGGAACTGTCAGAAATGAATTCAGATTCAGAAATATATCCAACATACCAAACAAAAAAGTGCAAAAAAGTGAGTAGAATTTCACCAAGCTCATCAAGTGATATAGTATCCTCCTTAGGTGACAGCATTGAATCTGGACCTCTCAGTGATATTCTCTCTGATGAAGATCTTTGTATGCCTGTATCTTGCATTAAAAAGTATATTGAAGAAAAGTCAGAAAGGACTGCTGTGACTGAGCAAACTGAGAATGAGACTTCTGCCTCAAATAAATCAGCTTTAATTCATCAACTGATGCAAGATATACAACATCAAGAGAATTATGAAAGCATATGGGAAAAAATTGAGGTAAGCCAATACTCTTGTATTCTTCTAATGTGCTCTTTATAAGCCTATATATATGGAAATGAAGCTGTGGGCAGGGGTGGAGTTGCTTTCTTCTTTTATTTTAATGATGAAAAAGCCTCATCTAGTGGGTGCATTGCAATTATAATAGGCTAAAGTTATCTTTAACTATACAGAATTTGCCTACATTATTTTACTTACACCAATGCCTTTAAACTTGACAAAACATTATTTTATCAGGAGAACTTCTCTTTGCCAAGATCATGTCCATGATAAGTTATTTGTTTGGATGCAGTAAAAAAAAAGGAAGAAAAACTAAAATTAGAGATCTCTGTTGTATGATTCTGGAATAAGAACTAGCTGCAACAGCTGGCTGCAGCTGTGAACACCCTCTTCCTCTCCATGCCCATCCTCTTCTCATCTCTTCTGACGAGTGGATTGAGCTCGTGACAGCAATTAAAGGTAGTTAGCTGCTCTTTGGCCAGAATATACCCTTCTAGCTAGTGACTGCAGCTGCTGCTCTTGGCCTGCCATTTCTCAGTGTTCCTCATTGTGAAGAATGTTTGGGAAACATTGATCATAGAGTTTGAAAATAATCTGATGAAGTATGCCGTGGAAGGGACTCAGAGTATATGATGAGCTTTAAACAGAAAGAAGACCAGATGCAAAGAACACCGCTAGGAAGAGAGATAGCTTAGTGATCCATGCCCTTAAAAGCAGCACATAAGAAACTTGCAGATTTATTTCATGCAAAAGATGTATGCTAGCTACACTAAATGGCTTGAAAATGTGCTTCTCAAATGGTGAGTAAAAATAATCAAGAGAAAATTTTTGAAATATTTTGCGAAGCAGTTATAATATTTTAAGGAAATATAAGGTTTTCCCAAACTGCTTGTTTACCAGTTTTTCCATTGCCACTAGTAGTTATATCTTCTGCTTGTAAGATTAGTAAAGAACCGATTTTTCAATACAAGAGTTCTTACTGAGGTAAATTCTGACTCAGTAACATTATAGTGTCTTGCTGTGGTATTTTATTTGGACATATGTTACAGAAAAATAGAAAATTCCTCCCTTATGTGATGTTATGACTACTGTAAATGAAATCTAACTAAAAATGCCATCCCTGTGTCACAATTGAGTTCTTTCTTTTGCTAGATCTCCTGTTTCATAATTCCCTAAGCAGAGTATCAGAAGTGTGTCATTACTTCTTTAATTGTTGCCATTTTGCATTTACGTTAATTCTTTTTTTAATAAGAATTCTCCAACTCAAAGAGGGCTTTCCTAATTGCAATAATACATGTCTTAGCAATGATTCAATACTACTTTTGTTTAGTCATAGGTTTGTTTTAAAGAAGTCAGTTTGAAATAAGAACTTAGTTAAGGACAGAAAAGGTCTATTTAAAATCCTGCTGAAAATGTCTACCCTGACATATCTGATTTATTCAGATTGTAAAACAAACCTAAAACAGCTCAACCTTTTATTTTGGAATAACAGCAGCCTAGAAAAAGGTGATTTTGAGCAGCCTCAAAATCATGGAGAGGCATGTTTTAGCTAGGTAATAGGGATTCAGCATTTTGTTATAATGGGAATAATTTTGAATTAGTATATATCTGGTAATATATTGATAGTAAGAATTTTTTTTAATATATACTAAAGCATTTCTTGGAAGCTTTATCCATTTCTCACTTACATAAAATGTACTTTTTCACACTTAAAAAGTATGTGGATGTCCTTGCATGGGTATTATCATGTTGTCAATCTGTCTGTCTACATACAAACACAATTCTGTTTGACTGGACCATTTGCTGTTGGATAAGATCACTTTTTTACTTTGCAATAAATATTGCATATTCTTGCATATTTTGCCTTGCACTGCAGCTGATTCTTCGGCACATGCTGCTTCTGCCTTTGATACTGGGCACCTCCATTCCAGGGTGCATAACAATTTCTGTGGCAGTTCCTTGTATGTTTCAGAAGCTGCTTTTTTGGAGTTAAATCTGAGAACAAGTGATACCAAAGTAAGAATGTTCCTCTTACTCTTGAAGTATAGTTCAGCTTTTAGTAGCTACCCCAAACGAATTTTTAGAATGCAGATTAAACTCTGTAGCTTCTATTATACTGACTGAAGGGGAAAAAGATATAATAAAATCATTCTCACCAGTAAAGTCAGTAATGTTCTCTGCTGTAAAATGTTCTATTGCCACTTTTCATATGTAACACTAGGACTCCATCAGTCTCGGAATGCTTTAAGGTTTACTTTCTGTAACGAAATGAAGTTTTCCTTAAACAGAATCACAGAATCACAGAATAGTAAGGGCTGGAAAGGACCTCAAGATCATCGAGTTCCAACCCCCCCGCCATGGGCAGGGACACCTCCCACTAAACCATGCCATCCAAGGCTATGTCCAACCCCACCTTGAACGCCGCCAGGGATGAAGCATTCACAACTTCCCTGGGCAACCCATTCCAGGGCCCCACCACCCTCACAGTAAAGAATTTCTTCCTCAGATCCAATCTAAACTTCCCCTGTTTAAGTTTAAACCCATTACCCCTTGTCCTCTCACCACAGTCCCTAATGAAGAGTCCCTCCCCAGCATCCCTATAGGCCCCCTTCAGGTATTGGAAGGCTGCTATGAGGTCTCCACGCAGCCTTCTCTTCTCCAGGCTGAACAGCCCCAACTTTCTCAGCCTGTCTTCATACGAGAGTTGCTCCAGTCCCCTGATCATTTTCGTGGCCCTCCTCTGCACTTGTTCTAACAGTTCCATGTCCTTTTTATGTTGAGGACGCCAGAACTGCACACAATACTCCAAGTGAGGTCTCATGAGAGCAGAGTAGACGCATACTAATAATTGATCTCTCCCCCCCAATTTTTTGTGCAAACTGAGAAATTAGAATTAAAAACTGATCATGGGCTGGTCTAACGAAAATGCATTTTCAGTCATCTTAAGTGAATAAAATAATAATAATAAACCTTCTTCATGCAGTTTTATCTCCTCTAGAAAGCAATACTAGATTGACTATACTGGCCTCCTTGTGTTGTAATCTGTGGTCACTGATAATCCTGTCTACTTAATTTTTGAGGGCACTATTACAAATGCTAGAAATGTGACCATTTGTCAGACACGCCATTTAAATGAAGATCTGTTTGATTGGCAGGCCTTAGTTGTATGGAGGAAATTGCAGGGGTTTTGTCTGGTTATACAGACTTACAGCTTGTTTTATAGCGTGCTTCATTTCTGTAAGAGGCAGCTGAATTTGTTTTGCAAGAAATAATTTGGTATCTATCAATCCCATCTTTATAGCTCCTTGCATTTTATGAATTTGCCCTCAAATCCAATGGCTTCGTCTTTTGTCTGAGGAGCTCAGTCAGCCCTGCCACTGGATAGCCACCTTCTTGGCATGTTAAGGAAATAAAATAATGCTGCTCTGCATGTTTTTCTGCTGTGGGTTAGAGCATGCCTCAGGGATCTTACAGCAAAGAGCTGGGTAAGATTTTTTGCTGCCTTCCAGGACCCAGTCAGGGATCCTCTCCCACTTGTGCAACCGTTTATCCATTCTGAGCTCAAGATCCCTCAGTGAAGCAGAGATTAAAGACAGCTTTTCCAAATTATTGGGGTAACGGAAATAATTTTCCTGTCAAGGAGGAGCTATAGCTTGAAGGAGTCTACAAAGCAGATTGAAGGGCTAGAGCTAAAATTGTTAATGTGATGAATAACTTGTGTGTTTGGGTGGTAAATATTTGCATTTTTAGAGGGTTTTCACAAAAGTTGACTAAAGGTGAGTAACCAGTAGGTTTCTGCAAATGGTTGATGGACATGTTTGGGAAAGTTTATATTGGAGATGTCACTGGGAGTTCATTGGGCAGTGGAGAGCCAATTGATTAGAAAATGTTTGTAGAACTGACACAAAGGGGAAAGAATTTATGTTGTTTAGATTGAAAGGAGAAACTGCTGCTCCTAGGCAGAGAATGGACTGATAACACACCAATGCAGTTAAGGTAGAAGCTGGATTGCTTTAGGAGAAGCAAAGTTTACTTGTGTTTGGAGGTGATTTTCATCACTGGGGAGAAAAGCATGCATAGAGGAAGTTTGGGCTATGGGGCTAAGGTACTGAAAAATTACTATGAACTGATAATGCTGATGGGGCTTGCTAACAAATTAAAAACACAGAACTAAAATCCCTAATGATAGAACAGGTTGACAAAGCAAAGATGATTGACAGGGAACAGGACTGGTTTATTTTGGATTACCAGATAAAGGATTTTTAAAGTGATATATTGCTTGCCTCAGCCCTTTTGTTTTCAGTAACTCAGTAACCGTGCTTGTAACTGACCTTTCTAAGATAAATGGATTGCATATTTTCCCTGATAGAGTGCTTGACAAAATTTGTTCATCTCTGAAGCTTACTTTTACTGCTTCATACAATTTAGATTGAAATACTGCTCTTGGTAGATGACCAGTTTATAAAAAAAATAAGTGAAAGAGGTATCAGATCCAGAAATTCCTTGGCAATTACAGTTTTCTCAGCAATCTTGCTGCTTTCGTAGAGCATAACTGAAATGCCACTTCACATTTTGTACTGAGAGTCAAGTTTGTGCTCTGTTGCTCTGAGTCTGATGATACTCCCCTGCTTTGAAAGGCCACCCCTCAGTTTTTAAGTTGGTTAAACTATTATTAAGCAGTAATGTGTACATACAAACTCTCACTTTTACTCAGAAAAATACTTGTTTACCAGAAGATGATATTGAAATACAGTGAACGCTCTGTTCCTTCAAAACACTTTTGTTAATAGCTGAGACGTGTTGGTACACATGAGGAGCTGGACAGATCAGATAGATCATCTCTCAATTGTTTGAGGTCCTGCGACAGTTTTTCCATAGCTGAAATGATGGAAGGGGTGAGATTGTCTTCAAACTCTTGGAGTTTATGAATCATTTCATCCACTGTTAGTGGCACTATGTCATTCCAGGTTACTGTTGCCAATGAATCATAGAGTCATAGAATAGTTAGGGTTGGAAAGGAACTTAAGATCATCGAGTTCCAACCCCCCTGCCATGGGTAGGGACACCTCCCACTAAACCATGCCACCCAAGGCTCTGTCCAACCTGGCCTTGAACACCGCCAGCGATGGAGCATGCACAGCTTCCCTGGGCAGCCCATTCCGGTGCCTCACCACCCATACAGTAAAGAATTTCTTCCTCATATCCAATCTAAACTTCCCCTGTTTAAGTTTGATGACGGTGCATTCCATGTAAATTTCCGCCACATGGGTTGTGTACATTTGACTTCATCTGGATCTATGGATGCATCCCCGTTATTCAGCTTGATGTGATAGATCATCTCTACAATGGCTGATTCCCTCAGAGACTGGATGCCTTTCTCTAGAGTAGTCCACTTGGCCGAATGACTCGTAACATCATCCCTGTATGGAAACCTTTCTTTCACAGCTGCCAAGAGCCGCTTCCAAAGGCTGAGGGACTTTTTCTCTCTTGCAATGGCTTTGTCAATTCCCCCTTCCCTAGCAAGTGATCCCAGCTGCTTGGCTTCCCTACCTTCCAGTTTGTGACCGTCAACTCCATTGTCCCAGCATCGGAGCAACCAGGTGATGATGTGCTCCCCTGGTTGAAGGGTAAAATCTCTTTGCATATTCCATAGCTCGGTTGAGGTCTGAGGTTGAGAAGCCACATCTTCTTTCTCTTCTGATTCATGTGATGATGACTCCTGCTCAGGTGCTGTCCCAGATAGTAAGTGCACTGCCATTGCTTCTTCATCTTGTTCCTTCATCTTTCTTGTCTTTTTTTTTGCTTTTCCCCTTGCATACAGGGGCAACCAATATTGGCACGAATTGGTCCTCTGATTTGGCTGCAGTGATTATCACTGTGGTTGGAGTGGCTGCAGTTTCCATTTTGGGGTTTGGGTAGCTGCTGTACTTGTCACTGGGCTTGGCGTAGCTGCTGTGCTTGGAGCTGGAGTAGCTGTGCTGCCTGTGGCTTTGCCATCAGATCTAGAGACATTTTTTTCCCTTTGAAGGTGCTGGATAGTGTTTAACAGGGTTCTGTAAGTATAGGCCAAGCCCCAGCACGTTGCCATGATTTGTCCATCTCTGGTGTGACCAGAATGACAACACACCTCATCAAAGTGTTTTACTAATTTGTCTGGATTTTGCATTTGTTCAGTGGTGAAGTTCCAAAGCACTGGAGGAGCCCGCTGGCCTAAATACTTGGCCATGCTATCCCACAGCCGCTGCCACTCATGACTGTCCAGCCTCAGGGAAAATCTCTTGGTCCTCCGGTATCACCGTCTAACCCCAGACAAGGCCCAAACCCGACTCTGCTTAACTCTCAAGATCAGATGAAATAGTTGTGGGTAAAACACGCTCTGTATGCGTGCCAACATGATGATCCCCATCACAATCAGCAGGCAGGTCTCAAGGGTACCTAAAGGCCATTCAAAACCTTCACAACTCTCAAATGATGCTGTAAACAGTCTGGTGAGGGGGCTGGGAGCATAAGGGAATGTCTCCTTCATGGGCTGACCACCTGAGGAGGGAAAAAAAGATGCGTAATTGCTCAGCACTTCTATTATATACCTCCCAAAGTATAGAGATGGTGACCACACTGGGAGCACAAACCAGATCAGTTTCATAATCAATGATTCTATTGTATTACAAGTCATTACCATAAAGTACAATGAAACAAGAACCTTAGTCCAAGGCCCCCAGCTGATAAACACTAGCACAGCAAATACCGGCTGTAAGGTACGACGTGCTGAAACTGTGAGAGCAAGAGCAACAACTTTAAGAGCCAATAAATCAGCATTGACTATTAATCCAAAACAATGAATGCTTATCACAAATACAATTAGACACACTCTAGTCATATCTGTCATTATCTCAACCCTTCATGGCCCACATTGGGCGCCAGAAAGAACTGTCGTGGTTTAAGCCCAGTCTGCAACTCAGCCACACAGCTGCTCGCTCACTCTCCCCTCCCCCTTCCTCCCCCCTCACACCCAGAGGAATGGGGAGGAGAATCGAAAGAATGTAACTCCCAAGGGTTGAGATAAGAACAGTCCAGTAACTAAGGTATAATACAAATCACTGCTGCTACCACCAATAATAATAATGATAAGGGAAATAACAAGGGAAGAGAATACAACTGCTCACCACCTGCCGACCGATACCAAGCCCGACCCGAGCAGTGATCTAACCTTTCCTGGTAACTGCCCCCAGTTTATATACTGGACATGATGTGCTGTGGTATGGAATACCTCTTTGGTTAGTTTGGGTCAGGTGCTCTGTCTCTGCTTCCTCCCAGCTTCCCCTCCTCCCTGGCAGCACATGAGACTCAGAAAGTCCTTGGTCAGAGTGAACATTACTGAGCAGCAACTAAAAACATCGGTGTTATCAGCATTGTTCCCAGGCTGAAAGTCAAAACCACCACACTGCACCAGCTACTAAGAAGGAGAAAAATGACTGCTACTGCTGAACTCAGGACAGCATCTAAAACTTACTGCCTGAATTATGTTTCCGTAATGAAACACATCTATTCTGGAGCATATGCTTGTTGAGAATGGTTTGAATTTCCAATGTTAAAGACCTCAGAATGATTTGACAGTGAGCAGTTTTAGATCAGGGATTTTTAGATTCAGTATTTGGCAAGTCATTCCAAATAACTTTGGGGAGGAGAGGGTGGAGGGGAAGAGAAAGAGAGAGAAAGCAAAAATCTGTTCATAAACAATTATAGTAGCATTGATTTAAGGATATCTCTTTACTAGTATTTAGACCTGATTGCAAAGTGTATGTCTACATCCAATGTTTGGCTCACATCTGATGTGATACCTTTGGCTGAAAAAAGCCTCACAATTTGTTCATGGGTACATAGCTCGATGCCACATCTCAGCTCAGGGATAGCTACTAACAGCTTAGATGAACCAAGGAACAGCTGCTCTTGCATCCATGATTCTGTGAGCCCTTCTATTCTAATGCTGTCACTCAGATTAGCTTTAAGTGACCATTGGCTTTAGAACCTAGTGTTATGTCTTAATCATCTGTATCACAGTTTGGCCACAGGCCTGCACCAGACCCATCCAGATTATTTATTTGTGAACTGGAAACTTTCTAGAAATCTGTCAACAATTATTTCTTACGTTCTGGGTCTCTGCTAATAGCCAAAAGAGTGCAACAGTGCTTAAGGTGGAGAAAGGAAACAGTAAGACTGCAGAGGTGGACTTGCTCTCACTGCAGCAAAAGACAGACTCAAAGGTGAGAGTTGTGTGCCTGTTGACCTACCTGCAAAGCCAGTAGAAGCTCCAGATTTAAAAGGGACACAGTGAAAACTTGGAGAACTAATCAGCATTGACTTTAAGATGATCTTAAGATTTACTTCTTTCCATCAATGCAGAGACATTCTTTATTGTCCAGGATAGTTCAGTGCTTTCAGTCCTCTCAGAGGTAGAAAAAGGCACTCAGAAACCATTGAAGTAGGTTTGGAAACCTTCAGTGATGGAACTAGCTTTCAAAACAGAGACAGAAAGAGTGAAATTGCTATTGGGAGTTTACTTCAGGGTGTGTGTGGTGGTTGAACAGGAATCTTCTTGGGTTGTTCAGGACTGAGTTCTTTATAACTGCTGCCTTATAGAAGCAGGTACTGTGGTGATGGTTGGTTGTTTTTGAAGAGTTTGAGGTAATTTCTGAGCTACCCTGTTAACTAGTTACTGTATTGATTTTAGGGCTCCTTGAAGTGCCACCATTATTAAAGAAAAAACTGTTCAATTTAAAATTGTAATTTCTAATATTCCTGTAAATAGGGAGAGGTGAGAGACAACACTCATTGCCTTATACTTTCATAAGTATATGCCTTTCCCAGTGTTTTAAGGTTTAGCTGATCTGTTACACAATATACTTAGGCTCCTGGTTACTCATGTTTTATGTATTATCTGCGAGGAAGTACAGGATATTCCAGAAAGATGCAGTATACAGAAATCACTAAGTGCTATTCTAAATATTTAATTATTTAAATAATGCATTGCTACAAATTTCCACCTAAATCAAATTCCAGTCTATCTACTGTTGTTAATGCATCATTGCTTTAAGATGTGTGCATGCTGGAGATGAGTCAGAGCAAAAGAAATATTCAAGGGTCTAGAGAGGATTAACCTGAGAAAAAAGATCAAGGCCACTTATGTAAGATTATTGCATAACTTCTCAAAATGTGTTCATATCTTTTTCTTCTTGTGTATCTTTATGTATTTTGACAGCAACTGGTTTTTGTTCCCTCATCCTTTCCAGTATGTTATAATCAGGAATGAAACATTAAACCATGCTGACTCTTAAATCATAGTTATCATCATTAGGCATCAGAATGAACATAATTTGTGGTAAACATGGACAAGAAACTGTCTCTCAGAGGCTTGTTTCAGGCTGTCTGTATGCTTACGCAGGTATTTGAAAGTTATCTTGAAAGCAGCCAGAAAGGCAAAAAATGGTTTTCTTGTTCTTGCTTTAGGTTTTGGAGGAGAAATTATAACCCGATCAAACAGCTGAGCTGTCCTTAGCAAATCAAACTGGAATCTTAGCTTAATATTCCTTTATTGTTAACAAAGGCTTATTTTTGAATACTGATTATCATGCAGGTCAAATAAGGTTACCTGAATGAGAGCTAGATTTTCCTCTGGTTTGCTTTGGACAGTGATTGGAATCTCTCCAGGATGGCAGAGGGAGAACCAGCAAGCAGATTTTTGGTAGCAGACAGTGTAGATGTTCGAGTCACAGTAACTTAACATTATGAATTGATTTTTCCCAACTGACACCAGCATCTGACTAAATTAATATTTCTTCATTGTGCTGTATAAGATTAAAGACACACAGGGTAATTTTAAATGTAAATACTTCTGCACTATTAGCCACTGAACTATAGCAGCTACAATAAAATTGGCTCAGGTAGACCCAAACTAGGGTCAACCTCATCTATTTGCATCGCAGTGCAAATCTTCTATGGCACCACTGAGGTACAGAAAACCAGAAAAAAATAGTAGATATGTTAGAAATAGTGAAGCTTTGGAGTTAAAAATAATAAGAAGACAAAAGAAAAAAAAACACCACAGATTGCTTTTATTTTATTCCGGAAGCATATCTAAATTTTGGCATAAAAAAATAAGTCAGAATTAGGGTCTAAAGAGGATGTAAAGGAGTGTTCACTAGAGACCACTGAAAAAAGAAACTATCTAAAAGGAAGGGAGATGAATTAAGAAGTAAAAGAAAATCAGCTAATGGCAGAAGTAATAGTGACAGGATTTCTTTGGAGACTGCAGGTGAACAAGAACAGTGTGTATAACAGGAGGTTAAATTAGGAAGGTAGAGGAATAAAAATGAAGTAAATAGGCAATGAATTTTAACCTCTCCTTGCTGCTGCCATATTTAGTAAATAGGGGCAATCACCATTTTCCCTGTTTCTAAACTCAGAAATCTTAGCTGCAAAACGATTTCATAGGTCAAAGAATTATATCTCTTGTGATATGACAGACTTCACCTCTTCTAATCAATTAGCCTTGAATAATAGGAAATGCTGAATTAAGCTTTCTGATTTTAAGGGGGAATTGTGGTCATTATATCTTAAGTCATGTCAATGACATAGCAGAGTTCAATATGTTTAGCAGTTACCCGTAAGGAAACATCTGTTCTGTTTTAGTAGAAAGTGGTTTTTTCCTTCCTTTTGGAAAACTTTTAGATATGGTGATGTATCGCCCTCTTGAGGCCAGAACTTGTCACTGCACCTATTTTACAGAGATTTTCATTTCTGTCTCAAAGGAACGAGATTACGTAACTTAATGTAGTTTCGTAATAAATGTAGTTGTTAGAAATTCAGAGATTAAATAAAACATAGCTATAATCTTTCCTCCCTATGAAGATATTTTGCTTTAGTGCAGCCTTCACAACTTTCTGTGGCTATGTATTTTATTCCAGCAAATTTAATGTTGAAATATTCATAGAATCACAGAATCATAGAATGGTTAGGGTTGGAAAGGACCTCAAGATCATCTAGTTCCAACCCTCCTGCCATGGGCAGGGACACCTCCCACTAAACCATGCCATCCAAAGCTATGTCCAACCCAGCCTTGAACACCGCCAGGGATGAAGCATTCACAACCTCCCTGGGCAACCCATTCCAGTGTCTCACCACCCTTACAGTAAAGAATTTCTTCCTCATATCCAATCTAAACTTCCCCTGTTTACATTTAAACCCATTACCCCTTGTCCTCTCACCACAGTCCCTAATGAAGAGTCCCTCCCCAGCATCCCTATAGGCCGCTTCAGGTATTGGAAGGCTGATATGAGGTCTCCATGCAGCCTTCTCTCCTGCAGGCTGAACAGCCCCAATTTTCTCAGCCTATCTTCATACAGGAGGTGCTCCAGTCCCCTGATCGTCCTCGTGGCCCTCCTCTGGACTTGTTCTAACAGTTCCATGTCCTTTTTATGTTGCGGACCCCAGAACTGCACACAATACTCCAAGTGAGGTCTCATGAGAGCAGAGTAAAGAGGCAGGATCACCTCTCTCGACCTGCTGGTCACGCTCCTTTTTCTAAGTTTAAAAAGTAAAAGCATGTGTATACCAACTATTAAACTTTTTAGAAGAATAACCTGTCTGTGCACTTCTACAGATTTTGTGAAATATATTAAAAAAACCCAAAACCTATCCTCCACAAAAAAATCTAGTGGCTATTTCCCTGCAAATATAACTGTGATTTTTATTATTGTTTAGAGAAGTATAGTTGTATTGTTTAAATAAGCAGTGTTTAATCCTGCTTTGTGACCATCAGGCCAAGAATACAGTGGCTTTCTTCCTTTATCTTAGCTTTACTGGTTAGCTTACTGAATAGGTTATGTAAAAAATAATGAATTTAGTTTTTAATCAAAAGGCACTGAAAATTCTGTGGAATGAATTTTGTGCTATTGGGTAAAGGTATATAATTTGGCTGTTTTCATTCTTTTAACAGGATTTTTTTCTCTGATTGGGAAAAGGTAAATTTTTTGGAAGGGCAAAAATCTCTGTTCAGTTGATGTCATGGCACAGGGCCACTCTTTTCAGGCTACAGGAGCAACCAAGGTGTATGTATATCATGTGCACCTTTTCAACGAATTAAATGCTGGGGAAGGAGGTTCATTTCTATCAATTATGAGATCAAAGAGTAAATAAATGTTGGAAACAGTTAGGAGAGGTGCCAGCATGGCTCCCAATGAGTATCCTCCAGTGCTGCCCAGCATGTGTGCAAGGTAGCAGCTGACCGTTGGCTGGAAATAACAACTGCACAAGGGCGTTCCACCTCCTGTCTCTTGCCTGAAGCCCAAATAGTCAGGGTATGCAAACCAAGGAATGGTGGCCATCCATAGCTGTCTATTTTTCAGGGCAGAATAAAGCTGTATACTAATACATTGCAGAGGCCATTATATGAAAAAAATGCAAATGAAGATTAGTTTATCTTTTTGTTGCCATTCAGCTCATTATGAATACATATATTAGCTGTAAAACAATCTGAAAATAAGGTGTGTTTCCAACTCAACATTTAAAATAATTACATGAAGAGGAAATGCAGTACTTCCAAGTACACTTACATCACTGTAAGTTCCTTCAAAATCAGTAGTTACATTGGCAGCATGTTTAGAAAAACGGCATCAGAAAACTGGCATCACTGAAAATTAAGACACTGATTAAAGGCTCACATTATCCACAGAGTGTGGATCAAGGTTGGTTAATAACAAACTTTTCGTACTGAAAGAAAGGGGACAGCTCTGAAGAGCTGATTTGATTTTAGGCTTATTTGTAGAATAAAAATAAATTTGCACTTAGGAGCAACAGGTCCTGACCTGATGTCTACATTTTCTATTCTAGCTTAGAGCTGTTCAGAGTGGACAAAAAAAAAATTTGGGACTGTGAAACAGATGTGAATATACTGCAGCATCATGCCACAGGACACAGCAAATCATTTTGGTGCCTGGTATTTCTACCAAAGAAAGACCTCTCCTCAGTGCTGTGCTCAGGGTCCCTCCAGAATCCAGACACTCATTCTAGCTGCTGCTGCAGAGTTAATGTCCCCCTTTCTGGGAGTTACTGCACCATTTTTCCCAGCTTAGGCAGATTTATTTGCTGTTCTTGGTTTTTCCCTGGCTACAAATTTCTGGAGGCATTACATTCATAGCTTGCTCCCTGGTTTACAAGCTGAGTGAAATGAGTATGTGACTTAAAAACATTCATGTCTTTTAGCTGATCTTTAGATATGGCAAGTCTTTGACTTAGCATCATATGAGGGCAAAACTTCAAAAGGCCTCAATTTAGGATATTCGATGCCATGCTACATAAGAGAAATTTTAAACTTATTCTGATGTTTTAGGCACCTATATTTATTCTCCAGCTGCTGCTTAGGCCTCTTGGATTTTACGTAGAGAAGAAATGACTCAGAAAAAAAAGTTACTTTAAGAATAGTGAGCAATTCTGTGAGACATGACCAATAACAGGCATTGCTTTTTGAGAATAGATATATTTTCAGAAACAGCGTGTTCAATCCTAGCAGTACAATGAACTTCAAAGTCCAGGCTTGGATGATCATTCAGAAGTTTGTCCATTGCACAGCTCACTCACAGCACAACAGTTGCTGACTGTTGTGCTGTTAACATTAAGAACTTTTGCCTGCCTGTTTTCTTCCCAATGACCCAAAGAACATAACTTTTTTTTTTTTTTAATTAACAAAAAGAACTGTCTCGTCCTTTGCTTATATTTCCTTCTCCTCTATTTTCCTCCCCGTGTATGCCCCATTTCCTTATTGTCTGTTCTTCCTTTCTGTGTCATTTTCAGAGCTATTGGTAACCTTTAACTCCCGTGTTTTCCATTTCTGCTGCTTATACTCTTTACTCCATAGATTCAATATTGTTTCCTCGGGAACTTTTTCCCAGTAACCTTAAAATTTCACACAGACTAGGGAGGGTGCTAGAAACTTGTGAATACAGATTTACACTGAAGAGGCTTTCTGACAAAAGCCAGTAAGTAAATACCTACTTCTAGCCATTACTTCTGATTAGATCATCGGAAAATACATACTTCTTTAGCCAATGTATCTCTGTCTGATAACCCAGTGGCAATAGAACTTACTCGTGTAGGAGTGCTGAGTTTTTGTTAATATTGCTTTCATTTGTTAACGAGGGTGCTTTAAGTAGCTTACACAGCGGTGTTTTTCAGGCAGTATAAATTTTCTCCACGAGAGGGCTTGCGCAGGCTGTGCTCCAGCAAGCGCGTTCTCTCCAAGGCCAGGCTGCAGCTCTGTCTTTGCCACTGCTGACTGGCACTGTGGCCTGACAAGGAACATGAACGATTTGAAATAGTGCCTCAAACCCCCTAATATTCAAATTAGTACACGTGATAACTGAGGAGACAGATAAGCAAAATAGTTTTGTCATCTAAAATGTGAAGGCATATGTAACAGTTTTCCGTACAAGAAAGGATATGCTGATTTTCTTACTTGGTTCCCAAGAGTGCTTTGAATCTCACACCCCTTTTGAAATACAGCACTGCCCTCACATATTTTCTGAGCCTGAACTCTGTCCTCACCTGGATGAATGCAGGAGACCTAAAAATTTGTCTGGCTTTGTTGTTTTAGCATTACATCTCCAGTAGGAAGCATGGCCTCGTAAGTATGAGATCAGCATCCATTTTGTATGCCTGGTACTATTGTCATTAGAGCAGATGGCATCTCTGGAGGTTTACAACCAATCCGTGTTGCTGTTAAGTTCATACCAGATGATCCTTTAAATGATGGATGAGTCAGTCTTTCCTTTCCCCTCTCTTCTCTCCATTAGTCCCCTCTACTCTTGAACCCATGCAAAGTCACAGTGTCACTGGCCTTTCCTATGCTGCTATGTGACATTCATACGCTTAGCTGTCTTGGCCTCAGGGCTACATGGAACTCTTCTCCCCAGAAGCCCACAGATTTTGCTTCTGTGGTTCTAGGTGTTCAGAGATTCTTCAAAAGGCTGGGGGAAATGCTAGCAAGTGGTGTTGGAAGCTTGTCTGCTAAGAATATATGTCTCAGGAATATGGTTTAGGAAGCATTTGGCATACTTATCCTGTATCCATCTTTGCCCACAATCTACTGATACTAAGAATATCCTTTTTAGATCCTGTACGTTTCAAATAGCAGTGGAGGCCTTGCTGTAGTTGTTTTAAATCAAAGTAGATCTTCACCTTGAGCACAAGGTGAGAAAAGGCATAGGGTAAAGAAAGAATTATGTTTGTGGCCTCATGGAAAGGTTTATGTCAACTACAGAGATACATTTAGGAATTATTTCTTAATATTCAGAGGAGTGTAACCTGTTCTTTGTCTAGAAGCAGAAATAAAGTCAACAGTCACATGGAGGCAGTGAACTTTTTATTGCACAATTAGGGTTACTGTCTTTAAACATAGTTGTTTGCAATGTATTGAAAAGTAACACTTCTCATGTTTCTCTGTATCATGCTATTTAAGCTTATCCTACCTCTAATGTTCTGGCTCTTTTATCTAGAAGGCTTTAGGAAACTGAGAACGTCTTAAAAATCTTGTCTGTCAGCCCTACTCTAGTCAGAATACTGTATGGAAAAGCGCTTAGAAATGTTAGCAAATCTGCTGATTTAGTAGAGGATCAAAAGGTCCACAAAAATTAAGACTACCCTATCATCAGCTTTTAGGGATAAAGCTAAAACTGAGCTAATTTGTAGTGTTTTCCAGGGCTCCTAAGAACTGTGCTCTGCTGTTCTCACTGTTTCAAGACTAGAAGGACTCGCAGCTCTTCAGTGAAACATCCCTGAGAATTTGAGATATGCCTGACTTTGCTTGAGAAAACTTTATATTTCTGTATATTAATCCTTCTTGTTTTCCAGCATCAGAATGCATCCTGGGGACTTTAAAACCAGGAAAAGTCATGAGCCAATGACCATCCTGTGCTACCACTTTCTATTCTGTAACCATATAAATCATGACCAATTATATAGATGTCCATTAGGGAAAATATATTCATGCGTCATTTCTAATTGTTTGTATTGTAGGTAGTTGGGTACAAAGCCTAGAGTGGCACTTATGAAGGATTTCTTTAATTTAGCAGTCTTAAAAATGCTTAACTAGACATAATGTAGCAGAAGACGAAGATGTGGCTTTACACACATGTCCACTAAGAAAAGTGTTTAATCATTTTTTCCCTGTTTGGAGAGAACACTGAAATTGCACATTTTCTTAGGTTGGGGTTATTGAGTATATGTGGTACTTCTTTAGCAGGAAGCTGCTAAGTTATATTTCTGAAGTGTTTTGTAAATGAATGTATCCTGAACTGCATAGTAAGTATTGCCATCCTACTGGTGTGTTTGGTCAGTTGCATGCTTCTGTGAGGTCACTGTCTGCCACAGAATCTTGGCAATATCACATAAAGAATATTTTCTGTTGTGGCATCTTGGTTCCTTGGAGATCCCCAACATCTGTACTTCTAATGGTTTTATTGTTGCCTCTGGGTCTAACTCCAATTAAATTGGCCATGGCAGTTTGTTGCAGCCTCATCCTCTTGAGTACCTGTATTTCTTTGACTTACCTTTGCCTGTGAAGAAAGCACACTTTTATCCTTTTGAAAATAGAGTCCATGGGCAGGAATGTGTTCCTCCTGAGACTAATATGCAAGTCCTTTTGTGGTCAAACAAAGGGTTTTCTTAATGCATTCTGTGATAGAAGTGCCCTTAGAGCCAGCCCATCCTTGTACACAGACCCGTCTGTGAACTGTCTTTTTGTAAATTGGGAACAAACTTTACAACACTGTCTGCTTGCCTCAAAATTGGACATTCATTTTTAAGCACACAGCCTCATAACAAATTCTTTTAAGAAGAGAACTCCCTTTGTGTAATAAAAGGGAAGGTGGAGAGAAAAAAGGTCAGCGTTAGTGATTTAACAAGAGCTGTTGTCTTGTGTTTCCACACCAAGGTTTGTGGAATAGAGTAAACTTTCCACTGTTACTCTTAGCTACCATGGCAGATGATTTTTAATATATTTGAATGTAATAGTTTGGCATGTGTCTTTTATTCCAATTTTAATCTTAGTCCAAGTCATTAGAAGGGGCTTTGCATTTTTACAAATGCAACAACCAGAAATGCCTTTGAGTACGAGTCAGCATACATGTTAAATTGATGTGTTAGACTAATAACTGAGTGTTGTTAACACTGCACAGTTTAAAATTACAAGCCAGAAAGGTATTAAAATAATTTTACTACCTGTGTGATGTAGGCACAGTAAATCTGGGAAATTTTTTCAGAAAAAAACCAAAATTTGGTCTGCAATGAGTGCCATAAAACTTTCCATAATGGTGTTAATTTGGTTCAGTAGCATCCTCTGTGTTTTATGGCATAATTTTGGCAATGTTAATGCAATCTTCAGTGCAAATATCCAAATACCCCATCTGTCATGGGTTCAGCAGCAGCAGTCATTTTTCTCCTTCTTGGTAGCCGGTGCAGCTCTGTGTTTTTGATTTTGGGCCTGAGAACAGCGCTGATAACACCAGTGTTTTCAGTTACTGCTTGGCGATGTTTAGGCTGGCCAAGGACTTTGTGAGCCTCATGCTCTGCCAGGGAGGAGGTGAAGCCTGGAGGAAGGAGAGACAGGGCACCTGACCCAGACTAACCAAAGAGGTTATTCGATACCACAGCACGTCATGTCCAGGATGTAGAAATGGAGAGTAGAGACCCAGAAGGGTGGTGAGGGTGCACGGTGGTGGGGGTGCACAGTGGGGGGTGCACTGCTTGCTCGGGCTTGATATTGGATGGTGAGAAATTGTATTCTTTTCCCTTGTATTTTCTCTTGTCATTATTATTATTGGTGGTAGCAGCAGTGATTTGTGTTATACCTTAGTTACTAAACTGTTCTTATCTCAACCTGTGGGAGTTGCATTCTTTCGATTCTCCTTCCCATCCCTCCAGGAGCAGAGGGAAGAAAGAGGGGGAAGTGAGTGAGAGAGCGACCGTATGGGTTTATAAGCTTAAACCACAACACCATCTAAAGGAATCTCATACCAAAAATATATTGAAACCATTTAAGATACTGCTTATTTTAGTGTACCAAAAAAAGTTGTGTTTGTTAATATAGTAAAAATTCCACGGATTTTTTTTTTTTTTTTTTTTTTAATTAGGTAACCACAAATGTGCTATCTCTTAGACTAAAACTCAAATTGCAGAACTGGGATTTAGTCTGTTAGCATTCTAAATGTGGTCTAATAAAAGCTGGATTTGCAAATAGCTGCAGCTGAGGTGGAAACTTCCTGCTTTCCTGTTCCATTCAATTAATGAAAGCTGAACTTCGAAGTTTAAATGAGATCATTTGAAGTGCTAAAATTATTGACCACCAGAATTGTTTGCTTTCCTGCGTGACAAAAAAAAAATAAAAGAGAGTTTGTAATGTAAAAGTAAAATTAAACCTAAACCACTGAAATTAAGTTAGGAAACTTTAAAAGTTCCAGCACAAGAAGTGATGTTAGCTTAGTTGAGAGTTATTTATGCATAATTTTAACCGACTCACTTGGTAGTCAAGCATTTTTTTCATGACTGTGACAGTAAAAGCTTTTCTGGGAGGTCCTAATCATGTGCTACTCAGAAAATTGCAATCCAATGAGAATATGCCTGAGCAACACCCCTGACAGAGAGAATAATGCACAGATAGCATCAGGGACTGGAGCCTTTCTACAGTACACAAGCACTTATGCTGTTTTCATGAGTTTTGGAGCTACTATCAGAAGTTTTAAGTTGCTCACCTGCTTCTTATTTTGCTGACAGCCCATGTATCTCCTGGGCTCTACTTTGTCCTTTATTGATCATGAGCACTGCCTGTGCCACCAGCCCTAGGGGACCATGTAGCTGGGGTCAGGGAGTACTAAAATTTCTTTGATTGACTCCTTTGGTGGCAGTAAGCATCAGCCTCAGGTCTGCTGCTCCAAACTAGGAAGTGAGAAATTAATTGATGTCTATTTCTAAAGGAGGTTGGCCTTTGGCCAGAGATGGGGTGAGCCTCTGAAGTTCAAAGGGAAAGAGCAGGAGGAGACTGTGGAAGCTGAAGACAGACATGGAGTGATGGGTGACATAGGCTCATCTTGGGCTGTGCCAAAGAGCAGTAGTGGGGTGCAAGTAGCGAGTAATGAGGTGTGCTGAATATGTGTCATTACTAGGGAGGAATATACAAATAGAATCCAGCAAAACAGGAAAAGGAATGGTCTTGGGCATAAAATGCTTGCGACGCCAAAGGCTGCCTATTTCTGTGTTCATTTGAAATATTTAATTTTTCTGACACACACTTGAGGCAGCCAGAACACACACAGTCCTGTTAAATGTAATGAACTGCATGTGAGACTTGTTTGTCTGACCACCTCTGCAGGCCTTGCTGCCGTGCTCCAGGGTTTCTTGTACTGGCAGCATACCACCACAGCTGCTGTCCTGCTCTGTTAACCCACATGACAAAAAACAACCAGGCTGCCTAACCCAAGAGGCTTTCATCAGATGTACTGGGTGTAGTGAGCCCTGCAGCCCTGTGCAGCAGCTGAGGGTCTGTATCTTTTGTATGCCCTTATATTTAACAGAACAAAGGTGGGAGGCAAAATTCCAGGTACATCCTTCCGCAGCCTGATACCCATACATGCCTTTGGCCTCTGAGCTGATTCATCCCTGCCCTTTTTAAAAGAATTCTCATGTTTTAAGATTCAAAAACTTTTAGTGTTCTGGTCATTAATGAAGAAGTCTCAGGTTATTTAGTCAAATATCATCAAATTTACTTTTAATACTTCAGTTAATCAATTCATTCCTTAGTTCTCTAGAACAATTGAATGAAGTATATTTTCATTCTAGAAGACACCAAAGCAGACACACTGAGTTACAACTTTCCCCCCTGCCCATTACTTGTCTTTTTCATTCTTATCCATTCAGAGCAAACAGAATTAGGCTGCAAAAAATAACTTTGTATATGCTGAATTTCAAATGAACCATTTTTGCTCTAGTTGTGTTCAGGGGTATGTGGTTAGAACTTCCTTCTTCCTCCAAGGAAAATCCGTAGAATTGTCATGAAACAAAATGGAAAGCAGAAATTTTTAAAAGGGAATCTTCAAAAATGTTCTGTGTGGGTTATGGGAACAGCTTTATCATTATTTACAAACTTTACCGTAGAAGTTGCTACAAATCACACAATGAAAATCCAGAAACATTTGTTTCTGTACTGAGCAGCATAGAATAAGAGTAGCTTTATGCTGTGTCATTTAAGGAGCTTGAGTTTCTTAGTAACAGCTAGCTTGCTAGCACAATACAAAGCGATTGAGTCTGTAAAACTGAACCCAGCTGGTCAAAAAACTGGATTGTACGGGTGTTCCTTTTTTCTTCTGTCCTGTTCCCTTCTTTTCTCTCTGAGGAATTCTTGTACAGTAACTTTTAGCTTCAATGTGGCTGACTAAGGGTTTTCAACTTCCAAGAAGTTGTGATAGAAAATACAATAGTTTAATTACCCATCACCAAAGCATGAGTTGGGTTGATTTTACAGTATTTCTCATTAGAAGTGCAGTACAGTCTAGAACAGACCCTTACCTAGTGTAGACCAGCATAAAATTGCACTGAAGTTTATACCTGTTGAAACTTTCCCACTTGAAGAATAATAAAGAAAAATAATAATCTAGCGAATGAAAAATATAAGCTCAAACCAAAAAAGCAGAAAGGTAAGAAGTGTCTAGGAAGGGATGTAAAGTGGTTACATGGGCATTTTATAAAATGAAGGAAAAAAACAGCAAATGTCCTTTATTGCTTAAAATTTGTCATCCTGTGAATTTATTTCTTTCACTAAATTCTGGATTTGGATTTAGGATTGCATATTAAGCCTGTTCCTTGGTATTGATATAATTTACGTTGTAATCTGGTTTTGCAAAGCGCAGTTAAATGCTGTGTCAGAGTCTCACAATAGATTTCTGTAAGATTTTTTCCTTATTTTTTAGAACTTATTTTGTCTAAAGCTTTTATTTGGAATGTGTATTCTTGGAAATGTGCTAGATGGTGAGAAAAGCAACTATTGTAATGCTGTTTGTGTCCGTGAGTACATGAGCATCATTGTGTTCTGTTCCAACTAACTCTGCCATCTTGATTACACAGAAACGGCTCAGCGTTGGTCAATCCACAGAAAGGCAGCAGCCCCTCAGTCAGAGATAGGTTATGTTTTGGATTTGCCCTCTGTTATGAGACTTGAGGAGATTAAGGACCTGGATTTATATTTGTGACAGGGCTACATGGATCACGGATACTGCAGATGCTCCCTCTCTAAAGCACAACAGCACAGGCAGCCAGGTCAGCAGGGCAGAACTGTTTGTACCAGACCTTGGTTACAGCTGGTGGCGAGAGCTGGCCAGGATCTAAGCACCTGTAGATAACTATGCCTTGATAAAAAGTCAAAGGCAAGTAGGGACAGTTCAGCATCAGGAGCAGAAACTATCACTTGTTTGTAACTCCCAAGCCACTATGGGGGGTTATGTTTGTACAGGTTTCAATTCCCAACCTGGAGCTGCCTCCAGGGCAGGGATGAATCATGAAGGTCGTGGCGGGGCAATAAAGGCGGCTCCTTCCCTCCTCACTGGCATCAGGCCTGTAAGTCTATCCTAAAATAAACGGGATGGGCTCATAGGCACTGTTGAAACAGAACCGCACCAAGCACGGGCCGTTGTTCGGATCACTAGGTGGTAAGGAATAAAGCAGGAACTGCACTGCTATAACGGAATGTTACGCAGAATTGGAGGTAACCGCGGTTTTCCGTTGCGCGCTGCCCCGGCCGCTGCGGAGCGTCCCACCGGCGGTTCCGCGCTCCGCTGTTCTTGCTCTCCCGACAACCGCCTGATCTGCCGGCTCGGCGCCGGCAGGTGGCGCTGTGGGGCCAGGCACGGCAAGCGAGAGGGAGGGAAGTGCTCCCTCAGCCGGCGGCTCTGTGCTGCCCCGTCTTTCCATCGCATCCCTTCCCTTCCTTTTCCCTCCGCTGTTTTCAGTTTCTACAGATGTGCACTTTTGAATGGTTTCAATAAAATTTTATTGCCGCCATTTGAAAAATACGAGGGTTATTGAGATTTGTGCTGCCTGGTGTGAGGAAACCCACCGGGGCTGCCTGCGACCGGTGCCCCCCTCTGCCATAGGGCTTCCCCGGGCCACTGTGTCCCCAGCCCCGATCCTGAGGTGTTGTGGCACTAGTGCTGTAAGCATTACCATTTTTATCTCAGATAACTTGTCTCATCACTGTTCCGTAGGACACTGTATCTATTTATTTCCCAGGTCCCCAAACTAGCCCCCAGGTGTTGCTTGTGCCACGCTGGGGCCTGCTATGCCCTCAGCCCACCTCACCAGTGAGGCTAGGTGTGAGTGCCAGGCTGCTGCAGCCTGCTGAGTTTCTAAGGACCAGTGTGAAGTAAGACTTTAAAACACAGACACGTTATGTGAGAGGGGTCAGAGTAACTCGCTTGCTAGTAGTTGCTTTTTATACTGGTGCAAGCCTTTTGAAGGCATACAGACAGCAAGTACTGCAGGCAGATGTTATACGTGTCTGTCTCCGTAAAATACATGACGCATATACAAGAGAGAGCCTTTCTTCATTTTTTTTTGTGCTTACCGTATCACCTTGTCTCTCAAGGACAGCACATTGCTAAAATGCAGGCAGAGATTTATTGGAGGGGCTAGAAGGACTTTACTCCTCCTGCTCCTCTCCCCCTCAGCTCATGTCTACCACTCCTCTGCCAGTCTGGCATCTTTTATGCTCCAGTGTGAGCTTGAAGAAAGTAAGCAACTGAGTCAGGGGAACATCTTGCCCCTGCTTTGTTCCACGGCTTGATGTTGGAAACACAGCCCTTGTGGCACAGTCTGCTGGGGGAGGGGGGATGTAGCTACTTCCGCAGGGTGGAGGCACGTTATCTCAGTTCCCGTATCCCCTGGGTTGTCTTTCCTGACTTTCTTCCCTCTTTCTGGAATGTTCTGATAAACAGTCTACATCAAAACATGCAAATTAGAGTTTTCTTCCTTGTAATGCTTCAAGATATAGTGAATTCCATGAACAGAGATGGAAAATAGCCTCCTCATCCTGAGGACTTGCAGGGACTGATGTAAAAAATAGTAAGAATAATTAAAGTCTTCAGAGTGCCTCAGTGAGCACTGTCATGCCTGCAGTGTGCGCTGGAGTATCTTGCCAGAGGCTAGCTTTGGTTCAAAGGCACCGCCACTTCGTCTGGAAACCAGGAAGTGATTATTCAACCCTGTTTCATGGCACAGTGTTGGGCCATAGTGATGACTCTGCTACCATGAATTTTGAAGGAAGGGTGGCTCTGCTTGGTCTGGATTATCACCATTGCACTTTGCACAACACAGCTGTGCGCCAACTGCTCAAAATCCTGTTTCTGTCTTGTTTAGAATTTCAGTTTCATGTGCCACTTTGGAGAAGGAGATTTAGGCTCCCGAGTCACTTAGGAATCTTTAAAAGTTTTATGCTTAGCTTGCTTTTAACTATCTGAATGGATTAATAATTAGCAGAAATCATTCCATAAATGTAGCAGTGAGAGTGAGATACTGAGTGCGTATACTGAGTTGTTGTCCCGCTGGAAATTAAAATTCTTGCCATGCTGTGAAATTCATAGTTAATAACTAGTAATATAACAAGTATTAGACCTAACTTAATCTAGTCTTATGATACTTGTAATAGATGGACATTCCTCTTCAGAGATAATTTTCAGGGTGCTTATAAACATCACGGTCAGTTTATTCCATTTACTCTTTTGCTTTGCAATAGATAAGACTTTGGTAAAATTATCTGTACTCAGTATGTATCTATAGTATCATTCAATCATGTAAATTCAGGGGCACTATTTTTAATCAGACAATATAATTGGTACTAATCTTGAAATAAATGGTGCTCCTGAGAAGCAGGAGCTCCTGTCTTCTCAGGAACACCATCTGTGTGGCTCATATGCAATCAGCAATATTTATATTAAATGCTATATATTCTGCCTCACGTACTGTTTGATTTTTTCTCTCTGAGTCTCATCCTATGAACCAAAGCGGGATTCACAAGACCCAAATTCTAACAAGTAGTTTCTCCCCTCAGTTTACCAATGTATGCCTTGTTCACGCAGCATTATTCAGCACTTCTTTAACCAATGGTGCTTGTGCTATGCCCAGTCTGCCCAGTGCGAGGTCTTCAGCTCAATTTTTACTGTAATCTATACAGAGCTTTTTACATACCTTCCTCATATCTTCTAAAACTTTATAGTTTTCTATATTTCATCACAGTCAAATGGATGTCTCATTGTCCTGTCCCAAAATACCACCTTAAATTATCCCCAGAAATACCATGCTGCCTAGAAAGCCACTTGCTGTTTGTTTTTGTTTTTTTTTTTGGATTTACGTGCTTGTAAAAGGCAAAATTTTACTGTACAGTACTCTTCTGGCCTTTTTTTTTTGTTTTTTTTTTAAAAAAACATACATTTTTCAGATTTCCATTTTGCTAACAAATATGCTTTTCTTGTTCTTTCTTTTTTCTTATCTGGTAAGGAGTTTGTAAGCAAGCTGGATGAATTCATTCACTGGTTAAATGAAGCCATGGAAACAACAGAAAATTGGACTCCTCCTAAAGCAGAGACAGACAGCCTTAAACTGTACCTGGAGACGCACTTGGTAGGACAAGATTATTTGATGATTACTATAAGTAATTGAAGTGTTCTGGTGTGCTTTTCATTTGATTATTATTTTTTAATTACTAGTGTGCATATATATATATTAATGTAAGTTCTGTAACATTCCAGTTTATTTTAATGAAAATACGAACAAAATATTTTCTGTATTTGAAATATATACTGGTAGCTTTATAAAAACAATATTAAAAGCCAGAATTACATTGCAATTCAGAAATCATCTCCAAAACTGCAAGAAAATGACAATAGCAAAAAGAGAAAGGGCAACACTTTTAATGTTGATCATCCCGGGATTTTTAATACATTGTAACATTAACAAAACACTTACTGGTAAGAAATAATTTCTCTCCCACAGGTTTATCATAGTACAGAGTAATTTAAAATATTCTAAATAAATATATCAATCATTTTAATTGATGTGCATTTCTGTTGTATAATTAATACAACTGTTACTAACATTGTCTTTGTGCTAAAAGTGAAAACATTGGGTGGAAGTAGAAAACTCCTGAATATTTTACAGGCTATAATTACCAATTGAGAAATGTTTGATAAACCTTATGAGGCTTTCACTGAGTTCTTCAGAGGGCTGTTTCTGGTTATGAGGAAGTGAAACAAAGACCTGAATTAAACCAGGCATTAACTTCTCAAAAGCAAAATTTTATGCTGTAGGTAGAAAATAGATATCAATGTAAACAGTTTGATGGGTTGGTATCTACATAGGTAAACTATCTGGTAAAAAGGAAAAACAAGAATGGAAAATTGAGCTAGGAAATTCCCTCTCTCTGCCAAAATCTTAGGTTCTTGCTGGTATCAATTAGAAGAAAACCCAGTGATAACACTATTCTGAACTAATGACCTGGACACTCCAGCCAGATAAGACAGTGCATTAGCTGAACCTACATAAAGCATCAACCCTCAAAGCTCAGTCTCATTTCCAAGTCTCTGATAATGTGATGGTGGGAAATTATTTGACAGTCCCAGGAAGTCGCATGATGCATTACAGGAAATAGTGGCATCCCAATCCCAATACTGGTGTGAATGTTATTAAATTAATTAAGTATACATTAACAACATATACAATTAGAGACAAATGAAAACTCTTCAGAATTTCATCTATACACAATGTCTTTTGTTCTTAAACATTTCTGTTTAGTAGTGCCTGCGAACAGCCACTAGATTAAGAGCCCATTGTGGTAGTCTATCAAATGCAGTACAAAGATGAAGAACCTTCATTTTCATTTTATTTTGCAGATTTTGGATGTTGTGACAGAGTTTGGATTTTTGCCCTGTACCGCACACATTTGGTCCCATGAATCCCATTATGTTTACAGGTGCTCTGAAGACACAGAGCATGTTGTAAGATCAGACCTCAGAAAAGGCACTGGTCATTTCAATTTGTTTTACTCTTACTCTGCAACTTGAAACTTTTGGAGACATGAGTTTTTATGAGTAGGATTGCATTTTTCACTCTTGACTGGATGAAAAGAAATGTATTGCAGGAACAGGGCAATCGAGTCTGAGTCTTTGCCACAGTTGGTTTCTTTTTTCCTTACTCTTTGGGAAGGACCAGAGTAGCTGTTTTGCAGGCAAATGACTTCCAGCTTTGCCTTGTGGTTCTGTGGGAGGTGAGGCCAAAAGCATCTATCAGGCTGGAATGTGGAGTAGTAGCCCAGAGGCAACTGCTTCATTGCTAGAGGTAGTCAGAATAAATGAGTATGTAGGCGCCTGTACAACTTCACTTTCTCTTGTAAGTACTTCGGCTCCCAGCTATACTCTGTATATCTGCATATCTTTGGGGCAGGAAAATCTTTGTGTGTTTCAGGATGCGTATATTATGGAAAAAGGTGGCATTTTTTTTCTTTTGTTTACTTTTGTAAAGAAGTCAAATGTCTTAAGAACAGTTCATTTTCCATCTGATGATATTATAGTCATTTTTATGGCATATATAGCCAGTGAAAAAAATGATTGTACAACCTGAAAAAAAGTAACCGTGACTTTTCTTTTTGGATTTCACAAAACATATGCTATCATATTCATGCCTATTCAGCAGAATTGAACTATTAAAATACAAAGCATTTTTTATAGTGGGGAAGATAGTTATTTGTATTAATTAGATTGTCAGCTTTTCGGTGGCATTTTTCTGTCAGAAATTCTAATCTGTGTTTAAACAGAAGTGTATGAACTTCAATTCACATTAAGCTCAATGTTAAAATTTCTTTTGGTTGAGCATTGCAAGATAGTGGCAATCAAAGTCTTTGTGAGGGTACTTACAGTGCTCATTTTCTTCTTTTGCCGATCAGGTTATATATGCTGTCAGGCTTACCTAAGATTTGTTGAAGTAAAGGACTCTTAGTACTTTACAATCTTAGGTTCCAGACTTATGTGTTCATAGTAGAGATACTGGTAGCAAACTAACCTGTAAAACAAAGAAAATGTGTTGGTTCTTTTTGATATTCTGCATCTGTGCTAGCAAACCTGATAACTATCATTCTTCAGTGGTGCAGATTTTCTGGTCATAGAAGGAGTGAAAACTCAGTGTAGATTAGTATTTTTATTAGTAGAGACAAGACCTTAGCCTTTGGCACAAATTATCAATTTCACCACCTGTGATATTGTTTTCTTGGAAATATGTTTGTTGCAATAACAAAATTAGTGCCATAAAGAGAATATTTTGCATTCATGAATTAAATCTGCTGTCAAAATCTAAGAAAAGAAAATATGGGAGCAGGAAAACAGAAAAATGTATTTGTTCCCTTCATTATTGTCTGGGAAAAGTGTTGCAGAGGAGACAAGGACAAAGTTGTGAGCGTGCTCCAAATTTTTCAGTATGTAAAATTCTTGACTATCATTTTAGGGTCCCAATGTAAATTTTTGATAAAGGATTGAATTTTAAAGTCTCCTGATTCAGCCTTGCTTGTCTACATTTGTGAAATCTTGAGAAATGGTGTCACACAGACACTGAAGAAGTTTGTTTATTACAAATAATAGTAAAAAAAACAAAATGCCACAAGAAACCTACATCATGAACTTACTAGATTGTTTGCATAAGGTAATGCTTGCATGAGGATATCTTGGACAAGACAATAATGCAAGTTTCTATTGCAAGCATCCTTGCATGACATCTTCAGCTTAAACTGGTAGAACTCCCCAAACTCTTGTTCTAGTTAATTCTGATACATGGTATGGCAATATTGTCCACTCAGGTTATTAGTCAGCACTTTGAAGTATACCGTAATGTCTGTCTATTGCTCTTAGCTCAGCAACAGCTGTCTGCAGATGTCTCTGTGACCATGTGAAGGTCTTGGAGCCCCTGGAATAATTAGTGAAGCAATTTGTTGGGAAGGTAGAAGGCAGCCTCTCCTCAAGTTGGTCTGTTGTTTCCAGTTAGGCTATTTTCTCTCCCAAGCAGAGACTAGCTGGGGAGTTCCTGGGCCACCCAGGAATGTTGTGACTAAGTGCAGTGTGTGTCACACAGGCACAGCCCTGGTATGCAAATAGACTTTATTTTACAATTATTAACTGTAGACCAAATTGGAATTTCATTCTTAAATCACAAACTCTGTAGATTTTGCCATGATAAGTAACTGTATGGTTTGGTAAAGAGGATGATTTTTTTTTTTCTACAATTTGAAAGGTAGTCTTCATCTAGAATATGCCAAAATAGACAGTCTTCAGCTTGGAGGACAGTTTTCTTTCAAACTTTAAAACCCAGTTCCCTGATTTTCTGCAGAAAAGAAGTTGCTATATGCTTCATTTTGGATAACACCAAAGCACAATGTAAATACTCTCAGAGACACCTGGAATAGTGACTGATTTTTTTTTTTATTTTTTTTTAATTTAATGGGTCTTCACAGCTGAGTAACATTGGTGAAACTGATTTGGGAGCTGTGTGCTTCCCATTCAGATGGGAGGGCTGCTATCGCCTGGACTTCTGGCACCCTGCAGACAGCCACCCAAGCCAGCAGATGTTGATAGCACTAATGTTTTCATGAAGCAGGTGTTTTTCAGAAGTCAGCTCTACTAGAGAAAAAGGTGAGGTAGATTGTAAATTTTGTGAATGGTTAGGCTCAAATCACTTCCTAATGAAAAGATAGCTTCATTGACCTTACCAAAGAGGAACTTCTGAAAATGGTTTCGAACTTCTGAATATGTTTTCTGATTCGCTTTATCTTTTGTAGCAGTTCTGTTATGCTGATTCTTTCCCATTGGCACCCTGATCAAAATCAGCGACTAGCAGACTCCAAGGATAGAGTTGGTGGTATGCAAATCAGTTCTCATCAAAAACAGTATCCTGAAGGCAGCTTATGAGCTAAAAGCATCTATCTAGATGGTACTGCTGTGCTTGTGAAACCAAGCAGACTTTCTTAGCAGCTCCACAAATAAGAATTTACCATGTTGTTCTTGACCATTTTTATTTGCTAAAATAGGCATTTTACTGCTTTTTGGACCCAAATCCACATTATTTTACAATGGACATGTGCAGTAAAGGAGCAAGCTAGCAAATTGGGAAATGTCAAGAACTGCTGAGGAAAAGGTTTAGATGTAAGTCACTCCTATTTGCTGAGGCCTGGGACCTTTAAGATTGTAGTTTTAACTTTTCCCTTTGTTAACACAGTACTCTGTTTTCTTGTTGCTGAACAGCTCCTAGTTGTGCACATTACTATAGTGTGCTCTTAGGTCTTTTGGCCAAAGCCATTTGTGTCTAGTGTCATACTTAGAACTAGATAATACAAGACTTTTAAATGGAAACCTACACCTGAAAAATACCTTATTTTAAACTTATTTGATGGAACTTTTTTAATCCTTCTTGCATTCATTACTAGATGTTGACAAGCAATGCTTTTCAGTGGAGATAAAATTAATTAAGAAAGATTCTTATTAGAAATTTAGAACTAGCAGTCAGGCATTTTTGTCCTAAACACTTTTCAGACTTTCCATAAGATTAAAATTTTGAAATCTTGAGTACAGGGAATGTCTGGGAGATAGAGGGAGAAATTATAGATTTTTCAGTTTTTCTTCAAAACCAGAAGGGTCCAGAGGTTCTAAGGATGATGTACCTTCTTCCAGTGTGGCTGTTGCCTTTTGGCATTTCGGATAACCTGCCTTACATGTAAGTTTGCAGTTTGCAGCAGTGCAAATTACAGAATCATAGAACTGGATAAGAAGGGACCTTTAAAGGCCAAACCTCCTGCAGTGAACAGGGACATCTTCAACAAGATCAGGTTGCTCAGAGCCCCCTCCACCCTGACCTTGAAAGTTTCCAGGGATGGGACATCTACCACCTCTCTGGGCTGCCTGTTCCGCACCCTCATCCTAAAAGATTTCTTCCTTATATCTAATCTGAATTTGCCCTCTTTTAGTTTAAAACCATTGCCCCTTGTCTTACTGCATCAGGCCCTGCTAAAACCTCTGTGACAATCTCCCTTATAAGACCCCTTTAGGTATTGAAAGGCCACAATAGGGTCTCCCCAGAGTCTGCTCTTCTCCAGGCTGAACAATCCCAACTCTTAGCTTTTCCTCAGAGCTGCTCCATCCCTCTGGATCATCTCCAAGAGGTCCATGTCTTTCCTGTACTGAGGACTCCAGAGCTGGATGTCCTCCAACTGAGGTCTCACCAGAACAGAAAAAAGATGGAGAATCAACTCCCTTGACCTGCTGGCCACGCTTCTTTTCATGCAGCCCAGGATGCAGTTGGCTTTCAGGGCTGCACGTGCACACTGCTGGCTCATGTCCAGCTTTTCATTCACCAGTACCCCCAAGTCCTTCTCAGCAGGGCTGTTCTCAATGTTTCACTTTAGTCTTATTGCAACTGTGGATATAAGATACCCTTAGAAAAGATTTCAGCTGCTGGTTTCCTGTTTCTCTAGATAGTGCAAAAAGGAATTGTTTGTAATTTTTAGAAAGAATGGAAGAGGATGGCTTCATGTAAATAATTTATTGTTCACACCATGGTTATTTGTTTGGGATTTTTAGGCAAAAGTATATGTTCTGTTTAGTTGAAAGTAGAATAGCAAAGATTGTTCTGTAGATAGCACAAGTTGCTAGTCATTTCAGTACAAAGTGTTGTTTGGATAAGCTAAATGGCCATTTCCATGAATCAGAATTTCTTGGTTTTTCTTTCCTAATAAATTTTTTGGTCCCTGTCTGTAATTTTTACCTCAGTTTAGACACAAATATTGTGTCACATTTAAGTGTATTTTAGCCCAGAATCATTCCCTTATATTAACCTTCCCAGTTGCCATATTTACTTTACATGCTACAGCATTAAAAATATTGTACAGCAAGTGTCACTAGTATTTCAAAACAAATTCTACAAGATGATTTACACTAGCATTTACTTCTCTTCTGTATAGAAAGTTTAGATGCTGTCTCTTTTCCAAAATCAAACTCTGAAGTTATGGGAGTTTTGAAAGTTTTATTATCTAAAGAGAAATAAAATAAGAATTTTCTTTTGTCCAGTATAAATGTTTCTGGACACATCATGGCTCAGCACTTTCTTAGCTGCAAATAGCAAATGCTTTCATACAGAAAACAGATTGTATTTTAACTTTTAAGGAATTGTATTGGTGAAGTAATGATGCTTCTGTGATACGATAACTGATCATCTGTTTGTAGCAAGTGTGCTATGTCTGGGAAAAAGTATCATTCTTATCTCCCTGGAAAATCTAATTTTCTGAAAAATGTCATTTTAGACAAGTATTAAATGCCTGTCCTTGCTGAAACTAAGGTTAAATGCACATGCTGTGGGCTAATCTACTGGCTGTCTTTGTGGTAGTAGTGGTAACAGTAATTCTGTTAAAGGTATTAAAGCCTTTGAAATGTCCAGGTTCTGTATTGTGCATTTGCTATATGGGCATTTCCAATGTCCATGGCAGCCAGTTTTGATTTTTTCCTCAAAATGCAACTGTATCTGCAGTATGATGGTGCTAAAGAGTCTGATCACAATAAGTGAACTAATTTCTTCCTGCACTAAGGAGACTGGTTTGAATCTGTTTAGCCAATGGTTAGCGTGAATTTCTGAATTTTATACTGTTTTCTTGAAGGTATTTTGGGTATGGGTTCCCTGATATATGTTCTTTATATAGGAAGCAGTCTGTAGAACATTCTAGGCAGAGATATTGCCTCCAACCCAGGTCCTAAACCTTGGTCAGGGCAATCACAGGCACACCTACAGGTTTGGCAGAGGAGAGATTCAGGGCAGCCCTGGAGAGAAGGACTTGGGAGTGCTGGTTAATGAGAAACTGAACATGAGCCAGCTTCAATATGAGCTTGCAACCCAGAAACCAGCCACATCCTGGGCTGCATCAAAAGGAGCATGACCAGCAGGTCGAGGGAGGTGATCCTGCCCCTCTACTCTGCTCTTGTGAGACCTCACTTGGAGTATTCTGTACAGTTCTGGTGTCCACAACATAAAAAGGACATGGAACTGTTGGAACAAGTGCAGAGGAGGGCCACGAGGATGATCAGGGGACTGGAGCACCTCTCGTATGAAGATAGGCTGAGAAAGTTGGGGCTGTTCAGCCTGGAGAAGAGGAGCTGCTTGGAGACCTCATATCAGCCTTCCAGTATCTGAAGGGGGCCTATAAGAATGCTGGTGAGGCACTCTTCATTGAAGACTGTAGTGAGAGGACAAGGGGTAACGGGTTCAAACTTAAACAGGGGAAGTTTAGATTGGATATGAGGAAGAAATTCTTTACTGTAAGGGTGGTGAGGCACTGGAATGGGTTGCCCAGGGAAGTTGTGAATGCTTCTATCACTGGTGGTGTTCAAGGCCAGGTTGGACATAGCCTTGGGTGACATGGTTTAGTGGGAGGTGTCCCTACCCATGGCAGGCCGGTTGGAACTCGATGATCTTAAGGTCCTTTCCAACCCTAACTATTCTAAGATTCTATGATAGTAAACCTGGTAGATTTCAAATGACATAGGCAAGTAAAAGGACTTAACAGGTAGTAAGACATCAACCTTAAACAAAGGGAATGCATGTATATTGTCAGGTGAGACTATTATTCAGTTTTAAAAATCTGTAAATCCAATAACCTCTATGTAAGTTTTTCTGTTTCTTGAGGGAAGTGCCTGAGAAAATCAAAGGAAAATGCTGCTGTCATTGAATACATTTGGATGTACCTCTGTTATAGTCTGGAACCAGGGAGTGTGTGGTTGCTGGCACTGGGAAAAAATAGAAGTTTCTAAACTGTTTGGACTGTTCTTTTGAATTTCAACGCCTTTTTTTTTTTTTCTTTTTTTGTGACTAAATACGAGAAAAATCAGGTCAATAAGAGAAAATCCAAGTATAAATCCTACTAATTACAATACCGTTGTCCTGACCAATACAGAAATATTGCACTTGATCTACAGTTGTTTCTCATATCATGCAAGGAAGAGCTGACTCATATCTTTTCTTTGTAAGGAGGAGGAGTGGGCTACGTTTATACTCCCAGCATCACAGAATTAGGAGATCTGTTGTGATGGAGATCTGTTATCACTATATGTGTTTTTAATGAAGGAAGGGACTGTCCATTTACTGCCCTCCCATACTGTTGCTACCAGGTACTACCACTCAGGAGGTATATTCTGTGCAAGCCTGTCAGATAACCAGTAATTTCTTAATAATTTTCCCACAGACTGAATGGATTGAATGCTGCTGAGAGTACTAATTTTTTCTAAACCCGTCTTCCAAATTTCTAGATCCCTAACCTTGTGTAGGTACTTTGTACAGCTGTGAAGAAAAAAAAAAGGATATTGCATTTATTTTGTTGGGGTTTTTCTTTTTTTTTGTACCAAACTGTCCCAGGACTCATTTTCTTCTCTTTCCTACCACCTGAAATTTACAGAGATGTGTATAGGAAGGGTTATAATTAAAGTTAACGCTGCTGTGCCTTCCTGTAACTTATTAGTTGTTAATTAGGTTCACAGAAGGCTGTCCCAGCTTTTCTGCTTCTGAGACCTTCAGCTATTTCTGGACAGTGGAGGCATTAAACCAGTGGCAAAGCACATTAGGATGTCATCCTAAGGTAGCTCTGCTTCTTCTACTGAAGGAGAAGGGAAAATTTAATGTCCAAAATCTAAACTCTATCACTTACGGATTTTGAGGTCTTTTGATCTAAGTGTATGGAAATATAATGTATAAACAAGTTTGATCTGTGCCTCAAGAACAATTATATTGCTCTGTTTGGTTTTGGTTATGCTTTGGGGGTCTGTGTTTTTTTTTTTTATTTTTTTTTTTTAATTTGCTTGTTTGAATTCAGACTTTGGGAAATGTCTTCTTTCATTTGCACTTGTGGGTGAAGCTGGACAAGGCAGGGTAATGTGATTTGGCAGTATTAAAAATGTATCCCCTGTTCAAGTCTCACCACCCAAAACTGTAAAACTCTTGGTTGCTGAGGTATCCCAAAACACAGGTACTGTAAGTTTGAGTAGTGAAAATTAGGGATTCCGCTGGGTCCGTCGTGTGCCTGGCCTGCAGAAGAAATTGTTTACATGCAGGGGATTCAGTGCCTATAATAATAGAATTAAACCAAGCTGCCATTATGTTTAAACCAACTTTTGAACTAACTTGATCAGGAAATTTCAGTGAAAAAATATTTCACATAAGTTCTGACTTAGAAGCTTTATAGCAGTTGCAGAATAATTACTTTTTGAATGACAACTTGATTTCTAAATGTTTTTCTTTGCATCTCCCATGGTTTGTTTTTTTTTTTTTTTTTTTTCCATTTCTTAATTCTGCAAATGAACCGGGTTAATAATTTGGGAGCAGGGTTAATAATTTGGCCATCATTGTTATAGGGCGAGTATGTTCTCAGTCTCAAGAAGAGAAGAAAAAGACCCTTAGTGAGTGCTGCAGCTTCAGAGGATGCTTCACCATGTTCTTCTTAAAAAATAAAGGTGGATTCCCTGCCATTGTGGCAAAAATTAACCTTAACTATGGAACTGCAACAAGCATTTACATAGTGCTTATGTTCTGTTTAACAGGCGGAGTGTCATTCAGATAAAAATACAGCTTAAAAGCAAAGAATTGAATAAAAAATTCTTGATAATCATCTAAGTTTTATGGAAACCTGAACAAAGGAGAATTGACTTGAACCTGAACTTCAAATTCAGGTTCTGACCCAGTAAAAATATCCTAGTGATTTCTAATATTAAGTAGGCTTTATATCCCCAATGAAAAATATGAGGTTTTCCTAAATGAGATATTTCCCAATTGTTAAAAAGTCAAATAATTTAAGATATATTTATAAACATAATGTGTGAAATGCACTATTTCAAAGATCTTCTTTCATGTACAAATTGCATATTAATATCCATTTTATATAACCATTGACCAATTAATTAGGTACTTAGTATTATGTCATTAGAATGCTAAATATATGTTACTGTTTCCATGTTAATATAAGGGCAGCATACATGGTATTTTCTTGATTTACTAAATGTTATTGGGAGGTGATGTTCAGGAGTATGAAAACACCACATTACTACTTGAATCATTAGGTTATTAACTAGTGCACGTAAATACTAGGAAGCGACCAAACAGAAACTTTCTGTGTGGTCAGAAGTCCTCCAGAAAAAAAATAAAACATAAAACCCCCTATCTTTCCTTAACCGTAAGTTGAATTCAGTTACTTAATATCTTGGTATTTTTTTATAGCAAGCTACTGGGAGGTAACTGTGCCGTGACCAATACAGTTGCAAAAGTAACTGTATATTAAGAATATAAGAGTAAATTTTCAGGAACTGTTTTAAGTCATATTCCCTTTAAGACAACTGAAATGTAAAATTAAACTAAATTTAAAAAAATAGTAAATTAAAAAGAAATTTTAAATGAAAATTTCAACTATTTTTTTTCTTGGAGATTATTGGTATATCGCATAGATTTAATAAATGACACATGTTTGTTCCATCGTTGTTTTAGGATTTTACTGTGTGTTGAACCTGTGTCTCTATCAAAACACACATTGCTGATGATACTTGTGGGAATTTGGTTATCTTTCCAGATTCTCAGTCAATGAATCCCATTCGTTTTGTACCAGAAACTATTCCCATCACTCTAAAATTCAAAACTGAATTATATCTGTCACAGTGTAATAAGTGATACATTTTTAGTCAAAATTCAAGTGTGCCTAAATATAGAAATGCAAGTGACTATTAGGAAATTTTAATTCTCTTTCAGACTTAAAATCATAGGTCACTTAAATAATTCCAATATTTTGTACCATTGCTCTAAAAAGTAAGTGCCCTGGAAGCAGTGATATTTTTCTCAAAGGTATTTAAACACATCAAAAATGAACCTGAGAAAAAATTAGGTGTCAGGGATGCCCCATATACCACACATGGTAATAGTATGATTGAGAAAATTAAAATATTTATTTTAATACAGTATCTTAATATGACAATAGGTGTAAACTGCTGTGTCATTTAAACTAACCTACATTTATATGTATGTGATACCTAGTTGCTTATTTGTGTTTCAGAGACCAAAATACAGTGGATATAATTAGTTGGACACATCATGACTTAAAAAAGAGGCATGCTTATACCAAGTCTGTGTGCCCATGGAAACAACAATATTTAATAGCTGACTATCCTTAGTGCAGATATGAATAGGTCAAGACCCACATTGTGTTTTAGCAAATTACAAGGATTTGCCAAAAACAGCGGGTTGCAAAACAGTGAGACTGCATATCAGAGCTCGATATGCGCATACTGCAGGATACCCACTCAACAGAGGTTTCCTGAGTTTAAGTATCTACAGCCATAAAAAAATCCTGTGGGGAACTTCATATTTTTTCAAATATTTTGCTCATCCCCAGTTGTCCAGACAAATAAGCTAAGAGGGAGAGATTGTTATCTGCTGGAAAAGTCGTTTCATTTTTCGTGTGTTCAGAGCCCAGTATAGATCAGGAGGTGCTGCTTTTTCCCCGTGGAGCTTTTGCAGTATTGTTGGCTGATGGATCAATCAGTTTCCTAAAAGTCAGGGAGAAGCTTCATTTCGTGAAGGCTGAGCTCCTTTGCACCATCCAGTCAACAGAAGAGGAGCACTTCTTTGTACTTACACTTTGGAGTCTTTATTCCTATTTATTACAGTTCTGTAGCTTTAATAAAACTGCATGATTCCCGTCTCACTTATCCTTTCTTGCTAAATAAGAACAGTTGATATTTATACATAGGTGCATGGTGACTGGGAAAAGTGCAGAGAACTTCATGAGGAAATTTTGCTTGTTGTATCTTGTAAACTATATTATATACACTGTGGTGCTAGGGATGACATTAATGTGTTGTTTAAAAAGCTGCTGTCAGGCCAATGCACATGCATTTTCCATAATATATATATGCTCGTGTGATATTTAGACTGCTCCGTAGCTGCAAATGTGTCTAGAAAAATGGCTTTGATTAATTGACTTCCCTCCTCTTCTCCTTTCCTCTCTTCAGATGCAAAGGCTCCATTCATTATCAGGGAAGATCAGCAGAGGAGGGGATCAGAGTACCTGGGTCACACGCTGTTAGAGTGTGGATTTTCCGAATGCCCTAAGTAAACAATAGGGAACAGGAAATATCTAGAGTGGGAGAGGACCTCTGTGTTTGAGGGTCCTCCTTCATTTAAAATATTTGGACTGGCTTTACCTTTAGCTGTGCAAATGTGCATCTCTCCTTTGTGTAGACATGTAATATATGTTACATCTTCAATTCTGCCTTTTTCACGTGTCACGCTTTCAGTCCCGCAGGTATGAGGAATAACAAACGCTGATGCACTGACTGAGGGGTATTATTTCCAGTGTTCCTTGTCCATTTGTTCCTTTCACACGGGAGATTACCACCATAAGAAATAATATATACATATATAATTCTAAAGCCAAAAGTCATTCTTCACTGCATCAACTGACAATTTTCTTTGCTTCTGTTTGTATTTGTACTTATATGAGTATCAGCTCCCTCCTTTTGGTATGTGGTCATTTTGGCTGGGATAGAGTTAATTTTCTTCATAGTAGCTAATATAGGGCTGTGGTTTGGATTTCCGAAGTATTGATAATTCAGTGATGTTTTAGTTATTGCTGAGCAGTGCTTACAGAGAGTCAGGACCTTTTCTGCTCCTCATGTCACCCTACCAGCAGTAGGCTCAGGGTGCACAAGAAGTTAGGAGGGGACACAGCAGGGACAGCTGACCCCATGTGACCAAAGGGATACCCATACCACATGATGTCATGCTCATATGAAGCTGGGGGAAGAAGAAAGAAGGGGGAGATGTCTGGAGTGTTGCCATTTGTCTTCCCAAGTAATGGTTAGGATGATGGAGCTCTGATTTCCTGGAGATGGCTGACACCTGCCTGCCAAATGGGAAGTGGAATTGCTTGTTTTGCTTTGCTTACATGTGCAGCCTTGCTTTCCTTATTTAACTCCCTTTGTCTCAACCCATGAGTTTTTTCACTTTTACTCTTCCAATTCTCTCTGCAAACCACCAGAGGGGAGTGAGCAAGTAGCTGTGTAGTGCTCAGTTGCTGGCTGGAGTTAAACCATGACATGGTGCCTATGTACTAATAAGTTTATTTCTGCTAAATTTCATGTATGTTCACAGTTTTTGTGCCTTGCATAATTTATCCATTAAATCAGAATTTTGCACAAGGATAATATTGCTAGTCAAAATCCGAAAGTTTGGCCCCATCTTTATTCATCATATTTTGCTTCTTCAGTTTAACATTATTACTGGTTAATAGGTGCACCTGAAAATCAAGCTGTATTGTAGTATCTGGTGCGTTATGTTAAATGAATCTTTTTTTTTTACTAATGAAGAAGAATACCTCATCTTTTCCAATTTTCCTATCAAATGCATCCATATCATCTCGAGACACTGCCACATCCAGCTGCATCTATACTCAACTTCAATTATGTGAAATTACACAACCTACTCTCAGGTCCTTTAGGTTCTCTTTTGCTGTGTAAGGCACACATAGTGCATTTCCTGTGAAGTGCATGATTACAAACTATTCAGTACAAGCCTGTTTTAAGTAAACAGTAAATTAAATATTGTCAGTGCTTGTTCAGACATGCTCTTATGAAAGAAAAAGAGCTTCTAGATTTGGGGTCATAAAACTCTAGATTTAAGAAAGGACCAGATATAAACTAGGCATCCTTTTTCCTTTTTAAGTTCTCTTGGCTGACCCATTTGTTAGCTGGTACAAACAAATATTTTCAGGTGCCCATACGATGAAAATTAGGCTAGACAAAATGCTGAAGGTAGCAAAGTTTCTGTTTAATGCCCTTTATTTGAATGGAGAATTCTCAAAAACATTCTGTCACTGTCAGGTACATTGCTGCCTGAAAGACTGTTCAGTGTCTGTCTGAGCAACATGCCTCTTTCAACCATGACAAATACCGTAAAAGAACATCATTTTGTTATAGTTTTGGCAATATTATTTTCTGCTATGCCAATCAGCCTGACTACAGCAGTTAGGAAAGAAAGGAAATGTTCGCTTCCCTAAGAAATGAGGGCTTTTGAATATTTTGTGGTGTCTGCTACTTCAGTACTAGCACGGTCACTAGTATTTGGGGAAGTATAAGATAAGTTTTATAAAAACCAGAAGCCCCAAATGTGCACTTGCAAAGTCTCCTTTCATCTCTGCCGGTTAACTCATTCCCAAGAGAAAGCAAAACTCTATTCCAAGTGGTCAAATATTGTTTTCATTCATTCTGTAGTTTTTTCAGAGAGGGTAAGAGTTGCATGTGTGTGTCAGGGCTGCACATGATTTATGGTTAAATACAGCAAGTACCCCTTTCTTCTATTTTGTTTCTCTTCCTTACACTCAAGTATCTTAAGTGTAAAATTTCACAAATTTATCCAAGGGTATCAGTGGTGTATGCAACAGCATAACATATAGTAGATGATGTTTCCAGTTCCTGTGTTTATTACTTGATTTTAATGCATTTTGTAAATATAAACAATAAACTGAAAAAGAAACAAAATGTTTTAATCAGTTTTAAAGCAGAGGTCCTTTGTAAACTAGTAAAACTGTTAGTGAAAAAAGGAGGAAAAATAGTTGCTTTTGCAAATTAAGAATGCAGAGATCTAAAGCAGTCTGATTTGTTCTTTGAAAACGGATATGAGGGTTAACTCAGAAACACAATATTAATAGATTTGTGTGAGTGCACATAAGGCCAATATATTCAATGCTGTAATTTCTTTATGGTTTCATAAATAGTGCTATCACCAACATTTCAAAGAAATATGAAAAAAACAGAGCTCATATGTGGTGGCATAAATTTAGTGTACTTTATAGAACACTATTACTCCAGATATAGCCTACGGGTTGTGACTTTTCATAAAACCTAATGAATTTCTGGATTTGTCAGCTGTTTCAACACAGATGCACTTTGCTGATCTAATGGAAACATTTTGAGCCCAGATCCAAAATATCAATAGCTTTTAGTATTGCAAATGAGTTTGGCTATTGGGTAAATGGGGATGTGGTTCTTGATAAAAAGCAGCAAGCAATTTTGTACATGTGTTTTATGATAACTGCCTCTCCAGTGTCTGATACTGAGGTTTTTTCTCTTTCTCCCCCCCTCCTTTTTTTTTTCCTAGAGTTTTAAGTTGAATGTAGATAGCCACTGTGCTTTAAAAGAAGCAGTGGTGGAAGAAGGACGTCAACTTCTTGAGCTTATTGTATCTCACAAATCAGGTAAATCCTCTGAAATATTGCAAGTCTTTATGTCTCCAGACTATTAAAGAATGAAGAAGCATTGCTGTAAATTACTGCATATATTCACTTCCTTATGTATTATTAATATTTACATTATCAGATTGACCTTCAAGATTTATAAATGTTTCATATACTGCATACAATGCAGTGATACTTATAAAATGAAATACTGCATGCAAATAGTCTGTTCATTTTATTTTGGTCTTGCTGCTCAGCTGAGTTTCAATTGAAATCACAGCATTGAAAACTTCACACTGACACATTCTGTGATGTAGGTGCTATGGAAACAACATTAAGATAATGAATTAGGAATTCAAATACATATATATATATTTACTTACTCTGAATGGGTAATTACATTGGTAAAGCTTTATTTTGCCACTTAAACTAATTCTTACATTGATTTTAATATATTTATGAAGAATAGATTAAAATTAAAAATACGTTTTTCCTTTGGTTAGGCTTGTCTTTTTCTGCAGAGGCCTTGAATTGAGATGAGGGAGAGAGAGGAACTTATTTTCCTTTATCCCCACTACCACCTATATTGTTAGGTGTTTGTGTGACTTGTATGATAATAGAGTTTTAATCAGCCTATATTACTATGGAATACCATTTTAATTTTGGCCTACTTAGCATAGTTTTCGTCCAGGTTGAAGTTATTCTTTGGTCTACTGTTTTCTGATCATGTTATACATTGTGCCTCTATTGTTTCACAGCATCAGACGGATCTGTGTAGTGTGAAAGCTATAGGAAGCAACTGACCTCTGTATATAGTTCCAAAAAGGTATAGAAGCCATAGCAGAGAATGATGGTGCATATCATTATATTCTTAGAAATAGTAATGTGTAAATTACAGAAAATATTTCCAGGAGGTGAAGGTAAGAAAAATGTTTTTGGAAGATTATGAAATGTTTTGAGATAAAGACTAGATATTAGAGGTTAAGATTAACTTAGCGTTCCCTATCGCGTTGAAATCACAGTTTGTGTGGTATTTTCCTCTTCTTGAAATATAATAAAAATTTAACAAGATGGCTAAAAGACATGTTTTGACCTTATAGCATTGTTTTGCAGTATGAACTATAGTAATGCTTGCATTTATTGCTGAGAAAATACATTTGAATTCTTATTGCTTTTATTCTTTAAAGAATAAACATTTAAAGATGCAGTTGAGTTTACAGCCTTTACTTTTTTTCTCCTTCATTTTGGAGAAGGACTGAAGGACATGCTGCAGATGATTGCAAGTCAATGGAAGGAACTACAGAGGCAAATCAAACGGCAACACAGCTGGATTCTTAGGGCTCTGGATATCATCAAAGCAGAGATACTGGCTACTGATGTATCTGCAGAGAATGAGGAAGGGACTGGGAGCCCTAAGGTAAGTGGCTTGAAGTTTGCCTTATTTCCTCTTATTTCCGTCTTCTTTTGAACTAGGCACCACTGAAGTTTTCTTTCCACCCTAAGGCTTTTTATTTCCACTGGGTAAACTTTTTTTTCTTCATAAACAAAATGAAATGCCTTACTCTGAAACAATGAAAAAATCTTGGGACTTGCAAGTTTTCCAGGAAGACCTGTCTCATTTTGTGTAGAGGGGCATGAGGGGGAACATAAAATATTTAGTAAACAAAACATAAAGCATCTTTAACATGAATAATCAGAATGGTTTTAAATTGTTTTGTTGTGACTATAAATCACTATAATCAGTGCAATCACTCAGCTCTGACATCCATTAGCCGCTTGGTTACAGCAAATTAACAAAGAAGAGAGAAAGTGATTCATTATCTCATTCCTGTTAATGACTATCAGATGCATTGCTTAATTAGGGGATGGCCATTGCAGTGGGAAGAAGGTCATAAGCCTTTTCACAAATCTTTTTGCTCTGAGTTTAAGTTCTCCATGTGTTGAATACAGCAAGTACTTTAAGAATAAGGTATTGACACCTCTCATAATTTTGTGAATATTAATTATTAAGGAGGGTTATAGTACTTACCAGTTGCCAAACTTTATATTTGTAACAGCATTTTAAACACAAAACATACATATTCAAATTGGTGCAAGCAGTGTAGGAGCACTACACGCAATAGAAACTTCTGGCGTATGGTTCATGACCTTTCTTACAATCATTAGTAAGCAAAGGTGTTTGGGAGAGATTGCATTGGAAAGTGTTGATTTTTCCAATGCAAAGAATATGCAGCAGAGCAATCCAATAACTCTTAATATCTTGGCATGCAGCAGGTTGAAATGTATAGAAAAATTCACAGTTCCTATTTCTATAAATAACGGGGATGGCTGTGCTAAGTACATTTTCAGATTCTGATGCTAGACGGTTCTTCGCATGGATAGCGCTTCCTAGAGAGAGTAGTTTGCACAGTGACTCTTAGGATGACATGAAATGTTCTGGTATTTTCTTACCATAATTCTGCATAGCAAGAATGATCTTGTGGATGGTGAAGAAGGAGCCAAGGATAACAGTAAAACAGAAATACAGGAAAAGACATTTGTGCAGAAGACACAAGTTGAAATTATATTCCTCCTCACTTGCATGGTAGAAAATGTTCCTCTGTCACATAGCTCTTAGTTTAGGAATTAGGCAAGGGAGCAACACTTAATTTCATGGTTAGGTCTATTAAAGTAAAACAGACGAGCTTAAAGTTAATATGACCTTATATCTCTGAAAAGCTTGATTCATCCATGGCCAAAGTCTAACTGCTTAATCAAATTTATCACAAAAAAATGTTGTATAATCCAGCTTGATTTTGCTATAGAAACTGTGGAATCCTTATCTTGAAATAATTGTATTTAAATATTTGCTTGAAAAGGGAGAAATGGAGGCATGGTTTATGTTGCAGCAAATTTTTTCTATGGATATATGGTAACTCCTTCGCCTGTGCTTTTTAACTTAGAGAGGAACCTGAAGCAATGTTTTTTTGTTTTGTTTTGGTTTGGTTTTTTTTGTTGTTTTTTTTTTTTTTTTTTTTTCTTTAAAAAAAGTGTATAAAAAAGAAGACCAATCAAAAAGTATTTTCAGGTTATTTCAATTTCATTCATTAAATCACTTCCCTATATAATTCAAATAGCATCTACTTCTTCATGATGAAAGATTAACTAAAATTAAAATACTGTTGACAGCATAACTGTAGATTTCAGTTTGCATTTATTTCAAAAGCCAAAAGGAACTTGAGAAGTATAATAGGAATTCTAAAGATTATATCTAGAGGGTATTTTTCTTTTTGCCTTCAAGAAGCTGTAGGAATAATGTTGGTGTCAGAAATCTGTAAAGAAATAGGAAGAGGAGGAATTTCAAAGACCCTAGGAAACTTTTCCCTTAGGATTTATTAAACATGTTATCATACTGCTTTGGCATCTTTTATGCAAACACTGAAGAGTGGAAGAGAGGAACATTCTGCACTCTAGAAATACATTGTCAATGTTTGTGTTCAAGAATCCTGATTATGCTTATAAAATTTTTCATTTTCTTGTGTGTAAATTTCCTAGTGGTTTATAGTGATTGCTATAGAAGACTTAAAGGGTTTTAAATATTTCTGATGCATAAGCTCTTCTAATGTATTGCATTCTCTGTACAAATTTACAAAAACACTGAGATCTCTTCAAGTATTTACTAGAACTATTCTGTCATTTTTATAAATAAACAAATGATGACTGTTTTCAGATTAAATTACAGGATGTAAGGTTTTGCCTTCTTATCCCATTGAGAAGTACTTTTAAAAATAAATCTCAGAATTGCCATGATACACACCAACAAGTACTGATCTAACATTATGAGTAATAAGCATGACATGGAATACATCTGACATTCTTAAGATGCTTAGCTAACAGTAGGGTTTTTTTCTTGGTGGAATCAGTAAGTAATATTCTAAATATCTAGAAAATTGGAGGAATTTTTGCATATATGCGTGTACCTTGTGTTTTTTCACTTTCTGGAGATGTATGAGAACACTTATTTTATAACTGATCTCTTAATTAATTGGGCCACTTCATGTCCATCAGGGGAGGCCTACTGGAACAGTATTGCTTTCAGTAAACAGTAGAGTCGTGTTGAAAACCAACATGATGTACTTTCTTATATAGTGTTACTGCCTGGTCTATTTAACTTACTGTTTTGTGGAAAAGTTCATTGCTATCTGAGGAGATTGTAAGTTAATAGTGTAACTAATGTCCTTGAAAAGTAAACACAACTTTAATAGCATTTGCCCGTAGCAGATATTCTTCTTCACTGAAAATTGTATGGAATAGTATTGTTAGGGTCAATTGTAAGTTCTACTCCTAGTATGCATTTGGACAATTAGTTCATGACTACAGTTTTTGGACTGGATAGTTCTGTTCTGCAGGTAAATATTTGAATTAAATTTTGGGTGGTTTGTTGGGGTTGGTGTGGTTTTTTTTTTTGTTTGTTTGTTTTTTTGGTTTTTTTTTGGTAGCATTTCAGAGCATAACATCAGTATTTAAAATGTGGTTGTGTAGGAGATGGAAACTCCCCTTTACAAGGAGTCATATGGAAAGGACAAAAGGGGTAATGGCTACAAGTTACTCCTGGGGACATTCCAGTTGTACGCAAAAGGAAAATTTTTTGCAGTGTGATCAATCAACCATTGGAATAATCTCCCTAGGGAAGTGGTGGATTCCCCAACATTGAATACTTTCAAGATTCAGCTGTACAGGGTGCTGAGCCATCTTCTCTAGACTGTGGTTTTGCCAAGAAAGGTCAGACCAGGTGATCCTTGGTGTCCCTTTCAACCTGGTGTTCTACGATCAGAACCTAAAGGCTGGTAGGTTAAGAGAATAATGGTGTACTCCAGAAATAAATATGTAGTCCTGTACTTCTGGACATGTTCCATTCCATAATAATTGCTGTATTACTGAAAAACATTTCTACTTCTCCATCCCAGCTTCAGCGAAATAAGCATGAAACTGTTTAAGGCATTTGGCCTAATGTCTGTAACGCTGAAATCTGACTCAGTTCTCTCAGGTAAAAAGCACTCAAAGATTATTTTAGCTCTCTAGTGGACTTGTCTGTCAGTGGGTTAATGGTAAAAGCAGTATTTGAAGAATATTTGAGGAGGTGAAAGTATGTTCAATAAAGTTAACTTGAAATCACAGAAATAGTAGGATAACAGAGTTTGAAGTGGTTAAACAAACCTTTGTATAAATTGAAAAAGAAAACAGTGTGATTTCCTCTTGATATGTAATTAAGCATCCCACACTTCCAGGATCATCATCTACTCAGTTGCACATAATTTCACAGTTTTTACAGCCATTCTAAATAAACTGTTCAACATACAGAAAGGTGATTTTCAGGAAGAAAACCTAACACTTGGTTAAGCTGTTTAGTATCTACCAGTTTGGGATTCTGGGAATTCTCCTTGACAGTTTTATGGTTACACTCATCTCAGTGGTGTGAGTAGCCTAAACACTGCAGTCCGAACAATTATGTCCTGCTCTGTGTTTTAATATGGGGATAAATTTGAGAAATGGACAAGACGACAGGGCAAATGTTAGAGAATGGTAAAAGTCCTTTCTTTATTACTTCAGGTTTGTAGCTTGTCCTGACCATTCAATCATGCTGCTATGACTGCAACATTTAGATTAATTCTTTGATACAAAAGGAATGTACAGATGAAGTGGTTTGGCATCTTTGTGATCAGTGCAGAGAAATATGATGTTTGTGAGCAGATATTCTGCTTTTTCTCAGTGTCTTTTATCAGCCCTAGGTTTCTAATCTGCAGGCATCAGTATGATGCATGTACTGTAATATTAAAGCCAGCACACTGGTATTTTTTTCAGTATCTTCCATTATTTAAAAACAGGGAAAGTCTATTATTGGGACAGTCTGAAATATTCTCAACTGAGCATGATTTCAGAATCTATTAGTATTACTTACATAACCACTTTGGAAACTGGATTTCTAGATGTGAGTGTACGCAACTGGGGTACTACGTGTTGTCTTAGTGGTCAGTGCTTTGAAGTTGTCAAATGGTCTGAGTTACTGGCCTTCATTCTCTTCTCATTGAGTTAGTCACTTCTACTGAAAGGGCAGGAATAGCATATGCTAGAGGGATTATTTTATTTGTGTTGCTGGATTTAAGTTACAGGGCGCGTTTAAAACTTCACACCTCAACCTGAATTAATTTAATTTGCAGCCTCTCTCTGTCACATGCACAAACTCAAGATCAGATGTATGCATTCAGTCTTGTGTCTCATGTTCTTAACATTGTGGAACAGAATGTCAACTAAATAGCCATTACCTCATCAGTTAGAATTTGAAATATGATGAAATGAAACTCAGACTTCCACCTCTGGCATTGCATAGATATATAGAAAGGGTACTTCACCTGGTGATACACATGCTTTTCTGGTCTATGGTTGTCTCATGGCTATATCAAGTCTTTCCTTGGAAAATAAATGTAAAAGGAAAGTTGCAATTTATGCTTTGGAAGAAGTTTGGTGGTTTTTTTTTTTTTTTTTTTCTCTGATGTGGTTATAATGAGGCACATTCCCATCTAGATACAAGAGAGGTTTATGCAGTGAATGCAACACCTTATAGATCAGACGTTAAACTCAAGTTCCAACCACCTCTATCCAGGCTTATTTCCAGTATTAGTAATTACCATCTGCCACCTTAATTCTTTGCAGTTTCAGCTGAACTTATTAGTATCTTCTCTTCAGAACAACTGGATAGTCACCTTATAATACTTCAGAAAGTATTTCAGTGCCGAAAAGTATTACAGCAACTCTGTGGCTCACCATTCTCTACTTCAAAAGGTGGTAACAGGGGAAGTGATTTCCTGTAATTGGAACAGAAGGTTCTGCTATGTTGCCATTGAGGCATAGTCTTAAATCGTTGAATATTTAAAATGCTGTCTGTACATAAATAGTGTTATTATGCCTAACAGCTGAACAGTTTAAAATCATTCATGTGACATTTCGATTCTGAATCTTTTGGAACTTGGAAGTCTAGACTAAAGATACTTGTGATCTCACTCTTCAGTACAAACAATGCTGTTGATTCTGCTCTACCGAAAAAAGTGCACCTACAATTATTATTTTACTTGGCTTTAGGTGTTTTAGTATGTGACATTACAGTATTCTTGATCTGTCAGCTTCTATGGTGAGGGTTTGAACCAAAGATGTGTTGATCGAGTAGATAGAAAGGGTGGTGATATTTACAAAATCCTGCAAATCAATAGACAAATTTTGGTTTTGCAAGGGATAAGCCTGTCTTTTAGTGTTTTTCTGGAGTATGTGAAACACAACTGAGTAATTTTTATATTAGTTGTTATCCAAATATAGGATTGGAAACATTCATTGAGAATTTACAAGCTAATCAAAACAAGCCATGTTGATATAAAAATGAAAAGAACCTAAAAAAGAAGCTAGAAAAAGGAATATTTGTGTCTTTAAGTGCAACTAGGCACTTCAAGTTCCTCAGTTTGCTAGTTTTTAATACCTTGCTTTATAAGTGATTGTTGTGGTTTAAGCCCGGCCGTAAATCAGCCACACAGTCTGTTAGCTCCCCCCCTACTTCCTGCCCTCGCTCTCAGGGGGATTGTGAGGAGAATCAAAAGGATGTAACTCCCACGGGTTGAGATAAGAACAGTCCAGTAACTAAGGTATAACACAAACCACTGCAGCTACCACCAATAATAATAGTGACAAGGGAAACAACAAGGGAAGAGAATACAACTGCTCACCACCCATGACCGATACCCAGCCCAATTCAGCAGTGAACCAACTCTTCCGGGTCCCTGCCCCCAGGTTTTACATCCTGGTCATGATGTGCTGTGGTATGGAATACCTCTTTGGTCAGTTTGGGTCAGGTGTCCTGTCTCTGCTTCCTCCCAGCTTCCCCTCCTCCATGGCAGAGCATGAGACTCAGAAAGTCCTTGGTCAGACTAAACATTTGAGCAGTAACTAAAACCATCCGTGTTATCAGCACCGTTCCCAGGCTGAAAGTCAAAACCACAGCACTGCACCAGCTACTAAGAAGGAGAAAAATGACTACTACTGCTGAACCCAGGACAGTGATGTATTTTTAATGTTACAGATATCACGTAGAATTTGCACAGATCTAACCATCATTGTAACAAAAAGTATCTTCAAGAAGGATTTGAGAGGTGAAAGCATCATTTTACACACCACATTAGAATGGACGAAAGAAAAGAAACAGAAAAGTGTTTTAAAGAAAGTGTAATAGCAGAAGCCGGCATCAGTAAAAAGGACAGCCTGAATACGTGAAATTCAATGGGGCTGACTTGTAGTGAGTCTTAATTGTAGAAACAAGAAATACAGATAAATGGGCTCTGCTGAAGACTGAAAATTAGTTGGAAAATTTTACATGAGAATTTTAGTGTTGCTAGAAAGCAAACAGATTTTTGGTACCTTTTAGTACCTTTCTGGTGCAGATTTTGAAAATATTTCTTTTGTTTAAATAGTTGTAGATTTATTTTTTTTTTTCTGGAATGATAGAAAGTAAAACATCAGAGGTGCCCAAAAAAGACTTAGGGCTGTTGGATGTGCAGTCAACTTCTGCATGGTAGTTTCACTGCTATTTGCTGGAAGCTGTTTCTTCCAACTTGTTAGTTGTGTGCCTTTTAGTGAGCAGGAGGAATAATTTTGTGTTTAATTCAGGACCTCCCTTCACAGAGAAAAGAATGAAGCTAAGCAAGCAGTATTTGGACTTCAATGGAAGTCAAGTGAATATGAGCTCCATCCTAAACCTCTTCTTCCATGTTACATGAGCCCTGTTAAAACTTCTCTATATCACAAGTTAACTAGATATTTTGCTAGTTTTTAATGCAATTATGTCCCTAAAGTCATAGTTAAGCAGTCCTGCGTCCCATTTTAGCCCCCTGAGATTGTTTACTTATCTGTCCATCTACTTCCTTACATATTTGTTTTAAATTCTGTGTGACAGTATTGTTTTTGTGATAGCTATAATAATTTTAATAATCTTTAACAAGCCAAATTTCTAAAATGGTAGCAGAGCCCCTATTTTTTCCCATTGAATCTTAAGGTATCTCTGGTTTATTAAGCTCACTATCAAGTATGAAGTGTAGAGAGCTAAAGCATATTTTTGCAGCTAAATTGCATCTATTGTTAAGCATAATAGTCAATCTGGTTATAAGATACAGCTACATTTTTAAACCAATACTTTCTAATTTTATTGCAAAAATATCAAAAGTCTTATTCTAACTGAAGGTGTGAAGGAGGACTCCAAGTTATCTGTGGTATTTATGGTATGCTTCTGTAATTTTTACACCTTGTTATATCTAGATACTGTATCTTGATTACTTTTGGCAACTACAGGTTCTTATACAGCCTTCACTGTTAATAGCAAGAGATACGCTTAAAAAGTTAGCAAAAAAAATATGAATTTTTTGTTCTAATAATAAGGAAGTTTACTTTCTATTAAAACATAGATCAAGTTCGGTTTGAAAGATGTTTTAAATCTAAATCACTCCACTGAGTACAAGTGCAGACTGAGAACGTGATGAGAACAGATATTTAAACTGACATACACCCAAGGGGCAAATTTTATCATAATGCTATTTGAATCCTTGAACACTATTATCTGAAACTCTGAAAGTATTTTAGGCTATTGTAACTTCACATGCATAACTGGACCGACTCTGACAAGCTTTATTTAGGAAAAACTCCCAGCTGGTTTTGGCCTGTATTTGAAAATATAGAAACACAAGTGTATTTGTGCATATATTCATATGGACAAGTTTATCTTAAGTGACTTAAAACTGAATATTAACCAGTCAAACACCTTGATTTTCTATTTTGCCAGTATCTGTTCATTCTGCTTGATCTATACAACCATACTGATGCAGTTTTGTTCTATTATTTCTGATAGAATGTATCTTCAGCAGCGAGTATTGGTGTAAGGCTTTTCTTATTCATGTCTGCCTATTGTTTCACAAGCTTCTCAGATTTCCAGAGAAATATTATTTTATTAACATGCACATACAAATACCTAGATTCATTTTAGTGAAAATTGGACATCTCTCACACTAGGGTAACCAGTCAAAGCTATTCCTTTTCTGTGTGGGGTCAGAATCCTGTGTGCCCATTCAAGTTTTTACAGCCACAGGAGAAACAGAGCTTTTTACTTTATTTAGTTCTTGAGTTTCAATTTAGAAGTTGGTGGAACACACTAAATAAATCCATAAATAAGCAAGTGAAATGAAGGAATACTAGCTGACTGAAAATGTCTTGGTGGAACAAATTTGTAATTGGCTTTATAGTTAGTGATCACTAATGAAGCAAATTATTTTAATTTCATATCTTTTCAGTTAACTTTCCTTCCTAGTTTCTTATTCCTGCTTCCTCACCCTCCATGCCATCTGTTGCTCTTTAAAATAGTTCAGGATTTCATCAGGATCACAAGTGAAACCAAACAGTGGTGTGTGTGAGGAGACACTTCTCATAAGCTTCACTGCCTGGTCAGACCCAGGTGAAAGTGCAGGAGGACTGAAAGCTAGTGCTCTATAAACATCGTAGCTGATTTGCAGACAAAATTGGTGCTGGTCAGCTCAAACAATAAAGTTTGAATGTGTGTTCTACCCATTTGTTTTTTACTAGTCATCATAATGGTAAATATTTTTGATTATTTTGTTAATGTGCCATAAGAGCTAGAGGTCTGGCTTGTAATGTTGTCTTCTGGTTTCTTCACTAGGCTATTTTGCTTTTTCTAGCTCTGATAGTAGCAATGCAGTATTACCCCATGCTTTTCATCCTGATTACCTTCAGTAGTGCAGGCTTTAGTGGTTTTTTTTTTTGTGTCTATATGTTTTTGTTCTTGTTTTTTTTTGAAGAAACATGCTTAAAAAGCTAGGTTTTCCCTTGTGATATAGCCCTCTAAAAATCCTGTACTTTAAAAATGGTAGCTTAGTATGTATGCTATTGCCAATTGTCATACTGAAGATTATTGCTTCTGTAAATAGAATTTTCTTTGTCATTTTATTAGAATTATATTACTGCTCTGAAAACAAAATATTACTGCTTTATTCAATTGAAAAATGACTGGCATAGCACTCCTCTGATCTTTAAAAAGCAATTTCACTTTCATTGCATTTGTGCATTAAATTAAGTGTTCATATCTACAGAATAAACTAACGTCTTATAAATATTACTGTGTTTAATTATCAGTTCAGTTTTTGAGTTTTTGCTGTTATGGTTGATGTCCAAGAGTGATTAAATATGTAATAGAGAACAAAAGGAACATTGATGTGAACAAAGATACTGTCAGATAAAGGTAAATTTTATCTTCTGTATGTTTTTCTTCATTTTAAAGTATTTTAATTACTTTTACATTCAGTGTGATTGGGTAACATGTCCTTTTTTTTTTTTTTTAAATGCAGTTCCTTTTTTAGACTTTTGGAATATCTTCTAGCAACAGCTTAATCTATAGAAACTTTTAGCTCTAGTCTCAGTTGTGTACTTCAAGCAGCTATTCTTCACTGGGGTGGTCCCAAAAGGGAAGTCAGATAAAACAATGTTTGAAAGAAAAATTCTACTTGGACATCCTGCATTTTAAATCTTGTTCTTGCATAGTACGCTTCGCTACATTTAAGCTTCAGATCCAGAATCATGTTACAGATTTTGCTATTTTTTTTAAGGTAATCTATGAGAAGGCAACAGAATACACTGGTGAGCATTGTATGACCTGACTTTATATGTATTTATATGTATTTTCATTATGAAAAAAAAAAAACCCAAACAATGTCTTCAGTGGAGTACTTGATGAAACATAGACTTACATATTAAAAGACTCTAAAACCACATGCAAGTTTGTATGTCAGGTCTAGTAGTTTGTGGATAGGTTTTTGTGTGTGTGTATATATATATATATATTTATATATATAAAGTATTTTGCCGGGACTTCTGATTAAGCCTTTCCTATAATATATCAGATTATACTAATTTATTGATAATTATACTTACCTATCGTAGTGTAACTAATATAGCAGGTACAATAGGGACTGTATTGCATTTAGAAATTTAGACTTGTTCCTTAAACAAGTAAGTGCAGAAAAATATGGGTGGTAGTAGTGTACTTAGTCATATCCTATGGGCAGCTGTAAACATTAATAGCAGTTAACCTAAGATGGCTTTAAATGTAAAATGGGATTTCTGACCAGGAGACAGGTGGTAAGCCATATTCTTTTATAATTGCCCCATAGCATGCTTTATGAACCATCATCAGGCCAGAGAGAAAGAATAGCCCATCTGGGCATGTACACTTCATTTCTTCATCCTCTTTTTCCTCTTTGCAGTCATGTTATAGAAAAGAGCCAGCATTTACCTCAGAATGCTTTAATCCTTGAGTTTATCAGACTTAAGAACACCACAAGTATAGTTGATGCTGACAGGTCACATCATCTCTTATGAAATGGAGAAAGATGGTGAGAAAGGAGAAAATTGCAGAGGAAAAAGTTCAGATCCTTTAGAGTTTGGCACCATGTGTTATGAAATACCGTGATTAAAAGCTATGACACGCAACAGAAGTCTAGAATGGTGCATTTATTAATGCTTACATTCTAGGACCATCATTTCAGTTCAGAGGAAGGGGGGCAAGGAGTTGAGGTCAGCATATCTCTTCTGTCCTTGCTGTTTGTTTGGCAAATTTTCCTGGAGACTGCAAGGGTGTTATTAACTTTCAGTGGCTGCCTTTCCTATCTTAGGTTTGACATGCAAGAGTTTAGAGCATTGTATAATAACCAAGTACTACTAGAACAGCAAAATGTAAAGAGGAATGCAAAAAAATGGGATCATTTTACAAATTCTGAGTGTAGTAAGATGAAGCAGCCCTGAAACAAGGGATGGAAGTATATGTCCCACTTATATCCATATCCTGGGCTGCATCAAAAGGAGTGTGACCAGCAGGTCGAGGGAGGTGATCTTGCCCCTCTACTCTGCTCTTGTGGGAACTCACTTGGAGTATTGTGTGCAGTTCTTGTGGCCTCAACATAAAAAGGACATGGAACTGCCAGAACAAGTCCAGAGGAGGGCCACGAGGATGATCAGGGGACTGGAGCACCTCCCGTATGAAGATAGGATGTGAAAGTTGGGGCTGTTCAGCCTGGAGAAGAGAAGGCTGCGTGGAGACCTCATATCAGCCTTCCAGTATCTGAAGAGGGCCTATAGGGATGCTGGGGAGGGACTCTTCATGGGGACTGTAGTGATAGGACAAGGGGTAATGAGTTCAAACGTAAACAGGGGAAGTTTAGATTGGATATGAGGAAGAAATTCTTTACTGTAAGGGTGGTGAGGCACTGGAATGGGTTGCCCAGGGAAGTTGTGAATGCTCCATTGCTGGCAGTGTTGAAGCCTGGTTTGGACGGAGCCTTGGATGGCATGGTTTAGTAGGAGGTGTCCCTGCCCATGGCAGGGGGGTTGGAACTCGATGATCTTAAGGTCCTTTCCAACCCTAACTATTCTATGATTCTATGACAATTAATGGGTTATTTTGCAAATATGTTATTTTTGTTATTAACTGGTAAACGGACAATAAGGTTTAAAAATTACTTTCACAGATTTTGAATCTAATAAAAAGTTTTAAAAAGAGGTTATCTGTTGGACAGGAAAGGTATTAAGGAAATAAATGGAATATATTTATGTTCATGGTTTTGCTTGTTTGCTCATTTGGGCCTTGATTCTTACTCTTTAGGACAGACACCCTATGAAGCACCCCTATTTATCTCAGTGGACTTATTCCTGACATGTATTGCTACACAGACTTTTGTTCGTAGAGTCTCAGCTAATTAAAATAAATCTAAAGCTGAGCCTGGAAAGATGTTTATTTCCAATTCAGTAAATCCTAGCAATATTGCAATAAGTTTGGTTTTAATTCTTAAAAAACATATTAAAATTAACTTTTCTCCCATTTATGTAATGCATATAACTAAACTTCCTTCCTACTGTGAGACAGTTTCATTTATTGTTATTTGTAAACAGCTTGGTAAAGATGCATAGTGGATTGGTGTAGAAACTCCTTGAACAGTTTCTTTTGAAATAACACTACATACGTTAAGCTCAATTACACATCCAAACAGCCACAACACACTTTTGGTAATTTATTCATTGATTTAACATAGTACCCAGAAGAGTCATGCCTGCTGTCAATTTTGTAATATATTATGTTTTAAATATACTCATGCTCACCCATGCACGCCATTAAGGTGTGCATAAACCTGTGTTTTTCTCTCTTGACAGCTATAAATGTTTGTTATTATTACACAAAACATATGTTCATGTTGTTTTTGTCTAAATTATTCTATCTGGGGCTATAAAGTTTTAATGTTATTAGTTGCCCTTAGAATTTTAATGTTTCACTGCTGTAACCTTCTTAGGATTTCTCTGCAATTAAATAGAAACTATTTCACTGCAGCCTGGAAGAACAATATATTTTATACAAATAATAAAAAAAAAAGTAATACTTCTTGCTCCATTTTCTTCCAGTGTAGTAAACTGCGTACTTGACAAGGTTCTATATACAGCAATCCAATCTGTAGCATTTTCTATAACTGAATAGAATATTACACTTTCCTACAGTCTTCGCATTAAGAAAAAATCTAGCTTAACCCCTTTAAGATATGCTGTATGTCATAGGCAGTTTGCTTTGAAGGCCATCTATCTGTTGTGCTCTGCTGTCCCCTTACTCAGTAAAGTAAGCTCCATTACAGAAGAAACCTCAATCAACATAACAGAAATACTATGAAAAAAACTGGAGTTTTAGGAGACAGCATATTAGAGTAGAAAAATAATTTGAAGAAATGTCTCCTGTGTTGTCTTCTAAATAGCAGTAGTGTTGGCAATGGGAAAATGTATTACTCTCCCTGCCACCTTCAGTTTTCAAGGCCTTTTTCTAAGGAAAGAAAGCAGATGGGAATTCATCCAAGGCATTAAAAGATATTTACTGCTTTTAAATGAGCAAAGGATTCATTTAGGACATTTTTTTCCACTGGATTAAGGCATTATATGGATCTTTTTTTCATTTATTTTGTGCCAAAATACCCTCAAATAGAATAAGTAAGTATAATAGTGTCAGGCAGATTTTAAGTATCTGACTTTTATTATCTTATTTCTAAGTATAGAGCACTGGTATTTCTATGAGATTCATCACTCATATTTGTATTTCAACACTCATATATGTATTTCTATGAGATTCATCACATCACTTTTGTTCCACAATCTGAGTATAACTCCTATCATGTGTTGAGGAGCAAGAGGGAACAACTGTGATCAGAACATTCAAAATAAACTGATTAGAATATGCTTGCTCTCTTAAAATGATTAGGCAAGATCTCTTTCAGGAAAAAAAAAACGGCGGTTTCTAACTAAATTTGTGTAAAATGCTTGCAATACTTCAACATGAGCATTTTAATTGGAACGTTGCTTCATGAATCTTCTATTAAAAACTTGAAATCCAAATAACCTGCCTAACACATTTAAGAAATATATGAGGAAAAGGACATAGTTAATGTCATTAGTAGCTACTAATGCCTGGTGGTTTTGAACATAGCATACATAAAACTTCAGAATGCTTTCTGAAAAAAGTTTTTTTTTTTAAATTTTACAGAGAAAAAAACTGAGGCAGATAGGTGAAGAGCCTTCCTCACAGTTACAGGCAGTCATTAGGCCAGCTGGAATTAAAATTCAGTTTTGTCTTCCAGCCTTGTGTTGAGCTCACCGAACCAGTAATTCTCCCACTCCTACAGCAACAAAGGTCTTTCAACATTTAATGTTTCCAGGACTTTGCCAAAAGATTTCCTTCTTTATGAAAATGAATTCTATCCACTCAAATTTAATTTGTCTCCTCTACTGTCCTTGCTTTTCTCTATTTGTTCTTTCATTCACTTTTTCTTTTCACCTCTTTTTTGCTCCAGAATCTTTCCTTTTCTTAATTCGTTTCTATTTTTCCTCCTTTTGTCCACATGCTGTTAGAGAATTCTCTTTTCATCCCCAACAATATCTCCTTTTTCTTTTTTTTTTTTTTTTTTTGTCTCATTTTCCCTAGGTATCTCAAACCTGCCCTCCGAACTGCTGTGTCTTACAGGGCCACAGTTGCTGCTCACAAACAGTGTTTCATATCACCCTAATTTTCAAGATTTTAATTATATCTGAAGCTTTGCCAATTACATGGTGAACTTCTGCATTGCAAAGAATAAGACCCCAGCCTTCTATCCTCAGAACTGAAAAGCCTACAATAGAAAAAAATGTACCATTTGTTGAAGAATAGAGATAACAGGGAAAAAGCAGTGTGTCAAGGTACTTGGTTAAACAATAATCTCTTACAGAGCACTCATTAATGCTAAATAATTGACTGTGTTGGGAGAAAGGTTTCTATGTGGAGAGAGGTTCAAGAAGGTCAGTTATCTAGTGGTAATGACTGTAGCGGTCATTAGAGGGTATTAATGCTATTAAGAACAGAACTTTAACTTTTTATTGAAGTTTTTATTTAAATTATATTAACTTTGATTCAACTTTTAATTGAGGTGCAACCATCCAAATTCTATAATCAGGAACCAAGAAGTAATGAACATAAAATTACATGTTCTTCTAATAGGCTGATGGGTCTTTAATATATTATAATTTTAAGAGTCTCTGCAGAGCAGTTATTAGTATAAAACTATTCAGAGGTATTCTATCAGAATTAGGGTTGGGTGAGTGATTCAGGAGCAAGTCCCAGCTTGACCCATATCAATGTAGACAGTATATTTTCTGAGCCAACAAGAACTTGTTTTTATATTTACAGTTGCATGTGATCTTAAAACTTTAACTTGCTAAGTTAAAGGAAAAATTCTTTGATGCCTAAATTGATCTGTCTTATAAACCTGATGCATAGGGGCAGCAGCACTGAATTTATTCTGAATTGAATTTTTAGTTCTATACTAAGATCAGTGTTTATTTATAGAGAATTTCATGCTGAAAGTAAGTAGGGGACAGTATTACTGTCGCTCTTCCAGCTGCTACACGGATCATAGGGTGTGGCTGGGGCTCCCAGCAGCCTAGCATGTGAGGTACTAGGTGGAAGGATCAGTAGCCCTCCTGCTCCATCTTTCAGTGTTGTGTTTTTCTCTAGGGCACTTCAGAAATAGGCTGGTGAGTAAGTCTAAAGTGCTGGAGGGATAAAGAGGTACAAGACTGTAAAGTGAGCTCTCAGGGGACCAGAGGAATATCATGTCATGCCACCTTCTGGTTTTCTTGTGACAGAATTTTTTTGTCCTTGCCTTTCTACACTGAGGACGTAGTAACATGCTTTAAAATAACAGAAGCAAACCCAACATGCTGGTGGTACAAAATGCTAAACACAATTTCATTCACACAGAGGAATGATGAGCAAAGAATGGCTCTTATGTAGTAGGAGTTAATCACATTGCCAAGTGCATGTCTGGGCAGGTGCTAAGAGACTTTGGTAAGAAAGGAACAGCATAGCATACAGAGAATTAAAAGCTGAACATAATCTTCCATGCTGTCTTGGCAACTTTTCAAGGTACAATTTGAGAGCCAAAAGCTATACTGTTTATAAAAAACTGTGACATTAAAAGAGATCTAGCAGTCTTGTAATGTTGCAAGTGGAAAAGAATCTCAAGGTGAGTTATTTGTAACTAAGGAGAACATGGTGTCTGAAAGATATTTGCTGATTTTATATTAATGTATCAAATAAAAACAATAAGTTTAAATAGTAGTTATTTGTTTACGTGACTGGCCTTTTCTTGCAGTGAGGAAAACCTGGCTACTAATATTATTAGTGCCAATTGACCTTGCTACATAAAAAGTATTCTGGGTTTTGGAACTGTTCTGGGTGTTTCCAAAATTTCTAGGATGGTGTTCAATTTGCAGTTCTGTTGTTCATTATGTATTTCTATAGTTTTATTGTATGGAATGATGCACTGTCCTATGAAAACATCTTCTGCTTCTGAAATCATTTGAACTTTTTTGTTCTCAGAATTACAGACTTGGGGAGTACTTTGTATTAAATTGGTGTGCTGCCATTTATTTTATTTTTTTTTTTCAAGGAAATTTGTTATATGAACTGATAAAGGATTTTCTCCCTTGGGGAAAAAACCCCAAACAAACGAACAAAAAAACAACAAAACAAAAACCATAAACTGCTTTATATTTCTGGTAGGAAGCCAAGTTTTTATCATTTAGACATGTCACATCATTATGAAAACATCATGCATCATAACACAACATAACAATGTGATTTGCTGAGATGTTGACTCCTCTTGAAAAATTGTAAAGTGGTGTGTGCATATTTCCAGGCAAAGAACTACTTGAGTATTTTTGAGCATTTTCCTAGGGCTGCCTGGTAGGGTGATCTAATTTATTAGCCTTGTTATGGGGAGAAGATAAGTTCTAGTAAGTGATGTGCAAGTCTTTGTATTTCTACTTCATAGCTATGTGACCTTTTCATAAAATGCTAGAACAAAGTACTAAAAGAAATTCCAGGAGGTCATTTAGTCCTTTGCTATGCCCAATGCACAAAAAGTTAAAAATCACATCTGAACTATTTCTGCTGTCTTTTTTCTTAAAAACATCCAGTGGTGGGTATTCTGTGACATACAAAACAATTCCAGTTCTTAGCAAACTTGAAAGCTTTTTCCTACTGTTTCGCCTAAATTTACCTCACAGCAGTTTATGCACAGTTGCTCTTGTTCTATCCCCAGAAGACACAGAGAAACATTACTTCATTCTCTATGTCAAGCTTTAACGTATTTGAAGATCACCATCAATTTGCTATTCTGTTTCACATTGCATGGGCTTGTTCTGTCAAATTGTAAACCAAGTGTAAAACTAAAAATAAAGTCAAGATAAATGACTTCCTCAGTAAACACAAACAAAAGAAGCGACATCCTCTTCTCTGTGCCCCTTGGGATTCAAACATTATCCCAATATTCTGCAGCGTGGCAGAGAGCCTTCACTGTATCGAGTCCCAGGAGGACATTTCCATCTCCCCTGGTCATTTGGTGCCAGCTCTGTACATAGCTGGTTTCTCACAGTAAGATCAGTTCCATAATTCCTTAAACACAGTGGAACATGAGCCTGGAAAAAGAGGCACTGCAAGAGTGTCTGAAGGAAGATGACATTTGGTTATCTGCCACCCTTTATGTCAGGAGCATTTTGTTGTTAAACTGCTTACTTGATATGACATTTAAACTAGATTAAAGTAAAAATGTAATAACAAATATTCAAGAGAGATGAAATAGTTAAGATATGTAGAGAGTGCATAATTGAAGATGATCTTAAGGTCCTTTCCAACCCTAACTATTCTATGATTCTGTGATTCTATGAAGTAATAAAAGAAATTATGCCCCTAATCTTTAAACTGACATCAAAAATTCTCTCATTTAGCTGTGTCACTACTCGCCTCCTGTCACGGTGGAACTTGTGCATGCTCTGCAAGATGGCCTTGTGCATGCTCTGCATCTTCCATTCAGATCTTCTAGAGGGTCTAGACTGCTTTAATCCTTTATACTTCAGAACCCCTATTTTCTTCTTCAGTAGAGGAGACTTCCTGGCCAACCGCTTTATTCGAACAAAGTTTTTTTCCCTTTGATAATTATGTAGAAATATTCTTTGATTGTACTAGGAATGATGTCTTTTACTTAACTAGCTAGTAAACAATTGCTTTGTCAGGGAGATACATGCTTTCCCCTAACTCCTTTTGTTTCTACTTTAAATTACCCTCACTGTGCAATGTACCTTTTGCTGGACCTTATGTTCATAGTAAAATGTATGTTAAAAAAATATCGGGTCAGTTCTTATTTTTTTACTGTCTCTTGGCTAAGCCTGATGTCACTAGCAGTTAACAATTTTGGGGTGTTTAATCTGTAAAGTTTTTCTTTTAAGGAGACCTTAATAGGAGACAACAGATGAGTAGTTGGGGAGGTGTAACACTGGACAGATAAAGGAAGTCCTCATTATTTATGTATTATCACATGTATTTATCCCTGTGATTATCTCATTAAAGGCAAAGGTTAACAAAGGTTCTTAAAGGTTGCTGGAATTGAGCATACAGACATGGTATGTCTGTAGAAACATACCATGTTGAATGGTATCAAAAATTGTTCATAGTAGGATTTTTGAGAAATGGAGTAAAACAACAATAGGAAGGGTAGGCATGCCATGTATGTACCATAGCAGCTAAAAATTAGAAATCAAAGTCATGTTTGTTTGAATTGTTATAGTTCTTTCACATTTGTAGGAACTGTGTAGGTTGGAGTAAAGTTGTGGAGAAGGGAAATGTTTGAAGCTGGATAAATCTGATGAAAAATTGAAAAAGCAATGATAAAAAAGACTGAAGCAATACAAAGTAAAATAATGGGATAGGAATAAAGTTTACTCTATTTTCCTGGTTACTGACTATCCTACCTAAGCAAGGGAGAGGGCAAATCTAAGCTTGCTGAGATCAGAGGTGCTATGTACCACCTGTCATGAATGGGTATTCTTGTTTTTCAGAGGTGGTAAAACAATGGGGAACAAGAATGGCAAACCAAATGATGGTACTGAATGATATGAATGATACTGAAGATGCACATGGAGGTTACACTTATGAGACTATGAGCAGAGGTGAACAGGCTAGGCAGACCTAAAACTTATTTCCTTTACTTTTGGTGCAAGCTAATGATGAGTTCAGAGCTCCTCTGGAAAAGCTCAGCTGTTCCCAGGAACTTTTTCCAAAGGAAAGGTAGGCATAGAGGCTGTATATGCAGTCTGAAATGAGTATTAGGGTGGTAGTACCAGGGCATATGGCGCATTCCCTGTTTCTCAAGGAGTGCATTCTCTTTAAAGCATGCGTCCAAACTAAAATAAGGCTTGTTTAAATGCTGTCCAGTTTATTTTGGGGAATTTGTGCATGATAACTTAAGTGGAGTTCCTTCCTTATGAGAGTGCTAATATTATTATCCCCAAAAGAATAGAAAAAAGACCCCTTTAAAAATCATTCACTATATGAATAAACATGAATCATCTTTTGACAACTCTCATATGAATTGCACTATTAGGCTCACGTCTCCTATGTGAACAACATTTTGTCAGGAAAGTCAAATGACCACGTGTATTGATTTTTAACTGTAATTGAAATAGCTTAGTGTCGCATGGTATCTGGTTCCAATTTGTGACTTTGATTTGTAGGGATTGTGAACTAATCTTGCCATCACATGTTACATTTGTAAACTGAAGTCTTAACTTGTGCTGATCAGACATATGTAGAAAATTACAGCTGCACTGCAGGCTTGCACCTGTGCCTGGATTTCATCTTTTCTAGTCTCTACTCAGGGCACATGTCTAAGCTATGAGAAAATTTATGGTGTGGAAACCTGTATTAGTAGCGTGTGTACCAGAAACAAGTGGATAGGAAGTAAGATGTGGTTTTGGTTTATAGTTAAGGAATCAGAGGCAGAGATTGAAGCATTATTAAGAAGTTCATATAGTAGGTCAGAAAAATGGCAAAACCAGAATCCATATGTCCCTGCTGTCAGTACCTGTCTATACAGACTCTGTAAGTCCAGCTTGCTTCATTTTTTGGTCCGTAGGTTGCTACTTAAACATGGCAGAAGATAATGCAATAGTGTCTTCAGTTAGGGAATAGTGGAAGAGATTCCACACAGAGTGGTCAACAGTGGTACTATTTCCTTTGCATCTAAAAGCTTGCCTGCATGGTGAGCATCTAGGAAATCTTACTAAATCAATGAAGTTATTGTGCAAAATTTAGAGCGTTAAACTCCCATATGGATGTTCTTACTCAGAAGTAAAGTCACTATTGTTTGCTCTAGCTCCTTGAGAAGGATTAAGCTGCAATAAATTAAGGCCACTGTAGTCCTAAATGAGTGTCCACATGGGGTATTAATGCACTTTAGCTCATGCACATTAGTTTTGACGCATTAGTTAATTAATCTTAGCAGTCTTGTCCCCATGCTAACAAGTGCACAGAGAGCTTCCAGAGGTGATTCCAAAAGCTCTAGTGAGCTAGTGTTTTTTGCATCTCTCTTCATATGAAATTTCCTGAAGGACCACATTCTTACATTTTTTAAATTCAGTATTCAAACAAATAATTTCTAAACATGTGCAGTTCTATTCATTTGCTTATTGAAACTTCAAAAACACCATCTCAAATAGATGATGTATGTTGACATCATAATGATGTCAGAATTGCAATCTTCTTTAAAAGGGGAAATATCACATAAAAATAAGCAGGGTTAGGTATATATTTTCCACACTATATTGTGATTTCAAATAAGTATAAGAGCTATTAAAATTGTATTTGCCAAGTTACGCTGTATCAATGAAAAGCAGAACATGTGGAAATATGTATGTGGAAATATCCCTCGAATTTTTTAGTTTCTCCTGGCAATGCTGTTGAATTTGATTAAAATATATATTTTCCTGAACATTTTTATTAACTTCTGAAACAGACTGTTTAAAAGATAATGCACAAGACATAGCTTGTATTTAAAACAAATAAGGAATAGTACTAGTAGGTAGTATTGTTATTACCCAAAATAAAATAATTCCTCTAAAGCTGTTCAGAAGTTGGATGTTGAAAAATAGCCAAATAGACATTACTTTGAATGGAGGCACTTCAAGAAGAAAAAGATGACAGAAGTTACTAGTCTGACCTGATATCTGTTGGAGGGATGGTACGGCCTGGCACAAGCAATCCAGAAGGTTCCTCGATTGCGTGGAAGACAACTTCCTTCTGCAAGTAATAGAGGAGCCGAGAAGGAGAGGTGCCGTGCTTGACCTCGTCCTCACCAACAGGGAAGGGCTGGTTGGGAATGTGACACTCCAGGGCAGCCTTGATTGCAGCGATCATGAGATGGTTGAGTTTGAGATCCTCAGGACAGTGAGAAGAGTGTGCAGCAAGCTCACTGCCCTGGACTTCAAGAAAGCAGACTTTGGCCTCTTCAGGAACCTGCTCAGTAAGGTTCCATGGGATACAGCCCTAGAGGGCAGGGGGGCCCAAGGCTGTTGGTTGATATTCAAGGATCACCTGCTGCAGGCTCAGGAGCGATGCATCCCAACTAGAAGGAAGTTTAGCAGGAGGGCCAGGAGACCTCCTTGGATGGATAAGGACCTGCTGAGCAAAATTCAAAGGAAAAAAGAGTCTTATAAAAGATGGAAGCAAGGTCAGGCGGCCTGGGAAGAATACAGGGATGTTGTCAGGGAAGCTAGGGACCAGGTTAGGAAAGCTAAGGCCCACTTAGAATTAAACTTGGCTAGGGATGTTAAGGATAACAGGAAGGGATTTTATAGGTACATTGCCAATAAAAGACAGGTTAGGGACACCGTGGGCCCTCTCCAGAAGCTATCGGGAGAACTGGCTACCCTGGATTTGGAGAAGGCTGAGGTTCTTAATGACTTCTTTGCCTCAGTCTTTACGGGCAAATGCTCTGACCACACCACCCAAGTCTTGGAAGGCAGACGCGGGGACGGTGAGGGTGGGGACCCTGGGCCCACTCTGGGGGAGGATCTTGTTCGGGACCACCTTAGGAACCTGAATGTATACAAGTCCATGGGACCGGATGAAATCCATCCACGGGTCCTGAAGGAGCTGGCAAATGAAGTTGCTAAGCCACTGTCCATCATATTTGAAAAATCATGGCAGTCAGGTGAAGTTCCCAACGACTGGAAAAAGGGAAATATAACCCCCATTTTTAAGAAGGGGAAAATGGATGAGCCAGGGAATTACAGACCAGTCAGTCTCACCTCTGTGCCTGGCAAAATCTTGGAGCGGATTCTCCTGGAAGGCATGCTAAGGCACATGAAAACCAACAAGGTGCTTGGGGACAGCCAGCATGGCTTCACTAAGGGGAAATCCTGCCTGACCAATCTGGTGACCTTCTATGAAGGGGCTACGGAACTGATGGACAGGGGCAGAGCAGTTGATGTCATCTACCTGGATTGTGTAAAGCCTTTGACACTGTCTCCCATGACATCCTTCTCTCTAAGTTGGAGAGACATCAATTTGATAGGTGGAGCACTCGGTGGATAAAGAACTGGCTGGATGGCCGCACGCAAAGAGTAGTGCTCAGTGGCTCAGTGTCCAGCTGGAGACCAGTAACGAGTGGTGTCCCCCAGGGATCGGTGTTGGGACCGGTCTTGTTCAACATCTTTGCTGGTGACATGGACAGTGGGATTGAATGTGTCCTCAACAAGTTTGCCGATGACACCAAGCTGTGTGGTTCGGTTGATAAGTTGGAGGCAAGGAATGCCATCCAGAGGGACCTTGACACGCTTGTGAGGTGGGCTGATGCCAACCTAATGAAGTTTAACCATGCTAAGTGCAAAGTCCTCCACCTGGGTCGGAGCAATGCCAGGCACAGCTACAGGTTGGGCGGGGAGGAGATTCAGAGCAGCCCTGTGGAGAAGGACTTGGGGGTGTGGGTTGATGAAAAAATGAACATGAGCCGGCAGTGTGCGCTTGCAGCCCAGAAGGCCAACCGTATCCTGGGCTGCATCAAAAGGAGTGTGACCAGCAGGTTGAGGGAGGTGATCCTGCCCCTTTACTCTGCTCATGTGAGACCTCACTTGGAGTATTGTGTGCAGTTCTGGTGTCCTCAACATTAAAAGGACATGGAACTGTTAGAACAAGTGCAGAGGAGGGCCACGAGGATGATCAGGGGACTGGAGCACCTCTCGTATGAAGACAAGCTGAGAAAATTGGGGCTGTTCAGCCTGCAGAAGAGAAGGCTGCGTGGACACCTCATAGCAGCCTTCCAATACCTGAAGGGGCCCTATAGGGATGCTGGGGAGGGACTCTTCATTAGGGACTGTGGTGAGAGGACAAGGGGTAATGGGTTTAAACTTAAACAGGGGAAGTTTAGATTGGATATGAGGAAGAAATTCTTTGCTGTGAGGGTGGTGGGGCCCTGGAATGGGTTGCCCAGGGAGGTTGTGGATGCTTCATCCCTGGCGGCGTTCAAGGTGGGGTTGGACATAGCCTTGGATGGCATGGTTTAGTGGGAGGTGTCCCTGCCCATGGCAGGGGGGTTGGAACTCGATGATCTTGAGGTCCTTTCCAACCCTTACTATTCTATGATTCTATGATTCTATGATTCTATGACTTCATTAAATTGTCACTATTTTATTAAATGTTCATCTTGATTGCAGCTATCTGAATAGGAAACTGTTTAGCTATAAATAGGGAACATGGCAAATTCTCTGATATTTTTTCCCTATTGCCTAACCTTATATTGTGTAATAGATAAAAGTAACCCTCAGATAAAAGTGCCTGAACAGATATGCTTATTTTATCCCATCCCAGGCCAAGACATATCCAAAATTGTACTTCAAAAAAATTATTTATATTATTAAGCAGATATTCACTTATCCTCTTGTATACTTTGTTGCTGAGATTGTGGATCATGCAAAAAAATAAAACCAATGGAACAAAACCCCAAAACAAAACCAAGATAAAGTCTGAAAGAGAAAAAGATAAATCTTTATTCATCATGCATGCTGAGTTTTCAGTTCATTAAAGTATACCTATAATTAAAAACTTAATTAAGTTTTTAGTTTTTTAAGTTCTCGTTATCATAAAAGAGAAAAAGAGAACAGTCTGGAGGGAACTTAATGTCTCATAACTATTGCTGGTTGGAAAACATCCCATCTTCTTGTCTCTCCATGAAATACTCTTACTGAAAAAAAAAGCACAGTTTTTCAAGATGAAAACTAAGATGTTGTAGGCTGTAGTTTATACTAAAAAAGAGTTTTATAAAATTCACTGTAAAGTATTTTTTGTAAAAGAAAAAAAAATTGTTAAAAAATATAAACAGGAAAATTAATGCGTAGTATGATATCTTGCTTTGCAGGTTTTCCTTCTGTATACTTTTGTGTCCTAACTGATTTCTTCCAGTCCTAACGGATTGCTTTCTGCAAAGGAATAAATCAGTTACTGCTAGTGACCACAGTCTGACATGTGGAAAAATGAATCTTTTCATCTCGAGGATTTAATCTCAGTGATGAACGGAATATATTTGATTCTCTGAATGTCTTTCAAAATATATTGTGAAACAACACTTTGAAAAAATGGTAGTGCTGGGAAATTGTCAACATGCTTTACTCAGCACAGTAAAATTTTGCATTTAATTCATTTTAAGATGTAAGCCTTATTGGCTTTTGCAATAAGTGCTATTGGCAGTTTTGTATTTATCACTAGTAGCAGATTTTGTTGCTTTCTGCAGGAAGCTTCTGCATCTGAAGTCTCATCAAAAAAATGTTTCTAATGAATTTATGAGCTCAGAGAAACTCATTATTAAGGGACTCATGCCAGGCCGGTTCCTGCAGATCATGCAGGAAAGACAGTGTTGAAAGAAAGGCTTAGTTTTACCAGATCTTCTTTGGGTATTTTGTATCGATATTCAGATTTTGATAAATCAGGAAAGACGCCTAATTTTAAGTTCATATTCACTTTGGATTTTGTGTCTGAATGTAATCTTTACTTTTGTTTCATGTGTTAGCTGTTGTCTTTCTGGTTTCCAAAAAGAAAAGAAAAGAAATCTATTACACATTGCAGAGTTTAAGTGTTCTCAAATTATTTCAAACCAAAATAGGTACAGCTGGAGAAGTTTGTTCTATTGGGTCATTTTGTTGTCTTCTTTTAAGTATAACTCACAGCTTTTCTGAACACAGGTCATTCACCAGAAAAAGTGAAAGTAAATTGTAAAGTGGACTGTTGGACATGTGTCCTTTATCCTTTTTTTTTTTTTTTCTTTCAGTTTCTAAAATGAATCTTCAGTTTTTCCTAAAAATTGTTAGCACAGACACTGAAAACATGATTAAAAGGAAACAACAGTACCCCTCACCCCCTTTTAATTGGGTCTTTTGGAATAGGTTGGGGAATCAAATTTCTCAAACAAGAGGACCAGTCATTATCCAAGTACCAATGGGCAGCATTTCCGCAATGATGGCTTCAGCTGGTCCATATGAATCTCCCCAAAGTGCTGTTCTGCTGAATTCTTATAATTAGCTGGTCCACAGGCTTATGTGGCCAGGACAGCATGTGAAGGATCCATTGCTACTAGTGATTAACAATTAGTTACTAAACATCAATTTATTGTCTTATTTATGTACAAAGGAATGTCCTGCATAAGTATTTCTATGTCTGCAGGGACAGTTTGTACTATATACAAGTACATTATCCATGTCCAGTTTGGTCAGTTCTGCAGCAGGAACTGCCTGGGAGGTCTCTACTCCTGCCAGGTTGCCTACTCAGGATGTTAATCAGTATATTGAAGCATACAAGTAATGTCTGTCAGTTGGTCTAGGCACAGCAGGAGCTGCCTGCAGGAATCTCCAGGGCTGAGAATCCCACCTGGAGAGCTCCTCAAACAATTAGTGAGGCACTTTGTTGTGAAGGTGCAAGGTAGTCAGGCAATTGCCTCTTATATTGGTCCATTGTCTCCAATCAGCCCATTATCTTTGTTCAGAAACTAGCAAAGTGTTTCTGGGCCACATAGGGAATTAATGACCAAGTGCACTGCATGGGCACACAGGCACAGAATATCCTTGACTTCCAGCTGCACCACAATTACAACTTTAGCACAAACCTGCATTACATCTTCATATTACATCGCCCTTGCCACAAATCTCTGTGACAGACTCGAAGGTAAGAAGAAATGGAATATCTCTTGCAAAGCCTTGTAACCATGAAAAAAAAGAATTAAAGAGGTCTTAGTATGTAAGATACAAAATTTTCTGTTTTGGCATATTAAAATATAAGCATGAAAAAGAGAGGATTTGTATTTGTGTATTTCATTGTCTTTTTCTATTTGTGTGTCTGTCACTCCAAAATCTGGACTGAGCGTACAATAGGGATTAATTAAAATCAGAGTTACTTCAGAAAGCAATTCCTATAATAGAGCTGTATTAGTAAATTAGTTGTGACTAATAGTCTTTTGTAGATGGATTAGAGGAATGAATTAAAATGTAATCTGAAATAACATTGATAGAAATTATGTCTGATAAATCCAAGGTAACTTCTATCCTTGACTGGAAATAGAATGCCATTATGCCATTGTGTGCTCTTACAGCAACAGAGTACAAAAAGTAGCTTTGCTCCAGGCTTTCCATTTTAAAAAAAAATCATTAGCAAGAATAATCAAAAGCAGAAATAATGCCCACTTATCATTTAGCTGGGCCTGTTATTGGATTCTATTCACCTAATGCCCTCTGCTTATGTATTTCTACCAAGGCATAAATTATACTATTTTAAGTTTATACTTGTATGCATGTATTTTCTATATATAACACAATTTTTTATCAGTATCTAAGGGGTTGGTATAATTTAATTTATTACTGTGACAATTTACTACTACTCATCTAGTCAGAAATTTGTGTACCAAGTAATTTATTAAAAAGTTCTGTTTTTTCAGGTTTCAGATACACCCAGAGGCAGATGAGGTGTCCCTCTCAAAAGTTACTAGTGTAGGCTATTATCCACAGGATATTTTTCCAAAATAGTTGCCACATGAGAAATAATGCATAACATAGTTTTATCAACATTTTGTCAGAATATAATAATCTAAGGCTATATTAGTACATACCTCAAGCTGTTACATTCCAGAAATTCTTCTAAATTGAGGTAGAACATTTCTGTACAAGCAAACATGACTAATAAAAATATTCAGAACTCACAGGTCAAGTTTCTGAAAGACCTGTCACAAATTAGCATTGTTTTTGAATTCTCAAATTTCATTTCCAAGCTTTCATAGCCTATTTTGAAAAAGCATAGTGAAAGTAGGAAGGTAAAAGCAGCTCACATCATTAATTCACTATTTGAAGACCAACAACAAAGTTTATTTTGGGGCACATACAAAATTTAGCAATGCTTCATTGTTTCCGTAGAAAGCTTTTCTTTTCTTTACACTGAGCACTTTTCAAGTCCCCAAAGCATCATGTATTTAGACACTGGAAGAAAGGATGATTTTTTTGAAAGAAATAGGTTTAAAGGGAGATTTGTATGAGGATTCAACAATTGCTTGACACATAGGATTTGGGAAGCTGATGAAAGCGTTAAGAAGTAATATGAAGAAAGCATAAAGCTGGGAGTGGGACTAGATAGAAGATAAAACTCACTGCTATGCAAAAGGCCAACACAAAATCTATACATCACTTAGATCTCACTTAATCCCTCAACATAGGGGTTTATATAGCTATGAATTGTTTGAAGAAATCATGATGGAGCTTAAGCTGGACTCATGCAGAACACTGATCTTGTGCCAACTCATTGCAAAATGAGGACTTGCCATATGGAGGAGGATTGTGGTGAGTCTTAGGAGTCATATGGAATATATAAAGGAAATGAGAGTACAGGTATAGAAGAGGTGAAATGATGAAAATTTTGAAAGTATAATAGGATGAAAGGAAAAATTATTAGGAGGTATAAAGAAAATAATATTTCCAGATGTACCTCCTTTAAGTAAACGGCAAGTTATGACTCTCCTCAGACTAAGATAAAAAATGAAATTAAAAGAAAAATAAGGTCTCTAGCACCTATCTTGTTTATACTAATCAGGGTTAGCTTTATCCTAATCAACAATCTTAGATTCAATCTGAATAATATTTCATTAGCTTTTCAGATCTACCTTTCCTGTCTAGGTCTAATTATATCTAATGGAATGTAGCTCAACTCACTATATTAAATCATTAAAAAAACCCTCATCATTTTAAATGATTATGGAGCCTTGGGAAAGAATAATTCCTCCTTCTCCTAAGACCTAAAGGGCTTGCCCCAGATACTTGTCATCATTTTTCTCCAGCCTGTTGTATGCTTGAAAAGAAACTTAATATACCCATTTTCATTTGTAACCATCTATAAACAGCTACATAAGCACAAACATAAACATCTGTTCTAATCAATTCTCAGAGAAGGTTACTTATTCATAGAAGTCTGCATTCTCTTAGAGGGACATATTCTTACAATTATAATAGTTTTGTATTATGCTTCTTTGTTCAGTGTCTTGCATATTCTATTACTTGTAAAAGGGTTAAAGCATGTATTGAAATGTATTTGAAGGGGCTATGTGTGGAAGTGCCAAAACAGACAGCACTATTCACGTCGCAAATATTAGAAATACAGACGTGTATCATTTAAACGATGTATGGCAGAGCAAGCCATATTAAAAAATAAGCTCAAAGAAGAAATTCAAGTTATTTTAGAAATAATTAGTCCCAAGCAGATTAGATTCTTAACAGTGGTAAGAAGCCTGTACTGGAGAATCCACAGAGGAATGTAGTCTGTTCAGGGGTTGCTTAGATCCTGGACTTTTAGAGGACCAGTAGGGGCAGAAGTTTGTGAATGGTGTGAGGTGCTTGAACATAAGATAGACTTGAGAAAATGTTACGTCTGTGTTTAATCTTTTCATGTTTTGAGTAGTTATGTCTCACTTTTTAAGGGCTAAAAATACACTTCAAGAATTCCCAAGAATTTAAGGAATTCTGGGAAATAGCTATAGAAATGATACTGCAGGTTTTATCACTACTTATTTATCTTGCTGGAAACTATAGTTCTGTATATGTGCGACTCTGGTATCATGAGTCTGAAAGAATAAAGCAGTAAAACATATTGATTCTGTGTTTTATGTAGTTAAGTTGAAGACCAGATGCAAATATCTTAAGAAGGAAGGAAAAGACCCTACTGGGAAATTCTGGGGAATCTTGACTTGAGTTTAGATATTATATCTACTTATGTGAAAAGGCACAGCAGTCATGTTAAGGTATTTATGCTGAAAAATGTGTTTCTGGCTCTCTGACCATTGGAGAATCCACCTCTATCATTAAGAAAAAAAGTGGTTAACATTAGATTTCTTGAAATACACTATCATTTATAGAGAAAAGCAAGAGATGATTAATATAGCCTTTTTGTTTGAGGGAAACTATTCCACAAGATAAAAGGCTGTTAAGCTAATTAACTAGATATCAGAATTCTTTTATTTACTTTTTTCATGTTTGCAAAATAACTTTATTGCTATTTTTTTCTTGTACATGGCTATATACTCATGATAAGAGTACATAATTAACATGAAAAATTATACAGCAGTGGCTGGATCTATATTTTGTAAATTTAGCACTGCCCTTTTTTGGATCTCATAGTTATTTCTGACTTGCTTTCAGTGATGGGCTTTCACTCAGGAGCATTGTGTTTGGGCAGTTTTGTCCAACCAGTTTTATCTTTAAAAGATTTTTATCTTCATTGGTGGAAAAGTTCTGTTTCTGTTTAAGATGTTAATGCAATTTCTTGCCTTCCTATTTCTTACAATAGTTGATTTGTTGATTTTTTCCTTTTTTTCTCACTGATACTTCCTTGGTAGCAGTCTATTTTTCTTATAGCTTGTAGATTTTATTTAATCAAAAAGAAACAAACTTTGACATTAAATATTTTCTTTTTAAATGGATTGTCCAAATAGCAGCAATTGGAACAACATGCATGTATAAAATTGTGGAGGTTACTGTTATGTTATACTACATAAAACCTATGTCCTGGCTACACATACAAATGAATTGTTAAAAAAACTTTAAATGAGCCAAAATAAATTTATCCACATAGCAATATATTCTTATCATGATTCAGAAAGATTTGTTTTCCTTACTTTCCTATATAAGGATGTTGTATTTTAGAACAAATGTCAACACTTGTAGAAATGAAGCCATAAGAGTGTACTAATAGAGTATATCTGTGTGTACATTTCCACAGGTAAATGTTAGTACACTACACTGGCAGAATGTTCACACTATAGAAATCTCAGCTTATACTGGCAGTCTTCATTATTTTATTGTTTTTTTTTTAACAACCACAACCTGGTGCAGAATTACTGTACATAAGGAATTGCCAATGCAGTTAATATTTACATATATATAACATGCATAGTAATATGTAAAGAAAGGAAGGAGAAATGGTAGACAGAAATAATATCCTTTTACTCCTAGGAAAAATTCCAAGCTTTTCTTTCTGTTCACAATATGTTTATATATTTTATCCAGTAATTCTTTGCCGAAAAATTAGCATCAGTCTCTAGGTTAGGGTCAGGAACACAGGCTCTCCTTTCCTCTCTTTTAATTTACTCAGAAGATTATCCTTCTGATTGGGTGATAGGCAGGATCCCTCTTGCTTCTTCCCTGGCAGGAGGAATCTTGCATTTCTGACTCTCATTGCCCAGCTTCAGCAGGAAGAGCAGACAATACCTTGCATGCAGTCTCTAGCTGTCTGAGCAGTTACTATGAGAAATCAAATCTCTATTTTCAACATCCCAAGAGAATGCTCTAATTAACAAGCTATCAAGAAACAGATTAATAACAGCAACTCAAGTCCCCAGATTTTTTTAAGAAAGCAGTGATCTACCTTTCCTGTAGAACTAACCTATAGGGATATATTATGTGCATTTTGTACTTTCAGGAGACATTTTATGGTCTGAATTCCAGGTTTCCATGATAGCTGTTTTAGAGTTATAGCTGACAGTGTGAAATTTGGCCTTTCTTCATCATTTCCTATTGGTTCCTTATACAACATTCTGCTCAGTTCACCAAGCAGAATGTCAGAAATCCAAGTTTTATAGAATCACTGAATTATAGAATAGTTAGGGTTGGAAAGGACCTTAAGATCATCTAGTTCCAACCTCACTATCATCTATCTCCATGCCTATAAAAAGAAGTTGGCTACTTTGCCTGGACTATGAATTCTGTTTTTAAATTCCCTCCCATGTGTATGTCTCGATCTGGATCCCACATATCTCTTTAATTTTAACCACCTTTTAGGCACATACCATTCAGCATGTGAAAAAGTCATGGCAAATTCAGGATTTTAGTTACAACTTTCATATTGAAAAAAAGATTAAGCAGCAGGGAGCCTAGTATTAAAGAGCTGAATTGAGTATGTGTAAGTCAACAGAGAATTATGCATAGAATTTTTCCTGACCTTGGAAAGGTCACTTAAGTAAAAATATTCAAACCCAAGTGTTTAAGACTGCCTATTTAAATCAATACTTCGATGCCTGAGTTTAGGTTTTCTTGGCAACAGCTGGGGCTGTGAGGCACCATTTCTGACAAGCAGACTATATTGTAATATTCATAGAATCATAGAATCATAGAATAGTTAGGGTTGGAAAGGACCTCAAGATCATCGAGTTCCAACACCCCTGCCATGGGCAGGGACACCTCCCACTAAACCATGCCACCCAAGGCTATGTCCAGCCCAGCCTTGAACGCCGCCAGGGATGAAGCATTCACAACTTCCCTGGGCAACCCATTCCAGGGCCTCACCACCCTTACAGTAAAGAATTTCTTCCTCATATCCAATCTAAACTTCCCCTCTTAAAGTTTGAACCCGTTACCCCTTGTCCTATCACCACAGTCCCTAATGAAGAGTCCCTCCCCAGCATCCCTATAGGCCCCCTTCAGGTATTGGAAGGCTGCTATGAGGTGTCCACGCAGCCTTCTCTTCTGCAGGCTGAACAGCCCCAATTTTCTCAGCCTGTCTTCCTATGGGAGGTGCTCCAGCCTCCGATCGTCCTCGTGGCCCTCCTCTGCACTTGTTCTGGCAGTTCCATGTACTTTTTATGTTGAGGACACCAGAACTGCACACAATACGGTAATAGTGAAGCTCTGTAATTGTATGCATGAATGTTTTTGCCTTATTACCTGATATCAGATTGTCCCCTCAAAGAAAGATTTCTGCTTTGAGGTTCTCCAGACCATTTCAGCACTTGTTGGACAGAAATTTCCTTTCACCTCATTAAAGAGCAAAAGCAGTTAAAGAAGATGAATCTTAAGCATTCAAACAATACATAGGAATAACTGTACCAGCTATGTAGGTGCATATTGTCTACAGCCTTCTTAACTGTTATTAGCATGGGCTTTTCCTGTCAGACACTGTAAGAATAACAATGGCTATTAAAAGTAATTCACCCTTAAAGTTTATCCATTTTTTGGTAGGTAGTCCTGGGTGCTATGGTAAGAAAATGCTCCTGGAGGTAGCCTTCCATATCCTAATTTGTAGCTGATAATTTTAAATTTCACTCTTGTTGCCTCACCAAGTTGAAAAATTCAGTACCTATAAACCACATTACCTGCTTTCAAGGTAATGTTCATTGCATATCTATACCTTTTCCTGATCACAAGTATGAATTACTTGTTTTCAGCTACACACCATCTGGCCATTTAGAAAGAGAGAATATCCTTCCTACAATGGTCTGGTCCTCAGGAGATCAGTAGTTCAATTTTATATTCTCTTTTCCTGTAGGAATATTCAAATGTGTACTAAGCAAGATGCTGATCTTCACTTCTTTTTTAATATACTTTTCACATCCTCCTCAGAATTCCATTTTCCCTGATTTACTTAATTTTACCTTCACTCTCCTCTTTCTCATAATCTTATGATGACATTTTCTTTGACAAGGGGCTGGATACTGCTTCACTTGGAGACCAGCAGAGAATGTCTAATGACAGGAAAGGTTTTCTGAAAGTTCTTAAAAGGCTGCCAGCACTGAAGGAATAGTTAGCATAAGCACCACTGTATTCAGCTGAAGAAGTCACAAAACAACCATCTCTGTTAAAGATTCGTTTTTTGTGGTGACTACTGAAGCTAAATCCATTGTTACTCTCTTGATCATAAAATGTTAATGGGTACATTACTTATGTTTACACGGCTCCTCTATAAAGGAGAACACATGCTTTCCTAAAAGGTCTTCCTTCTTTCTAAAGGTCAAAAGGAGTCACTACCATTCTGACACTCTGTATTGAAAAGATAGATAAGAAAAAGCTGTCATTAGCTTTATGCATAAATCTGTGCACATTTTCAAAAGTGCTAGCTGCTAAAGCTTATTTGTAGCAAAAGCCACAGCCATGTAAATGCGGAAAAAGTACCTTTCATTAAAATCACAGAAGACAGTCAAGAATATTGTTTATTTACCCTTTTGCAACAGTGCAAATGCCAAACTGCCAGTCTGAATCCAGGCAGTCCTGCATTCTGGAATGAGCTCTTTTTTGCAGCTCAGTCTTGCCATACTTCCATGAAAGACTGCAGGAGATCTCAACGTTGAACTATCATTATTTTTTTCTTTTCTCTTCTCTTCTCTTTACATAGTTATTTTTTAAATTATGTTTCTCGTTAGTTCTGATCTTGTGATTCCCAAATTGTGATGGAATGGCATAATCCTATGCATTTGACGCCACAGTAGTTTTTGGGAAGATTAATTGTCTTGCAGCAATAAGATGTAATGTAACAGAAGAATCTGGTAGGCATAGTAGCTTCCTTAAAAGAATAGTTACTTCTGTCATGTTTACAGGTATATATTGAAATTAACAAGCCTAAAAGAGGAATTCAGGTAGTCAAAGAACATATTATTTTCATACTTCAAAAAAATACCAGAGTGTCACAGTCACTTTAAAGAGGCATTTGTTGAGATACTTTGGTGCCCAAACTTCTCAGGGATCTTTAAACTTCTAGAGGCATTCTTACAAGTACCTATACAAATTTGGCACCGGTGTCCCCCAGAAAGTAATGGGAATTTAGATACATGCCTATATACTTTTGAATTGAACTGCCTGGTTGAATCCCTGAACCCTACAAATACCTTTGAAAATTGGTCATTTTGAGCCTTCTCTGTATTTGTTTGGTAAAATCTTCATCTTGCAACTGAGATAAGCTGAGAAAGTTGGGGCTGTTCAGCCTGGAGAAGAGAAGGCTGCGTGGAGACCTCATAGCAGCCTTCCAGTATCTGAAGGGGGGCTGTAAGGATGCTGGGGATGGACTATTCATTAGGGACTGTAGTGATAGGGCAAGGGGTAACAGGTTCAAACTTAAAGAGGGGAAGTTTAGATTGGATATGAGGAAGAAATTCTTTACTGTAAGGGTGGTGAGGCACTGGAATGGGTTGCCCAGGGAAGTTGTGAATGCTTCATCCCTGGCAGCGTTCAAGTTGGGGTTGGACATAGCCTTGGATGGCATGGTTTAGTGGGAGGTGTCCCTGCCCATGGCAGGGGGGTTGGAACTAGATGATCTTAAGGTCCTTTCCAATCCTAACTATTCTATGATTCCATGATTTCAGTGGAGCTTTCTACACTGGCATCCATAAGGGTCAATGATTTTAAAAGGTATTAAATTAACATGGAGGAATAATAAGTAAATTGTGAGAATTATGTTCTTATCTGGTTTATAAAAGTTAGTATGGGTATAATTAGTAAGAAGAATTTTTTTTCAGTGTAGAGAGCTCATCAGAATCGATGTAGAAACACCTAGGGAAGCTTGACTGGGCAAAAGAGATTTTATTCATTCCCACCAATGAACAGGTAACTTTAACTGGTACATTTTCTCCTAACTCTTGCATAAATGCTCAAAAAAAGACCGTGGTATGAATTCAGTGAAATGCTGAAACATGCACTAAAACTTAAAGCATATTATATGTTGCCTCATTGACCTTGCTGAAGCTGTGCATAAGTCTAAAGTTCCTTTCTCTGTTGAGGCCAGTAAACACTGCAGTGGAAGGGCAGGTTAAAGATAAAGGTTTTGGGAAGTGCAGTCTTCAGTTCTAGGGGTAGTGAAGATAACTATATTTATCAATGGTGGTTAAGCTCCTGGATGTTCCAATTTCTCCAAGCTTCTTTTTTTCTCAGAACAAAAAATCTTTAAGTCCCAGTAAGATAGCCAGAAGCGTACATAGGCCAGTATTGCAATATAAATTGTTTTTTACTTTAAAACCTTTGCTTGGAATATTAGGAAAAAAAAAAAAGAATATTAATGTACCACCAAAATTATAAATAGAATAAATTATGAGATATAACTGTTGTAAGCATTAAATCCTCTTTGATATTATGCTCACATCTGTGTCTGATCATGAAACTGTTAAAATTAAACACAATTATCTGTAAGACAGCTAGGTTACTTTATAAAATTTAACCTCATTAGTACATGCTTTTTGAATTGTATGTCTCTACATTTGCATTATGGACTGTCTGAAAATTCCTTGGAGCATGAGATTCAGCAAGGACTATGAAGTACTGAGGCATTCTTGTTTGTAAAAAAACCCAAACAAAACCAGAAGTATCACAACATTTTTTAGTGTTCTTCTGGATGGTGAAGTAAATTTTAAAGCTTTTCATAAATATCATTTCCTATTAACAGCAACATAATACATTTTCCCATAGTTGAAATAACAGTGTCTTAAAATCTAGCATGCAGTCCCTGAATACAAGTAGCCTAAAGATCCCCCCCGAAGGGAGATTCTATGTGTTGGTTTCTGAGGAACAAAAGGTAGCCTTTATTGCCTTGATAAGAAATTGACTACTCAGTGTTGGATTTTTACACATCTGTTACGGAAGGTGGCTAAACCACTGTTTTGATAAGACACCCTTTTGCCATTCTTACAAATACTGTGGTTTTATTTCAGTACATTTTAAAAGACAGGGTACAGTCCTCTTTTGGATTTGAAAGGAAGCTGCTCCTTCTTCAAAGGAGTAGTGAGTGTAAATTTTAATTTTCTCCTAATCCTATCTGCTTTTGAAATGTTTGTACACTGAAATCCAGAGCTTCAGTGCACATATATTGTAAGCATTACCTAAGAAAACCAGTCTTTTAACATTTTTTTAAATTAGGTGTCTTTTCTTTCTGAAAAGCTAATATCCAAACTAGCAACAGTAAAGATGTCCAGGTTTCAATGAAATATATTTCATAAATTAGCTTATCATTGCACTGATTTAGCATGCCTAGCAGGTGAAAGACAAAAACATGTGTTATCTTCCCTAGGGAACCTTCAATGAATGTCATTCTAGCTTCATATGTCTTTCTTCTCTCCCCTTCTTGAACTGATATAAAATTCTAATGTGTGCCCTCTGGTTCCATCTTCATTGAAATCTAGCAAAACCGCTGAAGGTAAGATAGTGGCAATGGTGCATGAAAAAAGGGAAAAAGAATACAGTGATTCATAGCATACTTGAAGAAAGTTGCAGTTGTTAACAGCACTACTTTTGTGTGTAGACAGGTTAAAATGTGTCATACATCAGTGTGAAAAGTAAAGTTATTCATCTTTGCTATTTTCTTGAAGTTCAGGAAAAAGTGCAGTAAAATCTATGCCATGTGTATCTCTAAAAATTATTTCACGTGTGTCTGAAAACAAACCAATTCATTAGCTCCCAATGGTAGCAACAGAAATGCAGCATTTTTACATGCTTTTGCTTGTGTAATTTCTGTAGTTTGGAATAGTGATTGCTCTTTGTTGAAAAGCTTCCACATGTTTTCAATGCTCTTTTGTCCATGGACATCCGAGTTACTTACGTACTGTGACTTTTTTATTTAGCATTTCCCTTGGAAATCATCATTAAAGTAGACATGGAAAACACCCAGTAGATCATTGCTGTCAGAATTTTATTTATAGGCACTACATGGTCAAAGGTTCTTCAGTAATTTAATAAATTTACACAATAAAATAGAAAATTTAACCAAAAAGGCAAAATGATCCTGTTACATATGGAGCAAATCCATAGCAGAAAATCAAATGAAAACATAATATTCTGTTTCCCCACATTCACAACAGGGAAAAGGAAAGCAGCAATAAAAGAGCAACTCAGAAATAAAATACTCTGACCAAGCTCTTCAGTTTTCTGAAAGGCGACACAAATATGGCATTGGATATGTCCAAGAAGCGGAAGCTTGACCAAAAGTTTTGGCAGGCCTTGCTGCCTTGCCTGTACATAGTCTGTGAAAGTTGGTCAGTTCAACTTTACCATTCCCTTTCACAGCCAGAGCGAAAAGCATTAACAACCTTACCCTGCAAACCTGTACGTGTGGAATTGAGTAATCACTGAAGTAGCTGCTGTGAACTCAGAAAGAGCTCTGTATGAATAAAGTGTCTGTATGAGTATGTTTGTGGGAAGGAATCTGACTTGGTGTGCTGGCTACTGGACTCACACTGACGTCATGGAAAACTGTATGAGTAAAACCACATGCAAGTGCTTTGAAAATGTAACAATAAGCACATCAGGGGAATGGAACATCCACTGACTTCAGATGGGCAGCATCATGCTACATAATTTGTCTTTTTCAACTCTTCAGCTTAAATCTTCTGTAGCTCACAAATGCACAAGCAGCTTTTTTGTTTTGTTACAATTATTTGTTAAAAGACAAGAATAAGTTTTAGACAGTAAATCATTGGAGAGACATTTAAGCCACCCCATTCTTAAAGGACTCATGAGCATATATAAGGCACTGTCACCTAACTGTTTTCAGGCTCACATGAAATTTTAAATAACTAAAGAAGCGGACTTCTGGAGACAAATATTTTGATTAGGGATGTTTTCGTGTTTTCATTGATTCATTGGCTTGAAGAAAGGCTATGAAATTTTTCTTCATTAAACATATGTAGAAAAAGGAGGGAAATATAACTTATATTGACTACATAAAATATACCATTAATGTGTTTTTGACAAGCCAGAGAGTCTAGCATTATGACTGTCTCCAGAGGAGAGCTGTCTTCTTTTTCAGACCAGAGATGAAATGACATCCTACAATTAGTCATTCCTTTTTCTTAGGTTTTTGACCCCATTTTTACGTGGCATTCAATGCACAAGTAAATAACACAAAAAGAACAAATATGTATGTGTGGAGATCTCAAGTCACCAAAAACTTTAAGCAAATACATAATTTGTAGTGGTAACTGTGGGAGCAATCCTATTGCCCTTCAATGGGATGGATTATATGCTTGAAATTCAGCATGTGCTTTACAGAATTAGGACTTTCATTATTCGTTTTACATTTTTTATTATCAAAATACTGTCAATTTCCATATAGAATATTCTAGATAAAATGTTTTAGAGCTACCAAGTGGTAACAAAATGTGTTCTTATGGACCACAACATATCCTTATTTGGTATTGAAAAGGTGCAAAACAGTTTAATTTAAATCTCCTTCATAACTAAGAAAAAAGTTGCTTCTTCAGTGGATTAGTGGCTCATGAAGAAAGCAAGTTTTAGATAGGTAAGACAATGGGTATGAAAACAGTGAAATACTTGCACATGTTTGTGTGAGCAAAACTAAGTAGATAGTGGATCAATTTTCAATTAATATTTAAAAAGGTGTTGGTCTTTAATATTTGTTTCTTGATTATAAATGGAACTAAATGCTTCTTTTCAGTACTATGTACTGTGTTTTAAATCATTTGTAAAAGAATCCCAGCCCATACTGAAAGCATTTCTGGACACACTGCAGAGAGTTTGGTTAATGTCAGAAACAATGAATGCAACATATTTGGAGGCACACACTCCATGTTTGTTGGATTAGAGATTCTAAATGACTGGTAATGGATTCAAGTGTAGAGCCAAATAAAGCTGCATTACTCATAAGCATATGTATCCTCATATTCAAATGTGGAAAATCCAGTTAATCTTCAGCCCTTCTTAGTTCTTCATTCATGAGATGATACCTTTACAGCAAAAGCAAATAAGTAAAAAGTTTCTTTTACCCCAAATAAAAAAAAAAAAAAATTTAAAATATAAGTTTGAAGTTAGTCTTCCACAGATAGCCAATTAAATTATGCTAAAAATGACATTTTTAATTAAACACCAAGGTAAGCATAAATGGATTTCAAAATAATTAATCAAACATCAAAAAATTGAAACCTTTTTCTGCTTGAGCAGCAGAAATGAAAGAACCAGTCTTCAGGTCTCATAGAGATTCAATCTAATTTAATTCTCTGTCTTCTCTAAATAAACATTCCTAAAACCTTTTTTTCATCTGGGGGAATAAGGATGAGAGGGGTAATCAATATTTCTAGCATTTTAATTAAAACCGTTAGTGGAATAAATCCATTTAATTATCAGTTAATGAAATACAAGGTCATTTACCTGACAGGAACTTTGAAGGTGGATTACTAGCTGGAATAAAGTAGAAGAACCCAATGTCACAGCCATTTAGCTTCTGTCAAATTTAAGGTTAAAATCCTTTTAGACTGTTTAACCTATTCTCTACCATTTTTTACTGTGTATATCAACTGGGAAGGAGAAATACATGATCAAAACTTACCTACCTTTAATTTTTAGTTTCTGCTAAGTTTCTATTTTTTTTTTTTTTTATTTTTTTCATTTTTTGTCTAGAGACATGCAAAATGCAAATTAATCCTGGGGTATATGCACTTTTTGCAGGTCTCCTTGAATGAAGTTAGCATATTGTGCTTGAACTTAGGAATTTATTAACAATTAAACAGACTAAATGCAAATGTAGCTAATAAATACATTTGCTGACAAGAAATACTGAGCTTCTCTATTTTTCATATGTAGTGAAGAGAATTATGTAAATTGCTTACAGATGATTTTTAAGGCTGATGTTCTCATTACATGTGTAAGAAGGAAAATGGAAACAGAAAGGGTTCTCTGTGAGTATGGCAGCAAACTTCCCATGCTCCCGGTAATGTCTCAATAGGACAGCAAATCAAGCAGTGAACAAAAGTTCTGCCAGATACACAAACGGTGAATGTCAGTATTGGCAAGCAGCAAGATCACCAGAGAAAGAAATAGTCATACCAGGATTCTGGGAAAACCAGGCAAGCACAGGAAAAAAAAATAAATGGACATTTAAGTGGACTGCTCCTACTTTGTGGTAGGATTTTAAGTTCAGGGTTGATTTTATGTAAGTAGAATAGGTCATATCAAATTAAAATGGATGCTAATTGGAATTCAAAGCTCACACTAAAAGTATACCCTACCAACTGGGAACATGTTATGGTGAACTGCTCTTTAAAAATAGTGGCTTTTTAAATGATAAGCCATATAATATAGTGCTTATCAGAATTACTATTTCTAATGTTCCAGTGTATTTTATATTATGGCATTTTGAATATACAAAAATAAAATGTAGGTTTTCAAAACTGGTTTAGTGAGTTAACTTCAAAGTTGCGTTCTCTTGTTCATTGTGGCTTTTGTAAGTGTAAAGTCACATTTGCCAAATTACTCATAAGCATCCATAAGGCAAAAATAATAGTTATCATTCCAGTTCATAAAGGAGGTTAGGTATTTTTTTTCATAGACTAAGAAAAGTCGTTCTTAAAAAAAAGACATTGGGTGTTGTGTATCACGCACATTTTGCTTTTAGTAATTGCAGAAGTGTTCCAGGCGTGTTTGAAGTAGTGCTTCAGAACATGTCAGATTCTGTGGTGCAAGACTGCCTAAAACATACTTTAGTGTGTAAGCAAAAGTTATGAACTATAGATAAGGGTATGTGAAGTTTAATATCTGTTATTAGACAGTGTGTTAAGGTCAGAAAAAGAACAGAAAGCTGAAGGGATGGCTCTCAGCACAATGCAAGGTTGTCAGTGGTTGCTATGACCCTGCTGTCTGCAGTTGTCTGTGTCTAAATCATGGAAAGCTTACAGCTTCAAATGAAGAAGCTGGTGTAGAAGTAGTGGCAGCTACTACAGGAAGGCAAAATCTACTTTCCACAGTGAGCAAAAAAGATTTGGTGTCCCCAGCCCTTCCTTCCTACGGCAGTATTGGAGAAACAAGGCTGACACTTGAAGTTTCAGCCCAAGTTAATAACTGAACCCTATATTGTCCTGTTTTCCTCATGGTAAAAGGAAGCTACATTATTTTTAGAGGTAAAATGAAATTTTTCCTATAACTGAGAAGCATCGACTCCGCTTGCTTTCAGACTCTTCTTTGCTTGCAACCCCATATCGTGATACTTGTGCTACAATATGCATTCCCCTTCCCAAAAATACATTGAATACTGCTGTCAGGAATCCATATCTTTGAAATTATGAGTTTATATATATAATTTTTGTCACATGATTTGTGACAGCATATTTCGCTTTTTTGAAATAATAACAAGAAAATTGCCATTGACTTTGACAGAATGAAACCCATTCTTCACTTTCTAGGTTTAGCCTTTAAAGACCTTACTTGAGGGGGGAGGGGACTGGAGGAAAGAAACCATTCAAAATATCATGAACGCAATGTACTGCATTCCCTGTATGTTTATAATTCTTGAATTACTGGAAGTCCCGAAACTTTTACCCAATTGTTTACTGAAGAAAAACACTGCACTGACCAGTCTGAGAATTTGATTTTCATATTTTAAAACTGATGCTTTTAGCAGATTTGGAAGTTGCTTATTTATAATATTGTATGATGTGTATGTTTTTACTATTTTAGGACTCTCTAAAACTGCTTATTTCTAATAAGGGTCTGAACAAGTTTACATAAAGAAATTCAGAAACAGTGGCACAGAAGGATGAATAACTGATTTTAATAGAATTTCTGAGCCAGTTATTCACAACTTTTAGTTTGGTATTAAAAGGAAAGCATGTCTGGTTTAACTCTGTGGTATTGGGACTAACGAAGAGTACAACATTTGTAAAATCTATCACCCTAACTTCAGGCTCATGTAGGTAGTACAGCCAGCTGGGAAAGCAACTAGAAACTCTCTGTCACCAAACCCAACAACATTTGCAGAAGATTAGTGCAATCAAAACTGAAGTGTCTCATTGTATCCTTCTGTTGTCCCCATTGCCCAACAAAAGGGAGGAATTCTCTGGAACAGTGAATGAGCCAGCTCTTTTATTATGTTGCACTGATGACCTGAGGATGATTTTCTGATGGGGCTTAAGTGTAGCTGGCCTTTTGCAGAATTATTGCATGTTCTACAGAGGAACAGGGGTTTCTCTGGCTCTGTGATCATTGTGTGGTGAAAGCACTGTGGGATCTTCACCTCAGGACAAGAGTGCCTTAATTCTCAAAATGCTTCTTAGAATTTTTTTAAGCACTTCCTTTACATATTTTATTCTTGTTTTGTTGTTATTTCCCATGAAAAGAAAATACATAGTTAAATTCAACCAAGTAAATAAGACCAAAGGAAAAAAAGAAAAATGTGTAGATTCATTTATTATTACTTGTAAACCTGAATATACACAGATCGTAAGGAACTCTATTGTGAAAATCACTGTTTAAAAAGCATTGTCACATTGCTTTACAGAAAACAGTAGTTTACTGATCTCTCTGGGTTACTCAAATGCAAGTCAGGGCAGATTTTGACTATTTATGTTGATTTCAGTCTAGCTGTGGTTTTACAGGGTATAAAATATGGTGAATTCAGCAGCATACCATGAGAAGTGCTCAGCAAAGTATTCTTTTAGCTGTAATGCTCCCTTAATCTCAAGAAGAATTGTCAAAATTCCACAGTATGTCCTGCAGAGCCCTGCAAAATCTGGCAAATTGAACCAAAGAGATCTAGATACTTTTTTTTTTTTTTTTTTTTTTTAGTTGTTGTTTAGGCTGGAAGGCTTGTAGATCCAGTGTCTGGAAAGCCTTGCATTTGAGATGCGTGTATGTGTGTGTGTTATGAATAGGAAAGACAATGTAGGATTTACTCCGATGGAGAAAAAGTGCTTAAAATTAAGTAAATCTTTCCAGTTTTAAAGCTGTTGGTTTGGGTTTCTTTTGTGTTTTGTTTTGTTTTGTTTTTTGTTTGTTTGTTTTGTTTTTTGTTTTTTATTTTTTGTCTTCATATTTCTTTACTGAAAATTCTTTCTCTTTTAACAAAAAAGAAACAAGCAGAACACTGATGTGACATTGATGTGGTACTTCTAGGAGCTTCAGAAAGGACATACTCTTTCCTCTGCATATGTACACGTTGTCTTTGAGATCTGCAGATATTTGAATGCAATATGAATATATAGTCCTTTAACATTGTCCATTCCTTTCACTGCCAAATGTAATGGAGATTCAGAACGTGCAGAAATTGTAGAAGCAGATCTGAGCTTCAGTTGACTGGATTATGCAAGCCAACACATCCAGCAATTTATTATGAATTGTATAACAATAATTAACATGTTCCACCTGTACGTATTGAGAAAGAAAACCCAAGCAATAAAATGAGTGTATCTGAAATCATCTGTCTAGTAATAATGAGGTTGTAGAAATGGAACTTAACATGTTTATCACGCAGCTATCAGAATCATATGGGAACGTAACAGAAGGAAAGGGTTAGGAAGATGAAGGTATCTTTGCAATGTTTGGAAATGTATTTTGAAAGATATTGATATTGAATTTTATTTAAAGAGGATAATTAAGCTGGAGCTCTGCCCCATTTAATTTCATAGGCTTGGATGGAGTTCCCTATGTTGGATATGTCTGGGAACATACTATACTTCTAAATAACAATTTTGATTTCAGATGCAAAATAAAACAGTCCAGAGTCATAAAGACCTGTCTGTATCAAAGAAATATTTCTGTATTTGGTTTGAAAGTGTAAGTGTAGCTGCATTTAAGTTCCCTTGCTTATAGAGCTGATAGAACTGTAAATGGGACCTGCTGTGCAGAAAGGCTGATCTTGAACCAGCTCAGTTATATCCTTACAGCTTCCCAAATGATTTGATCTCCAGGGATGATGATCCTCAGCAGTGGGCTTTGGGACACAGTAGGACAAAAGGTTTTGGAGCAACAGGTTCTTTCTTGAGGTCGTTGTTTAAAGCTCTGAGCAAACTCAGGAAGACATTCAGTTCATGTTTGCAAGCGTGTTTGCAGTCACAGGCTTACTTACTCTGGAGAGCAGCATGATGTTAAAATGTTGTGTTACAACAAGCATGATGGGAAGCAAAGCGAGTACTGTTGACAGGACATTTATTTTTTAGATACCAGCTCTGGAAAATATGTACTTGGCCTCTGACATAGAATTAACAGTCAGCAGTGGATCTGATTACAGAATTATTTTCCTTTATAAAGTGACTAGTTATACACACATATGCATAATATACATATTTATAAATTTTAGACTGAAGTTTTGAAGCACTATGTGAGCTTTCTTTATATCTTAGATATTCTTAGGAATCTTTGACACCATTTTAAATGTTCAGTTAAACAAGGATGTATATTTTAAATTTATATTTCTCTTTTTAAAATACCTTCATGTATTTAAAGAAAAAAAGAATATATATGTTGCATGATTTACAGTCTTGGAAAAAAATAACATAGTCATAACTTTGCAGTTTTTGTGATGCATGAAGATCAGATTTTTTAATGTTGGTTAATGCTTTACTAATTAAAGTGTGCATGTTAATTAAAGCAGAGGCTAATGTTAATTACCTATATTAATGGAATCTCATGTAGCACCTGCCTGAAGCAATGGGTTCAATTTTCAAAATATCTCAATTAAGGCTGAAACTTTTGATTTGCATCTAGTAGGGTTTCAATTAACTGCATTGCAAACTTAAAGGGATAATATCACCAATCACATGCAGCACAGTGGAACTGGTCGGTTCAATTATTGACTACCGCTATGAGAGCTTTCACAGTTGGTAGGTGAGTACTGTGGTATTGGCAAGTGATTATTGTCTAGGGCTGTCATCACTTCTGTGGCCGTTGCAAGAGAGATGTTAAATTGCTGTGCTTTGGTCTCACTGCAATTCCATTTTTGAGGGAGACAAAAATAGAAAGATGTTTGCTTACACCCACTGTAAGATTCAGCTTGTTCCTCTGAAATAAATGACCGCTGTTCCATGACATGGTAAGGCATTTTATCAAATGGAAAAACAGCATTTGTGATAAAGTGTGCAATGTTGCAGTGTACTTCTCAGCCAAGCCAAGAGATGTGATTGTATTCCCAATCTGTTTCAGCCACCACAGCATTACGTGTTGACATAGGAGCTTTAATGAGCAGCTTCAGGAAGCGATTAACAAAGCACTAGAAATAGATGCAATCATGCTGATTGGAAATTCTACCTAAGCTCCATAAACAAGACCGTAATGTCCTGCTACCATACAACTTTCTATGGTAATTATTCTTGATAGCTCCAGGACTTGAACTTTTAATCTGAGCCTACTCCAATAAGACATTGATGGTTCAGTTATAATGAAACCAAGATCCAAAAAAAAAGCATGCTAACGTTTGTTAGTTTGTACACATTTGAAGAATGGATGTAGGATTCTGTGGTAGGATCCAAATTTTGTTTGCACATGTAATGCAGAAGTATCTTTGGGCACAGTTCTTATATATCTTCTATGGAAACAGACCTCTAGAGAGCCAGTTTTCAGCCATGCTCAGCAAAGAGAATCTGCTGAAAAAGGTGGCTGTATTATCAGGATCCCTCACCTGTACATATTTTCCTGGTAAAAATATCTTAGGCCTTAGACCATCCCAGTACAGTGGGTGCTGACTAGCTGTATAATAGATTTCATTGTAACACTCAGACTTAATGCCTCCATTTTAATTAATGATATGACAAAAGTAAAAGTGTCTTTACATTATCAATCTCGTTAAGGAATTTGTGTGATGAGAATAAAAACCTTTTGCCAAACTGCATTTTAAACATTTGTTTTAAAATACTGTAATGACCCTTAACTTATGAGTTATCACTTTCTGACCTTTCTTGAGTCTAGATTAATCAGTGTGTAATTTTTTTTGTTGCTATTTTCACATTTTAGGAGCCTGTGTTCCAAGTCATGTTGTAAGGTCAATAGATGGTTTATTGCTCACACATTTTTGTTGTACCTAGGAACAGATTTAGGTCTATCATAATCTGCATGCCCAGAATCCCTATGAAGTGATACTCAACTTCTTTAGCAGTATAATCTTTTTTACATGTACTTAATGGCCACAAAGTATTTATTTTATTTATGGTTATTGGAAATGTGCATCTTAATTAAAGTTTTACCTTGACAGATATTTTCTGTAGTAATTGCAGTTCAGATTCTTTGAGTCAATATACATCTTATTTTAGCTGCAGAAAAGTCACATTTTCATAAATCTGGTTAAAATAAAAAGATGCAGCAGATAAGTATATACTGTGATATGTTATTGTCATCTCAGTTATATGTCCTAATACTGTTTCTAAGGAAAATGATTAAATTATGCAATTGTATAATCAAATGAACATTTGTTACAGACATATGTCATCCTGAACATCTACATATTGAGAATGGTGATTTTGATATTCTCAGTCTGCTTTGGACCTGGCTCCTTTCCCTTGTGAAATTAAAATGCTTTTTCATATCCATTTAAATATCTGTCTAAACTTAAGTAAAAATAGCCAACTGTCTCCTGTTTGTTGGACTTTGGTAGCACAGAATACTGTAACAGTAAGTCTTGTATTAATTTGGCAAGTTTAACTACATCCTAAATGAGAAGCATTACCAAGCAGGCAGTATCTTGTGTAATGGTCATGTCTTTGATGAAAATATGTTGAAATCATTGTATTTATAAGATTATTCAGTTTAGGTCTCTCTGGATATTAGTTGGCCCAAAGGCACTTAGCCAATTAAGGCTATTGGAAAAAATGAAAGCAATCCAACCTGAAGCTTTCTGAAAGGAATCTTTAACATCATTTACTTCTCTTGCTGAATAGGGACTTTAATATCTTGGGTATACATCCAGTATCTTGGGTATACTTGTTTATTTTTATTTCACTGGGGTGTTTTTGTTAGGTATGAGGCAGAGAAAAAGATTTAATTAATCATTCAAAATGCAAAATAATATTGTATACAAAACATCCTGAACAAGTAATTTTACAGTATCATTTTGTTAGAGAACAAGGAAGAAGGTGGCCATGCAAATTTGGATGGATTTTTGCCAATGGTGATTTGAAAGGCATACCTGTAAATTTTTTAATCTCACTTTTGGGCATATGAACTCCTCCCAGAATATTTGCTTTATGAGTAAGTGACGACCTTAGGTGCTTTAGCCAAATCACTGTGCAGGTTTGGGCCTGGAGTCATGACAAGTTTTTAGTGGAAGTCTTGGGAAAGAGTGAAATAACTACATGTACATAGAATTAGTCTGCAATACTGTGGTGTTTTCAACAAAAATGGAAAGAGTATATAGGTTGAGTTGCATTAAGCAGTCATGGGCTAGAATGTGTGGTATATGTTTAAAGGTTTCACATAAGACACAATTGTGCAATCTTTACTCTAGCAAAATTCCCTTTTACACTGTGGAAAGCTTTCCTAAAGACTATATCTAAAGAATTTAAGTGCTGGATGTTGGCTTTTCTTTTAAAGTTATTCTTGGAGCTTTGACACACATAACAGAATCTACCTTAAAGTGCTGTGGTAAAAACATTTCACTAAATTTTGTTTTGGTAATGCAATAAGGTGCTATCACATTAGAATCCTTGTCGAAGTAAGGTGTCTAACATGTTTCTGAAAAGGCAGCATATGTGAAAAAAATAAAGTTTTATTGTTAAAAAAGAGATGTAATTTTTGTTATATTTTAGTACTTTAATTGTTCTATTACTTTGTCTTGACCATGAGCACTTCTCTCTTTGAGTGGATCACATCTTAATATTTTATATGTATATGTAAACAAAGGTTTTTTTAAATAATTTTATATCACATCTGTTTTTGCTGCATGTTGCTGCATGTCTCTAGAGGCATACAGCATTTTTATTTTCAAGTAAATTTATATTAGTTACAGTCTCCAGCTGTTTCAGATATAGAATCATTTCCTGTTGGTGCAGTTTCCAGGACAATTCCCTTTTTTTCTTCTCAGAAGAATAAAAAATTTAATTTAACAAAGACATCCTATAATTGCCTTTTGTATCTAGTAAGGTATCTAACAATCTAAATATTTTATTTTATTTAAAACATCTGTCTACATAATATCATATGACTGTACAAGTCTGTATCAGCCTTCTGAAAGACAGCTGCTGCCACTTTTATTTAATTTATAAGAGACCAACAAAATTGCTCCTTAAGATAAAGCCCGTCTGCCACTGAGTCATATATAAAAAAAATTTGCAAGATGAAAATTGCTTGCACTTACAGCTCTTGTTAAACTAATCTAGGTCTTTTTCAAATTTAGAAGCATCAACTTTCCTTTTCCCTCTGTCCCCACCCCTACAACCCCCCAGTCACTATGGAAACATTGGAGCTTTACGTATACATTTTTTAGAAGCTCATTTTTTTTAAGATTGAAGGTACATTTCTTTGTAAGATGAAATGCAGACTAGAGTCGCATCTTAATTGCTCACTTGTGGGATCTATTTATCTCCTGCTATCTTCATTTTCACAAACATTTGGTGCAAATTATACTGGTGAGAATTTTCATGCATTTTTTTTTCAGAATATATAGGGGAAGTGATAATGTCAATACAGATCTTTATCTGTCTTGTGTTACCAAGCTTTGTTTGCAGTGATTATAAACTGTTTTTTTGTATGAAGCAACTCATACTGACAAGAAAATGCTTAATTGATAATGTCAATTTAGGCATAACAGCCATCCTAGAAAAATACACATAGGCATTCCACAGTATTTCTAAATAAGACAAGTTTACCTTTTCTAGGGAAGTAATCAAAATATTCGTTTTTGAAGAACTAAGACTATGAAAGGAAAATGTTTATGGTTCCCTACTGGCACACAGTTATGATTGACAGAGAAAGCCAACATGTATGCCACTTGAGACATTTTGTTCAGAAATTTTCAGGAGGGTAGTAAATTGGTGTTGGCACAAACACAAAAAACCAAAATGACTTGATTCAGCAGTTTTCAATTCTAAATCCCTAGGCTCCAAAGAAAGAAGTAAATATTCATCAAATGATCAAAATTTATATTGATTTTTATTCTGCATTAGCAGCTCAAAGTCAAGATTCTTGACAGGGTTGATGTCGGTTTGAATGATTCTCTTTGAAATAAGGATACAGGCACTGGGCTGAGTGCAACTCTGCATTCGTCAGCCACAGGAAAAGACTATTAGAACTAGTCTTTTCCTATTAGAACTAGTCTTTATCTATCAGAACTAGAACTAGGAAGCTGAATTTTTTAAAGAATAGTATAAAGGCAGGCTTGTTCTGTACTGTTTTCATAACTACATTGATGTTATTAGTATGTAAAGTAATTCTTGTTGTTCCTGCTTTACTCCATCCTTTTTATTGTCATCTGACAACTTTTCTATAGTACTTCAGAGGGGAGCAGTAGTCCACGTACGATAGTAGCTGAGTTAATATCAGTACTTCCCAAAGTAAGCGTATTTTGGAGTGAAGAGCTAGTCTGGCAGAGCAAAGGAAGCAAAGATTGTATCTGCACATTATACATCTTTAATTTTGCAGTTTCTGCCAGGGAGTAAATAAAGATCTTAGGGGAGGGAGTGGGGGAAGGAGGATGGAAATCCAGGGGAAGAGAATGTATGAATGCAGCACAGAAACACAAACGTGATGACTGTGATTACTGGGCTGTGAGATTTAATGAGAAAGCCTGTATTACAGTGAAGTAGAAAATCATAACCATCACCTCTAGTCTATAGGAGTATAATTGGATCTCAGCCCCCAGCAAAAAGTAAATAAATTAGTGACATTTTTAACAAACTTAAATATATTGAGATTAAAAGGGGAAGTTATCTCCATTACTGTATTGTTGCAGTATACTTGGGGGGTTTTAAGTACCTCAGCTTGCATTAAATTCGTTGTCGTAAATGGAAGAGAATAGTGTGTCTTTGTGGGGGGATTAAATAAAAAGCAAAGTGAGGCAGAAATACAGTAACTACCAAAGTGTTAACAAATTTCCCAAACGTCCTAGGTGCTTATAATTCAGCAAACATCTTTAACTGCATGCTTTAAAATTAAATTTTACAAACATTATGGGTAATGCTTTAATAGTATGCAAATTGCAATGAAGTCAGCAGAGGCAAAAATGACCTCTCAGCAATACAAATATTTTATGTTTAAAACATTTATCTTTTTACATTTCCCTCTACCTCAATAGGTGTTAGGTGCTTCAAGTGGGTCCTCATCTGAGGATCATAAATAAAAGAGAAGCAGTTTGTGCCTGCTTCTTATACATGGTGAGGCAGTAGTACAAATCAGTATATTAAGATATGCATTTTGCTGTTGCTACAATAATTGCTAATATTTTTACTACTTTTTTTTTTTATTTCCTCAAAACTGTTTTTTGGATTTTTTGTTTCTAATTTTCCTCAAAAACCACACACACACACACGCACATATATATCTCTCACATATATATAGATTGGAAAATTAACGTATAGAGAAAAATACTTAACCTGCATTTCTCTGCTGTTAAATAAATTAATTTCTCCCTGCAAGAGGAGAAAAAGTGATCTTAATTAAAAAAAAAAGCAAACCCACAAAACCTAACAAAACCAAACCCAAACCACTTACATTGTATCGTAAGAAAACTTTGCCATCTGTAGTGGTAATATAATGTCAAATAGACAATCTAGGCATGGAAAGAATCTTTCTATTTCAGAGCAAATAAAACAAGCATTCAATAAGAGTCTTTGAGGTACACTCAGTGTAAGAGTTTGGACTTGAAAATGTTTTACACTATTGAGCCTCTCAAAATAATTGTCTCAAAATATTGAATTGAAGGAGTCTTTAACTTAAAACTTCTGCAGCTTTGTGAGTTGGTATGTCTAGGAAATCATGGAACTAGTTATTGAACACATATATGTTTGTAATAATAAATATGAAGCATTTCTCAAGCATATAGAATTTTTAAATAGAGCTTCTTGGGGAAAAAATGAAACTGTTTATGCACTAAAAATAATTACTCTGTAGCATGTACACAATGATGTATTATTTTGCAGAAGGATTTAATATTTTTTCTGTAATATGGCATCACCTTACTAGTAATTTCTCAATTTTATGTAGGTTCCTTTCAGCATAAATTACAGAATTATACAAAAATCCCTGTTCATAAAAAGGTATCAAAATGTACAGCAGGAATATTATTACAATATGGTAAAATTAATAAAAAGTCAAAACAAATTACCAAAGTAATGTCAGATTCATACACTGCAAGTTTAAAGAAGTAAATAATTACCTTATATTTGATTCCAAATGTGATTTTTCAATATAATAAATTCAGATAACTTGGAAGACACTTTCTACAAATAAGTTATCAGATTTCACTTCACTGTAAAGCAATACAGCTCCCAGTGACGAGAAAAGAGATTTTCTCCAAAATATGCGTATAGTAACTCTCTGAGCAACATTTCCAAGGAAAAGGCATAACATTTTTGCATTGGCTCAGTCATGCCTTCTTGGGATCTGTTGAGTAGTTTTCCCAAAGAGCCACTGGTTTTGCAAAACCTACCATCCCTCATTACTTTTAAATAGAAATATACGTATCAATCTGCTGCAGAGATGGGGCCAGAGGAATGTGCACCATCACTCTTGGAATTTTACTTGCACAAGTGTGCTGTCCTGAATTCTGAACATTGGTACCTTTAACCTTAAGGGCATGGCTATTTTGGGTGCCCAGCCCTACAGATCATCCTAGATGCATTACCTGTTCATGTGGTTTGGTACACAAGCCTTTTAGGAGGAGCATGACTTAGAAATATCAGTCTTTTGGATGATAGACTCTTTAAGAATCTCTTTTTAAGCTACTTAATTGCTCTAAAAATGCAAACAGAGGGAATAGTAGGAGCAATCAGAACTGTGCAAATAGTGGAGGTTTTAAGTAAGATTAAGTTTAAAATTTTAGCACACTGAGGAAAGAATTTCTGTGTCTGACTAGTCTTTCCTCTTCTTGGCTACTTGGGACTCTTGAGGCAGACCAAGAAAGTTATTCAACCTTGTGTTTCAATACAACGTGTGTTCTGACCTCCTATAACAAATGGTTTTCTCTGCTGGATAGGGAAAAAAAAAACAACCAAACAAACAAAAAAAAAAACAACAACAAAAGGTGGTATTGATGAATTACTACTTTCATGGGACAAATTCTTCTGGGTTTGTAATAATGGGACTGTTTGGGCATGCAACAGTTCTTGTGGCATGTGAGAAGGTGTCACTTCAAGGAACTGGAAGGCATGTGGCAGTTTTGACGAAATGCACTGTTATGTTGATCAGTTCGGCTGCATCTGCATCCTTGTTAATTTGTGTATTCTGCCTGGTGTTAGCAATCACTTTGTGTCAATCTAGCCCTTTCTGTTGTCCGAGCAAGCCTGTTCCCCATCTGGCCCCCAATAATTACAAACCCTTCTTTTTCATCCCACCTCTCAGTCTCTTGCTCTGCAGGCTGGAGAAGCAGACCTGCAAAACAAGAGAAGTAGCAAAAGATACTGGCCGTTGTTCAGTTCCCTTTCTTACAAGGACTTTTTTCATCTCACAATTTTGGGATGCTATTTTCTTGAAAGTCTCTGGAGAGGTTAATCCTTTCGTACTTTTCTTCAATGCTTTTTGGTATTTGTGATATAAGAAACTTCTGTGGGTACATAGCTGAGATCTGTTTGATGCACAGGGCATGCCACACTCTTTTGTCGTATTTAGTGTTACACTGAACAGAACCAAAGGCAGGGGGACAGTCTTGAATTAGACACCAAAAGTCCAGACTTTAAATCAAGAGCATAGTCGGAACAACTGCATGGACTTGGTCAGACAATACTGCTGAGGCCACGCTACTGATTGCATTTCCCCTCCACAGTCCTGAAGCCACAGATCATTTTCCTAATCTTTATGAAAAAACAGCAAAAAACCTACGTATTTCTGAAAGCCAAGGGAAACCCTGCAAAAAGATACTGCTGTTGTTTACTGGTGTGTTTTGTTTTGTTGTTTCGTTTTGGTTTTTTTGTTTGTTTGTTTTTCATTTATTCCCTCTGTTATTTCTGATGGCTCTGGGAACTGCCTGAAGTTCTGCTTGCTATAACGAGCACTACTCTGTCTAAAATTTCATTTTATGGCTCCAATGGACAAGCTTAAAATTCATTGTGCTGTTACTTCTGCTACTTAAATTCTATGATGAGTTTAAGTACCTTGATAAGTAAGAATGTTGTTGCCTTGCAATTTTGCTCATTCTATGTGGAGGTTTCACATTGTTATGATGTTTTTAGTACACTGAAAAACAAATTGATAACATTATTACTCATAAAAGCATTTCTGAGATTTATGATGATAAAAACACTTTGCTAAGATTTTAATGGGTAACAAGCATGCCCTGATTAACAGAATTAATTTCCTGCATGATCAAAAAACAGCATGTCCTTTGTAATAGGACTATCAAATGTGCAACTCTCAGTAAACACATTTTATGTTATAGGATTATTTTTTAATCTGATTCAGTTCTGAAGAGAGTATGCAATATGAGGGATGGAAGAGGCAGGGAAGCCAAAAGCAAAGAGGGTAACAGACTGAAAAAGAAGTCAACTGCAGCCAGGTCCCCATTTTAATTGTGCAAAGTGAGCAGGGAAAAAGAGAAAGGAAGGGGGAAGGGGAAACACCCAAAGAACACCCCCAAAACAAACAGAACACCACAAAAGATAAGAGTTACAATCTTGCTTCAACAACAAAAGCAAATGCCTACACTTGCAGTAGAAGCAGTGCTTCCAAGAAGCCTAAAACTGCCAGCTGGTGGATGAAATGATCTTAAAGGTCTTTTCCAACCTAAATGATTTTGTGATTCTGTTACACACTGCCATTTAAAATGCCAGCATGAATTCTTGGAAGTATTGTGTCTACCATAAATGTTTTCAGCAGCAGAAGACCTGTTGGCTGGATAAGGGGGTGGAGTGGTGGATGATCAGGTCTGTATGTGTGGCCTTTTGACTGCCACTCTTTCTGTAAGCTACATCTCCATGGAAGGTATTTTGAGCTGTGTGCTTCTCAACATAATTTTATTCAGTGGTTGCATCTGTGACAGAGCCAGCATCTCTTTCATGTGCTATAATGAAGCCTTCTCCACAGCTACATATATGGAGAGGTATACATATAATGTGGAGAATTAGACAGAATATTATGGCAGAAAACAATAAAAAATGCTTGAGGGCACAGATATGACCACATAAATGCTACTGTGATCAAGTTAATTCTGGTAAGGAATTAATCCCAATTTTGTCTCTCAAGAAATTTACCGATTACAAAGATATAAAGAGTGCCAAGCTGGGATATGCATCCTTTTACAATGATGCAGGTGAGTCTGTGCTTCCATATAATATGCATATAGGTGAGCCTTTAAGTCTATATGCTTCATAGTGCCATCTGACCACTTCCTTGTTTGGTGGAAACTGGAATTTGTGCTTCAATTTAAGAAACAATGTTTTTATCCAGCTTAAGTTTCCATAATGGCAGAGGAATTGAATGATGTCTGTATTTCATATGTAATTCTATAGTAATTACAGTCTAGTGTGGCAGTGGTATAGCTTTTCTACAGTGCTGTAGAGAAAGGATAATAGATAGGGTGCTTTCATAATTCAAATCCAACTGAATGTACCATAATTTGTATATTTAAAACACAGAATAGTTTGCTTATGGTGACATAGTTCATAACAAAAGACTTGTGCTCCCTAGGAAACAGTGTCTGAAAATACTTTCCTTTCAACACCAATTCAGTGATATTTATTCTAGTACATTCCAATGTAAAATATTGTTTCAGCAAAACAACATTAGCCCTGAGTTCTCATCTCCAATTTATATTGGTGTAAATTTTGAGTCCATCATTTGACACTCTCTATACAAAATAACCTTTCAGTCTCCTTCCACACACACTAACAGCCATTGTCCCTTGTCTTCTCTTTCTCCACTTCAGAATAAAGTCATTCTAACATGTGCATCTAACAAGAAATACAATGTATTTTCATTGATTTGTATTGTCACTGATTACTCCTTCATGTTATGTAATATTCTGTATAGTAAAGGGCATTGATATCATAGGCATCACAGAAACATGGTGGGATGGCTCCTATGACGGGTGTGTTGGAATGGAAGGTTACCGGCTCTTTAGGAAAGACAGGCCCAGCAAACGGGGAGGGGGAGTTGCTATTTATGTTAGGGATAGGCTAGAGAGTATGGAGCTCTGTCTGGGGACAGGTGAGCAGTCGACAGAGAGTTTGTGGGTCAGGGTTAAAGGGAGAACAGCGATGGGTGACATTATTGTGGGGATCTGTTACAGACTGCCTGACCAAGGGGACTTGCTGGACGAAGTGCTCCATAGGCAGATAGGAGCAGCCTCACATTCACAGGCCCTTGTTCTCATGGGAGACTTCAACCACCCTGATATCTGTTGGAGGGATGGTACGGCCTGGCACAAGCAATCCAGGAAGTTCCTCAATTGTGTGGAAGACAACTTCCTTCTGCAAGTAATAGAGGAGCCGACAAGGAGAGGTGCCATGCTTGACCTCGTCCTCACCAACAGGGAAGGGCTGGTTGGGAATGTGACGCTCCAGGGCAGCCTTGATTGCAGCGATCATGAGATGGTTGAGTTTGAGATCCTCAGGACAGTGAGAAGAGCGTGCAGCAAGCTCACTGCCCTGGACTTCAAGAGAGCAGACTTTGGACTCTTCAGGAACCTGCTCAGCAAGGTTCCATGGGATACAGCCCTAGAGGGCAGGGGGGCCCAAGGCTGTTGGTTGATATTCAAGGATCACCTGCTGCAAGCTCAGGAGCGATGCATCCCAACTAGAAGGAAGTTTAGCAGGAGGGCCAGGAGACCTCCTTGGATGGATAAGGAGGTGCTGAGCAAAATTCGAAGGAAACAAGAGGCTTGTAAAAGGTGGAAGCAAGGTCAGGCAGCCTGGGAAGAATACAGGGATGTTGTCAGGGAAGCTAGGGACCAGGTTAGGAAAGCTAAGGCCCACTTAGAATTAAACTTGGCTAGGGATGTTAAGGATAACAGGAAGGGATTTTATAGGTACATTGCCAATAAAAGACAGGTTAGGGACACCGTGGGCCCTCTCCAGAAGCTATCGGGAGAACTGGCTACCCTGGATTTGGAGAAGGCTGAGGTTCTTAATGACTTCTTTGCCTCAGTCTTGACAGGCAAATGCTCTGACCACACCACCCAAGTCTTGGAAGGCAGACGCAGGGACAGTGAGAATGAAGACCCTGGGCCCACTGTAGGAGAGGATCTGGTTCGAGACCACCTTAGGAACCTGAATGTATACAAGTCCATGGGACTGGGTGAAATCCATCCACGGGTCCTGACGGAGCTGGCAAATGAAGTTGCTAAAGCCACTGTCCATCATATTTGAAAAATCATGGCAGTCAGGTGAAGTTCCCGATGACTGGAAAAAGGGAAATATAACTCCCATTTTTAAGAAGGGGAAAATGGATGAGCCGAGGAATTACAGACCAGTCAGTCTCACCTCTGTGCCTGGCAAAATCTTGGAGCGGATTCTCCTGGAAGGCATGCTAAGGCACATGAAAACCAACAAGGTGCTTGGTGACATCCAGCATGGCTTCACTAAGGGGAAATCCTGCCTGACCAATCTGGTGGCCTTCTATGAAGGGGCTACGGAACTGATGGACAAGGGCAGAGCGGTTGATGTCATCGACCTGGACTTGTGTAAAGCCTTTGACAGTGTCTCACATGACATCCTTGTCTCTAAGTTAGAGAGACATCAATTTGATAGGTGGACCACTCGGTGGATAAAGAACTGGCTGGATGGCCTCACACAAAGAGTAGTGCTCAGTGGCTCTGTGTCCAGCTGGAGACCAGTAATGAGTGGTGTTCCCCAGGGATCAGTGTTGGGACCGGTCTTGTTCAACATCTTTGTGGGTGACATGGACAGTGGGATTGAGTGTGCCCTCAGCAAGTTTGCCAATGACACCAAGCTGTGTGGTTCGGTTGATAAGTTGGAGGGAAGGAATGCCATCCAGAGGGACCTTGACACGCTTGTGAGGTGGGCTGATGCCAACCTGATGAAGTTTAACCATGCCAAGTGCAAGGTCCTCCACCTGGGTTGGAGCAATGCCAGGCACAGCTCCAGGTTGGGCGGGGAAGAGATTCAGAGCAGCCCTGTGGAGAAGGACTTGGGGGTGTGGGTTGATGAAAAAATGAACATGAGCCGGCAGTGTGTGCTTGCAGCCCAGAAAGCCAACCGTATTCTGGGCTGCATCAAAACGAGTGTGACCAGCAGGTCGAGGGAGGTGATCCTGCCCCTTTACTCTGCTCTCGTGAGACCTCACTTGGAGTATTGTGTGCAGTTCTGGTGTCCTCAACATAAAAAGGACATGGAACTGTTAGAACAAGTGCAGAGGAGGGCCATGAGGATGATCAGGGGACTGGAGCACCTCCCACATGAAGACAGGCTGAGAAAATTGGGGCTGTTCAGCCTGGAGAAGAGAAGGCTGTGTGGAGACCTCATAGCAGCCTTCCAATATCTGGAGGGGGCCTATAGGGATGCTGGGGAGGGACTCTTCATTAGGGACTGTGGTGATAGGACAAGGGGTAATGGGTTTAAACTTAAACAGGGGAGGTTTAGATTGGATATGAGGAAGAAATTCTTTACTGTGAGGGTGGTGAGGCCCTGGAATGGATTGCCCAGGGAGGTTGTGAATGCTTCATCCCTGGTGGTGTTCAGGGTGGGGTTGGACACAGCCTTGGGTGGCATGGTTTAGTGGGAGGTGTCCCTGCCCATGGCGGGGGGGTTGGAACTCGATGATCTTGAGGTCCTTTCCAACCCTAACTATTCTATGATTCTATGATTCCGTGTTGTCATGCAAAGCCAGTCTTAAGGAACAGATTCTGCACCCCAGGCTCTCACGGTTTATTTATAAGTTCTTGCTTTTTAGAAAATGAGCTTTCTGACAGTAGCCTTGAAAATATTTACCATTATTAACTGATCACTAGAACAGAATATTTGGCACAAGCATAAAATTTTTTTCACTGTTTTCCCGCAGGACTACTGTTTTTTCATAGTCTTGTTCAGAGATTGGATCCCCTAGGCTGAGGAAAATGAGAGCATTTTGTCATTTGATTATTGGCAATAACTCAGTTTAATTTACAACAGAATATTGTAAACTCATTCCATCCTGGTAGGTAGAGAATATGTGCAAGCGTGTAGCCAACCATCACCAGCATTTTTATTGTTTTTTTGTTTTTTTTTTTTTTTTTTTTTTTTTTTACTGCAAAAATAGTCACTTAAAAGAGGATCATGAAGTTGAAAATAAGTGCTGAGTATTATTCCTTGGAATTTTTTTCCCATGTACAGTTTTCCAGTAATTCTGAATTTCTACATCCTCTGAAAAAGGTGAATCTGAATTCCATTTCTGGGATGGGGCACTGAAAGTAAATGAACGACTGCCTCCCACCCAGTTTCTGTTACATGTATTTGGGATGATGCATATCTCAGTAGACTTTCACAGGATTTGCTGGATATCCATGTGCATAGAGGTGTGTTTGTGATAAAGTTCTTATAGTCGTGTTAAGTAACAAAAAAGCGTACGTAGGGCAATCTGAAAACGCACACTCAAAATAAGTTAGGAGGTAAAGCAAGCATCTTTTCTATATTTGATCAGCAATTCATAAATCTGTTACTCCATTTCGCCAGAATACTGCAAACTAGTCCTTCATTAGCATTAAAAATTTTAAACTGAGAATAAACTGCAATAGATTTATTGCATAACTGTGCTGTGTACTATTTTCTATATAGTGCCTTATCCCTGTTCAGATTCTGCAGAATGCAATTTTTTGAGACTTAAACTGATCAATGCCTACTCGAGGTCTTCAAAGCCTCTTTGGATTTGCAGTTGATATCAGTAGAACAGGGACAAAAAATGCGTAAATGCAACAGTGAGATAGATGGATTCATACAGAAAAGAAATCAGATCCATCTGAAACTCTTTGCTGTCTGGATTTGTGTTGCTGTACGTATTTGCAATTGTTGAAAGCAGAAATTCAGTTTAGAACCACATATAGTTGATTTATAGAGGGATCATATTTCTGATCTACAAGAACTGGGATGCAATTGCTTGTATTCAGAATTCGTAGAGTATAATATTGGTGGAGTTCATAATCCTCAGTACAAGAGGGCCTTACAGCTGTGAGGAAGAAATAGTGGATTCTTATTCAGCCCTCTCTATATATTTACTTACCCTTTCCACAGTGTTTTTCTTTTCTCCCACTATTCTGTTTCTCCCATTTTCCGTAGACTTTAATGATTTGCCTATCTACAACTATTTTTGTGAGTTAACAGAGAATGAAAGATCTGTGAAAAGCTCCTTTATTTATTTTATCCAAACATAACAAATCTCACTGTAAGAAGCAACTGAGAGAGAAAACTGTAAATGTTTGAATGAGAAATTTTTAAAGGAAATGTAATTTCTAAATCAACTACATTATTACTCCGGAAAAATTGCACCAAGGCAAGGTATAAGTAAATATACCCAACTACTATTACTGAAAGCTTACAAAGACATTCCAGCCTTCCTTCAGACTTTCCCTACTGGCATACTTCAGTAGCTGTTCCCCTTCACTTGCATGCATTTTTGCTAAATTTTGCAGATTTCCCTTCCTCTCTGTTGCCTTCTTGCTGCTTTCTCTTTACAGCTGCTGTTATTCCATAGATTGGTAACTTTGTTGTGCTGTCAGCAGCCAAGCAAAGTCTTCCCTCCTCTTGGTAACTTTGTTGTGCTGTCAGCAGCCAAGTAAAGTCTTCCCTCCTCCTGTAGTAGAAAATGTGAGAGTACTTACACAAAATTTCCTCCACGCTTCTTGCATTTACTTGCCATAGCATCAAACAGTTAAGCAGGCGTTCCACTCCTGATGGAAATGAGTATGTAGTTGCACAGAAGTTTTTGAAAGATTATCAGAATTTGTAATATGTTTTTCTTTCAGTGAAGCATATTAAAAGAAAACAATAGCATATTGGTCCCAAAGTGCTTTTGAACTTACTGTACCCTCTGTTATTTGTCCTGTTCCTAGGAGCGAGTATGGCAAACAGCAGATTTTATCCTTTTATCATCTGGTTCTCTGAGCCTTAGAACCAAACTGATCACCACAGCTGCAATAAATAAAGTGCCTATTCAATAAGTTATGATGCTAAATATCATTCAACATTCTTCTGTCCAGGCAGAGTCTGATGGAAGACACCACATCCCTCTTATTGCCTTTTTCCTTGCAATTAAAATTGCGGAATAATCAGTGGATGCCAGATATAGGAAAGCAGAATGTGAATAATGCCTGTTTGCTTGGTTTTCCTTAAACTTAGTATTTAAAACAAAAATATTTATAGCAGTTTGGCTTTCATTAATTATGAAATACAGGTAATGTGTTAACAATATCAGTCGTGAAGCCTGTAAGAAATGTAATGTTATGTAGCTGTCTGTTCTGTCATAATGCATGATTTCTAATGTCTTTTGGTTCCTATCCAGACATTTTAATGAAGCATTTGATTTGATATCCATCTCATGGAATATACAGCACTTTCTCCTACAGAAACCTAAATAGTTCAGTTCTAATATTTGGCAATACACAATACTTTTCTCTGACTTAATAGTTCAGCCTTTTTAACTATCATTCAAGGAGAAAAATGATGGTGTGAATCATTAGGTTAAAGTTGTTGCAGTCCAAAAGTATTTGCTTTAAATGCATTCTTTCTGAATTTTTCAGGGGGTGGAAAAAAAAAAAGTTGTGTTTTTTTTTTCCTTTCTCTTTGTTTTCTTTTTCTAGGCTGAGGTTCAGCTATGCTATCTGGAAGCACAAAGAGATGCTGTTGAACAGATGTCCTTAAAGCTGTACAGTGAACAGTACAACAGCAGTAGCAAGCGAAAGGAAGAGTTTGCTGATATGTCAAAAGTTCACACAGTGGGAAGTAATGGGTAGGGAACTATTCTTTTTGTTGTTTTATTCTCACTGATCTGTATTTTTTTTTTATATTATATACTTTTTCTTACTTCTGGTTAACCAGGATGTTTCTTCCTAGGCTAAGTGGCAGGTAAAACTCTATGCATCAAATTTTTTTCCATATATGAATGCAAAAAATAATGGGTTCTGGATACTTTATCAAAATCATGGTTTGTTCATAGGATTACCTAACATTATTTAATAGCAATCAATTATTTTTAATTAAAAAAATGTATCCTTTTTCTTCAGGCTTTTCTCCTCCAGTGGCTTCATATCTTTTTATTTCTTAGCATCTTCCAAGGAAGCATCTTTGTTATGTATTAATACCTCTGCAAAACTATTGTCTATAATCATTATTCTGCTGGTGACTAGGAAATATGAATGTGAAGCCAAATTCTCTTACAGTTCACCAGTTCAAACATCTCAATTTTCTACTTCTAGAAATCTTTGGTGTTAACTGTTTTCCCTTGACTTGGTCTTCTCTGTTTTTTAATAAATCTTAGCACACACCCCTCCCCCCCCCCCCCCATATATGTTAAATATGTATGTGCATATATAAAAGCAGCTTTTCATAATAGTTTGAGCAAAGAATCTTGGACAAATTAATCACTCGACTATGCTAAAATGGAATCTTGCTGCCCCTCTTTTTTTCCCAACCAAGAAAACTTGTAGTTCTGGTTTAAGACGTTTTCTTGAAGGTCTTTTGAAAACCCTATTTTCCAACTGCTAACTCCCCTAACTGAATATAAGAACACATTTGTGAGTTCATAGTAGTGTTCAAAGCAGTTCAAAGGAGCCAGCTAGTGCTCATTGTTTGAGTACAACCTTACACTGACAGAAGTTTTCTTGTAACTAGTAAATACAGTACAACTTGCGCCTACAGTTTCCTGTGCAAGCAAAGTCATTGACCAAGGTGTTAATGACTTCTTGATCTCCAAAACTTCCTTTTTCCAATCATTAACTCAATGTTGAGGTCTTGGAAACATGGTTTTATTAAATTACTGACTGTAAAGATAAATGAGCCTTGTAAACATCCCCTCTTATTATACAAAAAGATGACTGTTTTAGAAAAGTTGATGTGGGCTAATTACGTAGGATTACTGAGATCTTGATTGCATATGCAGAAATCTGTCAGATTCTCAAACACGCCAGTGCAGCTAGTGTCAACCATAAAAATAGTTCGTTCAGAATTTGTGTGTATATGTATATAAATGTGCACTGGGGGCTACATGTTAAAAAACAGCTTCTAATTTTTCAGCCACAATTGAATGCAAGCAAGACTTATGATTGGAATTCGTGTGGGACATAAGACAGTAAGACATCAAGAGATATTTGATTTTATTGAGGATGGGGGATATTAAGCTTAAGCCTCATGGAAAAATCCAGTCTGTAACTCTACACACCCTATGTGATTAGCAAATAAGCTCTTAAATGCACTTGTCTGTGCTCATAATCACATGCTTATTACTGGGAATGGTAATCTGCCAGTGTTCCCTACCTTTTCAGTGCTGTGGTCACCTTTTCAGTCCCTTACAGCTGTCCTGTGTTCAGTCTTAGAGACTCAACAGTGGCTAAAGGGGCCAAAAGACTGGAGGAAGACAAATACATATAATGTATTCAGCCAGATATCATTCCGTATCATGTATTCAGCCCTTACAAAAATTAGGGCATGCTGAATTCAGATTGAAAACTTCCAGTTGAACCAGTCTGAGATATTTAACACAATGGAAATGCCTTTCAGCTATTTGAAAATACAGTTGATACAACATTTCCCTACTGAATAAAAACCATGGACACAAAACCTGTGGACAGACATTCCATAGTAGGATGACCTGGCTGGAGACTGAGCTCTTTACAAAGAAGGGGCCATTTAGGAAAATTAGGGTACCTATCCATTAGCTATTGTGGAGATTTGACCTAGGAGAAAGAAGAGTTTGCAGGGAGAACAGAATTTATTATAGATGGGGAATTGTTTGTTTAGTGGGAAGAAAGATTTGAGAAGTGGTTTTGTGTAGGAAATAACTGAATTAAGATAGGTAACATAGTGTCTGCAACATAAGGTGATGCTAGCAGGCGTGTAAACAGATTTCCTGTAGAACAGCAATCTAGTCACGTCAATGATAGAGGGAGTTAACATGTATCTGCATGGGATTAATGGCTAAAGCGACAATGAAGAGAACTGAATTAATACCCACTGCAGGAGGGCGCCAGCTAGTCAGACTGCAAGAGGTAACCAAGAGTAGTTGAGAGCAGCTGTAAAATGTTGTAGTAAATCTGCCTAGAAATATTGTATTCCTCTCAAAACTGGGGAGGAATTTAAACAGGTACTGTTTGAAGATATTGATATGATATTTACAGCACCACTGCATAACATTAAGGCCAGACCCTGGGACTCTGTCATCACCTAGTACTGGGCCATCATGGATGAGGCTTTAAGATAAATGCGTAAGAGGAGTCTTCAAGTATGCACAGAATAGAATGCAATTTTCAAGCTGTTAAGGTCAGAATTCCTGTATCCTTTTAATAAAAACGTGAAAGGAGTTCCAAAAATTGATAACCCAGAAACATGGAAGAACTTTTTCTGGCTGAATTTTTTTGGTAAGCATACCATAATGTTTACAGTACTCTTAAATACCATCTGAGTTATACCAGCAAAGAAATAATACAAACTGGGAGTGTGTGTTAGACATAGAGAAAAAGACTGATGGAAATAGCTTCACCTTCCTTTTTATTTATTAATGCCACAGACGAACTGGTTTTCTCATGAGAAAGGTGCTCATGAATTTTCATTCAAAATAATAAATTGATGTCCACATTTTGAGAAATATGTTTAGGGTTCAGGGGATTAGACGTGCAATTCTGCATATCTGATTCCCTGTTTACCAAGATAAAATATACTTCTTAATGTCATTTTAGTTATTATGCAGCTAATGGATTTAGTTTATTAACCAGCAAACCTATATTAAGGAAGTTGTTGTCACTTGCCCTTTAACTAGTATTATAGCATTCTTGTTGGCAATGTTTGGGTACTTATGGTGGAGGAATATTTATTTGTAATAAACCGATGACCTAATTTATTCTTTTTTTAGCTATTGATAGATTTGGATAATCAACCAAAATTAGTTTTTTTTTCTGTAGTTCTTGTATCTGTAGAACACTTCAGTATTTCAGAAGTTATGTTTTCCCTGATTCTGCTTGTGGAAATAAAAAAAAATAATTAATCTGCTAAACCCAGAAAATATCGATTCTGAATTAAAAAAAAATAAAATTCAAGATACCACAGAAATACTGACAGGTACATTTTAATCTTAACCTGTCACTGATTCTACAGTTTCCGGATTTTCTGAATATGTTTTTAGCAGTTTAGTAACTTACATCCTTTTCCAAATAATAATTTAAGAGTAGATCCATCCATTTAGAAGTGAGGCATTCATTTTTTTAAAAAAGGCACTTTTTTTTTTGAATATCAGAGTTATTTTAGAGCTATTAAAATATTGCATTCAAATTTAAAAAAATTGATAATCCTTTGTAGGCTGATGTCACTATCTTCAGGCTCACGGAAATAACTGCCATAGACAGTTTGCTTAAAAATGCTCCCAGATGACTTTATTTTACAGAGAAACCTGGAAAAGAGAATAGGCACAGTACGTAAACTTTGGGGAAGGCGGAGGTGGGGGAGCATAGGAAATCCCCACTACATTTTGCATACCTTCCTGGGCTTTTCCCAGTTAATCCTGTGTCTCTCACTCTTCATTTTGGGTGGAGTATCCTGTCTTAAGATAGAAATAAAAACGTTCAGTCTTTAAAGGACGAGTTCATTCTGTTACATGAATAAATGTACCAATTTGGACTTTAATTAAGATGTGGTTCTATAGATACGAAGAAGATCCAGCACATCTTCTGTTATAGTGAAATCCCAGTCCACCTCCTGGTGCTGTTTCCAAACGCATCTCATCACATTCTGGTAGGAGCAGGTCATGAACATTGGTTGTAGGCTTTGTTTCCTGACATTTTCATATCTTAATTTAGATTTTTCACAGATACCATCATCCAAGCCCAACTGAATCTGTACTGATCTAAATGCGATAAAATCTAATCATCTTGTATAAGATAAAACGTATGTTTTAATAACTGCCTGTCAGTTTTATGACTTTGGATAATATTTGGATAAGGTGAAAGGGGAAAAAAGTAGCAATAGATACTTAAGATACAGTATGGTTATATCACTTTCTGAAGAAAGGATAAAGATTCAGTATTACTGCAAATGTACCATTCAAAAGAATTAGTTTTAGTTTAGTTTCAAAATGATATCTGAGTCAAATACCTCCTGAAACAGGAGAAAAGCCCTGAACGCCAAATGAAACTATTATATTTCAACAATAGTAACTTGCACTTTTATGCTTGCTCTTCTTTGTAATAGCATTATGCTTACTTTCTCAGGGCAGCAGGCAATTTTAAGTAAGTGCACCTCATAAATTATTGAGTAAAAGTATACTAAGTACAGTGGATTAAACTAGAGAGTTACTTCAGAAGCAGGAATCAACACTTGTGCATTATACAAGACTTCCTTTGTTGTCTACTCATTGAAAATAATACAGAAGGCAAATGCTTTCTTCCCTCTTGCTTTCTTGCAGAAAGACTGTTCTACTTGTCACAACTTTATCTATAAGCTTTCAAAATTACCATGCATGTGGTACTCTAGTTAATAACAAATGAAATGTGATAGCATTAATAACATTAAAAACGTTTAGTTTATTGTTTCTCTGTTGAAATACTGCTAATTTTTTTAATGAGGTTGCTAGAAAACTTCTTAATAATTGGAGAAATTAGCCTTTAGTGAAACTTGCACTATTGTTTGATCAATATGGGAGGTTTTGCAAGGCTTTTGTTAGTTTCAGTTTTGCAAGTTTGAAGATCCTTTTCCAAGGGGTATCTTTCTGAGGAATGTGCAGTTTTTCAGCATGTACCTTCTGTCTTATATCACAGTGTTTTAGCAGAATCTATGGTTTACTTATTCACTAGGCTTTCAATAGAGAATCACATTAATCCTTTTAAGCTCCTTATTCTAATGATTTATTTTGTTGAAAACCGTAGTGATCCTCTTTGAATTTTAATGATTGCTGGCTATTCAAGGATTCATTGTTTTGACTTCCTGTCCTTACCTTTGTTTCTTACATGTCTGTAGGGAACACCTGTCTAATACTGTATCTGGCCTTAGTTCTCACTGGCTTACCATATTCACTCAAGCCTATCTTAAGGCGTTAAGTTGAAATGCTGGCTACTCATCCATGAAAATAAATGTAGGATATTTACAGAGATAGGCAGATAGACAGCAGAGGGACAGCTGAATGGATTGAGTCTTTTTTTGAAGAAAATACAATTTTTATATGAATTATATCAAGATGATTGTTGCAAAGTTTGCTCAGTACAAAGTCAGCACTTAGAAAAACATTAAGCAACAGCATCTATGGGGGATTTCTATTTCAAAATTTTTGAAGCAAATGCAGTATGCCAACAGTTGTCAGGATTTGGCATCAGCCACTGACTTTAGGCCATGACACTGGCTTAAATTGGATTTCAGGTTTCATTTTCATCCACTCTGTATAAATACAGAATGTCTTTTTAGAAATATACCTAGGAACATCATGAGTTTTCAAGCATATATTATTCTAATACAAGATTTTAACAACTACACAGTATTTATGCATAATACATTTCGTTCCTTATCTGCAGCCTTTTGGACTTTGATTCAGAATACCAGGAGCTCTGGGATTGGCTGATTGACATGGAATCCATTGTGATGGACAGCCACGACCTGATGATGTCAGAGGAGCAGCAGCAGCATCTTTACAAGGTTAGCGCTACCATTACTGCCTTTACCTAGCTATAGAAGATCTGATTAGCTTGACAAGTCTTTCTCTCACAGGATATCGCTGCGTTCATTGTATGTATCATGGTGTCTATTAGAATTCTCTTCCCTGTCCCCAACCTCATTTCCATCCCCTTTGCGCTGACAGGCTGCACCGACATCATAATTGCAAGAAAGTTCCCTTTATCACATTCTATTTGGTGTAATTCTATAGAAGGACAAAGATTTGTCTTCAAAATGAATAGAAATAAATGAAACTGAATTAATAAATAGACTGAAACAAAATGAAGGAAAAAAATGAAATGGTAGCATTTAACAAAATGTGTTTTGATTGGAGCTTTCAGCTGGATTTTTATCCACCTTTCAGACCTCATCTGGGAAGAAAGAAATCTGCCTTGATTTTGGTTTGCTGCTGCCAGGATACAGGACTCTTCCAATTTATTTTTTATTAGTTATACATAACGCAGACATTGTCATGTTAAGTCATCACGCTTATGATTTCAGAAAAATTATTTTGAACTTGCATATTGATTATAGGGTCTTCTTCTAACATGTATGTATATCTTTCTGCACACACACACATGGGTTTCTCTTATTTGTCCTAGCAGTCTCAGCTCAGAAGCTTTATTGCTTCTTTTAGATAGACGGTACTTTTAAGAAGTTCCCAAAAATGTGTGATTTGATCCTAAAATTATTTCAGAGTTCACTGTGTGTCTGAGAAGCTATAGTCTATGTGTCTGAGGGGTGGTAGGGGAAAGAAAGGAGGGGCTTTTGACAGAAATATCAGGCTGCAGTAAATCTTCCTCATTTAGGCAATTTTTATTGGAGTAATTCTGACAGTTGTCATCCTTGAATTGCTTTGAGCATATGGCATATTTCAAAGAGCAGATTGTGAATCATAAAAAATAAAATTAATAACTACCCACAGAACCAGCAACAGTATAATGACAAGAAACAACTACCCTCTAGCTTTTTTTTATTTCTTATCAACTAAATAGTACATTCAAGGTTAAATAGAAGTTGTTTTCTTTCTCCTATGATTGCATGAGTTGATAATTTCTTAAATAGAATTTATTTTTTCTTTCTTTGGCATCCTAATTTCTTGATAGTCTTCTTTCATTCTAGTCTTCCTAATTTTAGGCCTTTTATCTAAAATACCTAGTGAGAAAGGGTTCTCACGTGAATTAAAATATGTCTATAAATTGAAATATAGTTCAGATGGAAAGTGGTTTAGGCTGCAAGTAAGTTTCATTCAGTGACCTCCATTTCTTGCTTTCACAATAATTTCTTATTTTTTTCTAAATTAAGTCTTTTTCCTAACATTCTGATACTTAAACAGACTTAATCATGCATTAATAGGCTAGGCTTGGAAATAAAAAATGTCAGAATGGGTTAAAAGTTTCTTGCAAATCTAAAATAGTGGTTTGGTAGTGCCTGTCCATATAAGGCCAGCTTGTACTATGCCTAATTTAACCAGTATTTAGTCTTATACTAAAAAAAATCAATAAACAGAAAATTTAAGGAAACAAATGAAGATGAAAATCCCTCAATATGAAAAGGAACAAAGTTTAAGCAGTCACTGCAAGTATTTTAGGTACAGTTTAGGCTACTTCCCTTTCCACTACCCAAATGTAACCATAAGAATAATTACAGATGGTAAGGCTGGGTTAATGCACAGTGAGAAGAATAAAAGAGGGAAATAATTTAAGAATTGGTTTGCAGTACAGTATGATGGCAAAATGAAGAATATTGTATATTTTAAATGGGAGGTAATAGTTTCTTAATATTAAGAAATTCTTTATTATAATAGGCACAACATTTCCAAAAGCAGAAAGTTTGTGCCAGGGAGATAGTTGAGTATGTAGTCTGTGCAGCACAGACAAACCAGGACTGCTTCCAAGCACAGGCAGCTTACTTGTTCTGCAGCTTCCGCAGAGAGGTCATCTGGTAATTAACAGAGCCCCTAAATCAAAAGTACCTATCTGGTCACTGCAAAACGACTTGAAGAAGGGTAGAAACAGACTGCAGGCCCTCCCACAGTGAAAATTCTCTCCATATACCTTTCTAGTGAAAACAGCAAGCAAATTGTTTAGGTTTGGAGGAAAGACTTAACTGGGAATGTGGAGCTTGGTGAAGAGATGACAGAGTGCCCATAAAGCAGGAGTAGTATTTGCAGGTAATGTAAAAAGCTTGAGTGCATAGTATTAAGATCTATTAGCCTTTAAAATAAAACAAAGCAACAAAACTACAAAAGAAACCACAACCAGAAAACACCCCCCCCCAAAAAAAAAAAAAAAAAATGAAAAACCCAAAACCAAAAACCACAAAAAATAATTAAAAAAAAAACCTCCCAAAGAAGTGTTGTTGAAAGCCCCATAATTTCAGAGATTCAGAAGTAGACAAAAGAAAACATTAGCAAATGTAATTGGAGGAATAGTTGTGCACTAGCAAGGTGAGATCAGATAAATCACTAAGGTCTTTATCACCCTCAGTTTCTGAAATTTGTGTAAGGATGTATCGTGGCCTCAAAACCAGTATTAGTAGTTCTATAAAACTAGCCTAGTAAACCTCTCTTCTAATCAAGAGTGACACCTTTTTTTATTTTGGAGGCTCTTAACACAGAGCCATGGATGGTTTAGGGCTCACAGCTAAGGGGAAGGATCACTGCCTACGCTTCACAGTGAACACAGCCATTCTAGTCTGTAGGGAGAGAAATCTGTAAAGATAAATTCAGGCAGCTATTCTCACAATTCCTCAATGACATCGAGTGTTCTGAAAACACAGGTCCTGCTTTAGCTATTCTTTATCAGTTACAGCTTCAAATGTGAGCCTGCTAATTGCACTCTCTGCATTTTGGTGAATTCTCCGAAACCCACAGATCCCTCTTCTCAGTTATTGAGCTGACAAGTAATTGCACTTTGAGCCAGCTCAGCAAGGCGCCTCTGCCAGGGAACCTGCTGTGGTATCACTATTACCAGCAGTAATCATTGTCCCTAAGGAGTCTAAGTATGGGAAGGAGCAATGATAAAACAGGTAAATCGGAAGGGAAAAGCATACATTAAAGTAGCATAACATAATACATAAATGCTAAAATTGCATATGGGAAAATAAAATATATTTTCATGGTTAGACTATTTTCCCAGTACTCTATTTTCAGATTAAATATAGATTTAAGTCAACTCTCAGCTTAATTTTGTTTTGCAATATTCCAGGAGCTTCATAGTTTTTTTATTAGGATACTTATTACCTCTCTTTAACTAGGTTTTATTTTGCCCTTAATATAATAGGAGGAGCACAGCCATATTTTTTTTAATATCTGAATATGTATATATGACTTTCTCTCGATATTGTAGATTTCAATGCAAAGATTTACAAAAAGAAAAACTGTTCTTTCTTTCTATGCTACCCCATAGCCCTAAATGATTTCAGCTTAACAGTCTTAAAATAGCTAATGATTTAGAAAATCAACTAGTATTTGATAAAATGACAGTCACAGAATGAATTGCTGATGGTTTATTTGTCCTCTGGTGCTTTATCTGACTAAGAAAAAAACCAAAAAGAGCATTTCCAAGGTTTTGGACTCTGGCTTTTTTGTACTGCTGCAATAGCTCAGTTTAATGCCAAATGTATCATGTTTATTTCATTTTAATCTACTGCATGTGAGCCTGATCTCATAAGCTCTAAGTACACAGAACTTGCATTGACTTCAGTGGTATTCATACGCTGTTACTGGAGCATCAAACCCAAAGAATTTAAACTCTGGTAATTAGCCCTTTAGTGGGAACTTGAGTAATTCTGTACCTTGAATGTTCAAAAATGAAGCAAATCAGTATTTACTAGAACTGTGGAAATTAGAAATGAGTATACTAGGCAGAAAAGTTAATGATAATTCTTTCCATTTTCCTCAGAAGATTAATTGCAAAACATAATTGTGTTAGAGTAAAACCCCATATAAATAAGTACAGTATGATTGTTAAAATTGTTAGTATGTTCAGAATAAAATTAACTAAACATTTTTAAATATCAAATAAAATAAATGATATTTTTCTGTCTGATTACAAGTAATGTATGGTGGGTTTACTACAAACTGCATAAGCTGTAAGCCTTTTCCTAGTAAGTATTCAGCAATAAAGGTCATGATAGGTGGAAAAAGACCCTTATATAGTAGTGCAGAGATTTTGAAAACAAACCAGTTGACGCAGCTTTAAAACAGGCTAACTACTGAACTGTTTCATCAAAGGGAAGCAGCTCACTGTATTAAATAACATGAAAATGCACAGTAAAAGCTAAGAATACCTTTAAAAAAAAAAAGTTGAGGGGAAAAGAAAAAAAAATAGCAGTTTTTGTTTCCCTACTGGAAGCTATCCCTCCTTGGAAGGTGCACTTAATTTTCTCCTCTGGGTGTGCTGCTGCTCCATTGTGCCTTCCTCCTGGCTCAGTGTGCTGTGGCCCTGAGTGGATCAAACAAACCGTGGTGAAAGTTTCCCTCATTTGCATCACTTCTAGACAGCCCTGTCGTACTCTTTGCTGACAGGAAATCACTGTCTTTGTCACCTTTCTTCAGTGATCTCCTTTTGGCAGAGATTGGCCATGTGACCAGGATTAATCACAACAACAGTTCTGGCTCAGAACTCAATGACATGTTTTCCTCAGCACTTCAATAATGGTGTAGAGGAGTCAGTAGGAAATGACTGCATTAATTTCAGAGTGAAAAGATAATTAACACTTAAGGACTTAGTGCTATAACCTATGGAGCTATTATTCAAATTAAAACTAATTTATTGAAAACTTGTGGGAAAAAAGAGAAAAAAAAAAAAAAAACAACAAAATTGTCCTTTAATGCAACTTAAAATAATCTTACAAGAGTCACAGAGTTTAAAAAGAAGCCCAAACTATATTTAATGTGATAATATAAATACATGAAAACTTACACATTTGAAACTGGAGGCTAAAGTATGTAAAGTGCTTATTTAGATGATATGAATAGGATACTGGGAAACAAAAGCAGCAGTGTGCTCCTAGAATGCTGTGCTTCAAGGAGTTTCCTTGGCAACAGAAATGCAGTTCCAAAAGTAGACAGAACTTTCCTCAGAAAACATACTATTAATAACAACCTTCCGGAACAACTTGGAACAATTTGACTACTTGGCAATAAAATGCTAAGTGTTCTGCAAATTAATCTAACACATAACAGTTATATGTTTCTCTTGCCCATAATTCTCCTGAACTGGGGGCCTGAGTTCTCTGCTGTTAGAGGATACAAACGTGCAAAGCGGTTCCAAATGCTGTGCAAACAGAGAGAGGGCTCAAATGGCAGCAGCCTATAAGGATCAATTAATGTCCTTCGTATCATTTTAACTTGTAAAACAGATTAGTTTAATTGGATTACTTCGTTCCATTTAAAACGAGTTCTGCGTACCTACTGAAGCCACATTGTAGTTCAGTCTTTATTTCAAGCAGATTTTCCATATAAAGAAAACTTATTAAAAGATTAACAGCCCGTAGAGTGATATATTTGGACAATGTGCTTAGGGGATTGGTTATAAACTAGAAAACGTGAAGAATTTTGCTCCTACGCTGCATATTCTGCATGACACAGGATAGCTTCTGTTTGTCTGGTAATCTGTCAGTGCCTGCATGGAGCTGCTAGAACAGTCACTGGTAGAAAATGGTGATTGTCACTTTGAAGGAAACTCTCAGCATACTGCAGGATTGAGCCCCTTGTAGGTAGTAACTACAAATATGCTATGCATGCAGAATTTTTAGATATGTCATCGTTTCTGTATGAGCCAAGAGAATAAACTAATTTCAGATTCGCCTTGCTAATAGGAATCATTAGAATTCCACTAAAGGCCATAAGTTTACCAGACAGGAAAGGTAGGCTGTGCTACTACCTGGACTTTTCCTGAATTTTCAGATCTAAAGGTTAAAAGTAATCAATATCTCATTGTGCAGCCTGATAATAAGTAATAACCATGATGTTGAAATCTGAATGACTGCAGAGAGCACTTAGGTGTGTTGACCCATTTGAAAAGGCTTTTTAATTGCAACCAGAATAGTCATAGTTTGCTAACAAACTTTTAGGCTACCTTGCCAAAATCAACACATTTTTGAAATATTATTTTAATGCTATTAGCAAATTATGTCCCAAATTATGTCCCAAAATCAAAGCTTTTATTTTATCTGACACATGTAACATTTTAAAAAATATAAATTATTCTCATAAATGATATCAGTGATGAAATTAACTACCAGTAGTAAATTACAGCACTCTACGTACATGGATTGATACATGCCTCAATGGAAGTTATTCTTTGCCTTTGACATTGTAGTGTGTTTTTAATTGTCATAGACAGTAAAATAATTGAGCTGAGTTTTGCACAAAACTCTGACATCAGTTACTGTTCTTCACAAAGTTCAGTAATTTCCATGTGCTAGGCTGCTTGGCTTTTTTCCCCAACAGATTAATCATAGAATCATAAAATCATAGAATCAGCTACTCTGGAAAAGACCTTTAAGATCATCATGTCCAACCACCACCCCAGGACTATCAAGACCACCACTAAACCATGTCCCTGAGGGCCTCATCTACATGGTTTTTGAACACTTCCAGGGATGGTGATTCCACCACTCTCCTGGGCAGCCTGTTTCAATGCCTGATCACCCTCGCTGTGAAGAAATTTTTCATAAGGTCCAATCTAAACCTTCTCTGGTGCAATTTAAGGCTTTATGTCTTCTCCTATCACTTGTTACTTGGGAGAAGATATTGACCCCCACCTCTCTCCATTCTCCTTTCAGGTAGTTGTATAGAGCGATAAAGTCCCCCCTTAGCCTTCTCTTCTCCAGACCAAACAACCCTGGTTCCCTCAGCCATTCCTCATAAGACTTGTGCTCCAGACCCTTCACCGGCTTCATTGCCCTTCTCTGGACCTCCTCCAGCACCTCAATGTCTATCTTGTCTTGAGGGGTGCAGAACTGAACACACCATTCAGGGTGTGGCCTCACCAGTGCCAAGTACAGGGGGGTGATAACTTCCCTGGCACTGCTGGCTGTGCTGTTTCCGATACAGGGCAGGATGCCACTGGCCTCCTTGGCTGCCTGGGCACAGTCTGGCTCATGTTCAGTGGCGTCAATCAGGTCCTTTTTCACTAAGCAGCTTTCCAGCCACTCTTCTCCAAGCTTGTAGCGTTGCATGCAGTTGTTGTGTCTCAAGTGCAGGACCCAACACTTTGTCTTGTTGAACCTCATACCATCAGCCACAGCCTATCAATCCAGCCTGTCCACATAACCTCTGCAGAGCCTTCCTATCCTTCAGCTGATCAACACTCCCACCCAACTTGGTTTTGTCTGCAAATTTACTGGGAGTGCACTCAATCCCCTCATCCAGATCATCAACGGAGATATTAACACTGGCACTAACACCAAGACCTGAGGAACACCACTAGTGACTGGTTGCCTGTCCTGGGTTCAGCTGTAACGGTTGTTTTTCTCCTTCCTAGTAGCTGATGCAGTGCTGTGTTTCAGCTTCAGTCTGAGAACAATGCTGATAACACACTAATGTTTCGGTTTCTCAGCAGTGCTTGCCCTGATCAAGGACTTTTCAGTCTCTCATGCTCTGCCAGTGAGGAGGCGCACAAGAAGCTGGGAGGGAGCAGAGACAGAACACCTGACCCAAACTAGCCAAAGGGGTATTCCATACCACAGCACATCATGGCCAGTATATAAACTGGGGGAGTCACCCAGAAGGGCAGATCACTGCTCAGGTCAGGCTGAGTATCGGTCGGTGGGTGGTGAGCAATTGTATTGCGCATCACTTGTGTTTATTGGGGTCTTTTTTCCTTCCCTTTTTAGTTTGGTATTCTTCCCCCTTGTTATTTCCCTTACCATTATTATTGCTGGTGGTAGCTGTAGTAGGTTTGTGTTATACCTTAGTTATTGGACTGTTCTTATCTCAACCCATGGGGTTTACATTCTTTTGATTCTCCTCCCCATCCCACCAGGAGCAGGAGGGAAGAAGGAGGGAAGTGGACGACTGGCTGCATGGTTCTGAGTTACCAGCTGGGCTTAAACCATGACATCACCAGCTAGATGTGATATCATTAAGATACCATTAAGAACCTCAATGACTTTCCACGCTAGGAAAACCCATTGTTTTGATTGAGAGGTCTCAGAAATGCCTGATACCCCAAGCAGTAAAAATCTGACTGCTATCAGAACATCGACTAAATAAGTTCAGGACCTGACAGAGAGAAGTTTCCTAGTCTGTTATTGCAGGAAGTGATGAAATTGGTTAACTTTTTCTATACAGAGTATTTTCACTTCAGTTGCACTGGAGAACAGAGTGAAAACTCCTTTGTGACACATCCTATAACAACCAGCTCATTTTGTCAGTGGTCCATATGTTTAATTTCCTTCCTACTTCTGGCAAATTTTGCATTTTAAAAAGCAGAAGAGAAAATAATTTGTAGTGAAAATTTTACTTGAGGCACTGAAATGTTAAGTTTTGATGTCTTTGCATAACTACAACCGGAAGACGCTGATTACCATGTCTACAGAATTACAAAGTCAGTCTAGAGAATGGATAAAAAAAGAATATTTTTACATCTTCTTGGTTAATTCTGTAATATATTTCAAATGTAAACATGCATTTTTAAAGGCAGTGTCTGTTCTATGGAGCAGACTCCCTGTATTTCCGCAAGAAGTGGCTTCATGCTTTTCACAAAAGTGGGTTTCTCCCATTTCTTCCCAGCATGACATTGAAGATGAACTTCACATTTTAGCAAAGCAGTATTTACTGAGCTTGTAGCGAAAGCCAGCACAGCTTTTTGGAGATTAAAGCAGTGTGTCTAGAATGAAAGAGGCATTCGGCTTCAAACAAAAGTAGATGTGTACCACATAGCTGTCATCACCATTCCTTACTACAGCTGCAAAACGTGGACAATTTACAGTCATCACGTCAAGCATCTTAGTCAACTCCACATGCTTTGTCTTTGTGCCCTTGTTGGTATAAAATTGTGGGATAAGGTTCCAAGCAGTGAGACCTTAAAGCATTGTCAAATATTCAGCACCGAAGCACTAATAGTCTGACACACTCAGCTGTGGTCGTTTGAGTGCATATGTCCAGCATGAAATTACCCAAAGCCATTTTCTTTTCATCAAGCATTTTTAGCTTTTAAAAAATGGATATGGCACTTAATTCACCCCAAAAAATGATAGAAATTACAGTCTTCGTTGTTTTCTATATGCTAGGACTGCTTAGTGTCCAAACAAGGTAGAAGGAGCACAAGTTAGTTTCAGACATACTAAATTATTCACATTCTGTGAAGTACAAGTAAGAATAACCAAAGCATAGCAGCACTTAATCATTGGACTAAGAGTCCCTAAGAAAAGGTGTTATACTTGTGCTGTTATATATGCGGTCAAATGCCAGGGACATCAATACCGGTGCTGCAATGTTCTTCAGTACTCTGAATGGAGTAAAGAGGCCATCTGATGCTCAAGAACTTGGGCATATTCTGGTTTGCATTGTTCTTAGCACAACCTTTCAAAATTTATCCTTTGGTCTAAAGGAGTTGAATTTATCTGTATTTTCTCATTTCCTGGCACCCTGGATCACATGCAGACCACATGTAAGCAGTGCAGAGGCTTGCAGCTGCCCACTGTGAGGCTAGTATTTAATGTATTATGGCAGATTTTATGAAAGTTCATATGAATCATCTGACTAAAAGCTTCTCATGAAGTGATTTGTGAATTTGCACTCAAAATTCACTCATGAAGTCTCATATAGAGTAATGGCAAATAAGGGATATCAGCCCTCCATAAAAATGAAGAAGTTCAGAGAAGCGGGGACTGGTTTCCCTTTATCACACTGCATCTCAGAATCTTTAGTCTAATATTTCACAGCCTTTTTTCTGGGTCGTGAAGCCATGTCCTACCTTTAAGATCTTATACAATAACTACAACACGAAAATGGCTTCATCAGGTCAGAGAATAGTGTGTCCTGTGCAGTTCTCCAGATATTTCAGTTCCATGAGGTTGTCCAGTAGTTCTGAGCCCACAACATAGAATCGTAGAATACCAGGTTAGAAGGGACCTTAAGGATTATCTGGTCCAACTTCTCTGGGCAAGCATGACCTAGACTAGATATAGTCTAGACATAACATTACAGAAGCCATAACATCCCACCTCAAGGAATCCCATAGGTTTAGCCCAGTGCTGTGACAAACCACCCTCTGTACAGTGTCTGTGCATGTGGCGCTCTAAAGCTTTTTGCCACTGGTCTCACCAGTAATATATTGATATAAGGTAAAATTAGTAGCGTTAATAACACACTGACAACATAATTTTGAAGTTGTGTCTGGACATGTTGTTCTTGGTTTTTAGCAGCTTGGTGGATTGGGCTGCTTTAGAGGGATGCAGACAAAAAAAATCACTAGCAAAAATATGCTTGGCAATAGCAACCTTATTCCTAAAGTTAGTTGCCAATTTCTAATTCACTTTACAATCTCTTCAGCTCATACTCCATGAGAAAATATATTTTTTTCTGAACATGTAGGAATTATGTGCTTTGTACATGATATTTTACTTCATAAACATAATACAGGAAATACTGTTTTGCTTCCCAGTTATTCCTCATCAGTATACCTCATAAATAATCAATATTATAATGTGTTTTTTTTTTTTTTTCCTTTAAACAAAAAACAAATGACCACAGAAAACCTTTTTTAGGAGGTTTTCTATTTGAAACCCAAATTCACTAAATCTCAGTAAACTTGCACTGACAATACATTCAATGCATACCCATTTAAATCATAAAAAATAAGTTGCACTGACATATACCAGTTTATAATTTCCTGAATCTGTATTTGTATGCATATTTTATTTGTATTTTTTTATAAATATATACTATATTTTTATATTGAAAATCCATAATATATAAGTATAAAATATTTTTAAAAGATATTTGTAAACTTTTCACTAATTAAGGTTACGTGATATTTTTACATTGTGCATATATTTTTTAATACATTGTACCAAAAATAGCTACACCATTTGTGTGAACTTCTAACAAGGTAAAATAAGTGATCACTATAACTGCATTCATAGTTGTGCAATTGTGGTTGTATCAGGTCTGATGGTATACTAGGGTAGGTGCCAGTCGACTCCTGTGGCCAGTGAGAAAGGCCTGTGGTTGTTTTTAACTTCTTGTGGGTGCTGATATTTTAGCATTGCTGAAAATATGGTTGCTATAGAATTTCAGTGATCATGAACTGTAAATGTTGAAGTTGGCTCTATGGAGAGATGCTTCTGAGGGAAGACAGCAGTTGTACCTTTCCCATCCTGTTATTGTAGAATGATGTGTGCTATTACAGATGGGTGCTATTACAGATGTGCAGGACATACTCAATTTATGGCACTGAGCAGATCAGCAGCGCAGTGTCACATGCTGCAGGGAAAGCTATGCAGAAGATGTAGTTTCCCCAGTAATGCACTGGGAGAAGGAGTCATGTATGAAGGCTGATTTAGACTACTTGAGGAGGTTCCTTTGACAGGTGATTCAGAACAGGAGCTTAAGTTAAGCACTCTGAAATAGTTTCAGAAGAAACCTTTTCTCTCTTATTTTTCTCACCACTGATTGTATAAAGAGGTTATGAAGATCAGCCTCACTCAGCGTTACCTCTCACTGACTTTCAGTTATCATGAAAAGAGGGGTTTTTAGTACCATTGTGCCATGTCTATGCAATATTCCAGTTTGAAACCCTGCTGTGGTACATCCAGATTTTGACAGACATCACACTGGAGTTTGATCATCTCTGCTTTACCCATTGATTTTTCTTAGAAATGGGAGATGACAGATACATGCCATTTTTCAGGTGTTAACTTTCTGAAGGTGAACATTAGCCTTTTTGAATGATGTATGGAGACATATGTATGGGGTTTTGCTGTCCTTTATCATGGAGAACTATGTGCCTGCTATGTAGGCAGAGGAAGAATAATTCCCAAGATATCTTTGTTTGTTCTATGTGGAGAGATCAGATAAACACCATCTGAGGTGAGACGTAGTTAATCATGTGATCCCACTTTGCTCTCTAAAAGTTCATCTCTATTGTTTGTTTTTTTTCCAGTAAGCATATGTAATTTATAGTCAGAGTTCATTTTTCTCCAGCGGTCAGTAGTCAAATACCTCATAGTGCCAGTATGGAAGATGTTTGCTTTTTTTTCCCCAGGTCCCAGAAAAAAAAAAAAAAGGGGGGGGGGGGACGGGAAGCAGAGCTTTCTTTTTGGAAATAGTTTCTTTATTCCTTCAGTTTGGGTCAAAGGAAAATTCTACTCTTAGAACTTCTGCCTGATTTAATCTTCAGTTATGGGGTTTAGGTGTCTCTTTTTTGTTATCTCTCCACTAGAACACATAAGGTGTTTATGCCAGAGCTGAAACATGTAATAGTCTAAATAAATAAATAAAAAAAAAGAGAGAGAATAAAGCAGGTAATGAAAATCACCTCTCTTTTCCACCTTTGCTTCTGTCCTGAGCTAGGGACCTTTCTGTCCATTCTTCTTCCTATCAGTTATGGTTAAATGCTATGGCCATTGTGCTGTATGAGCCTTATAGTGCCTTTGTGCAGTTAGTTTGCTTGCTAAGTAGAGAGAAAATTTTCTGAGATGCCTACTAAAAATTAGAATGTGTACGAAGATACATATTTGATTCGGTTTTAATAAACATACAGGATAATTTTCTGGTAAATAAGGCCAAGCAGTATTTCTTCAACTCATGAATACACACGGTAGATTGGTAGCTAACTCACAGTGCCCAGAGGATTAGGCACAAGGAAACAGGTTTCATTGCCAATGGAAACTATTGGTCTGGGCTCCCTCACCCTGCCAAAGTTCAAGAATCAATCAAGGGAGTGATTAAAGAGCTAGTTTAAGATTGAAAATATTATATTCTTCCATGTTATTTCTCCAAATGAGATCTGAGACAACTGTCACATTAGAAAGGAAGGAAATATCTGTTGTTACCCAGGTAAAACCACTGAAAATCACAGGACATAGGCAGCAGTGACTGTGAGCACTAGAGTTTTGTCTGGAACTCCAGAGAAAAAAAAAAAGACTTTTCTTTGAGGCAATAGAAGCAATGTTTTAGTCTCTAAAAACAATTGATCAGAATGATCTAAGTAAATTTAAAGCTATAAGAAGGTTTTTTTAACCAGTACCAGAAACAGAAAAGAGGATATGGTGTGGTGCCAGGAACTAGAGCACCCATGTGTAACTGGAGACATAAAACATTTCTTAATTGTATCTCTTCCCCAGGATCACTTGTAAAATACACAGTTCCTATTCACAGGGAAGACATTAGAGTAAAGCCAATCTAATATATGCCTCCAAAGAGTGGCCAAGCCATCCAGAGAAGTGCCAAAATAGAAACAGCAGAACACACACATAGATGTAAGTCAAAAGAACCCATGAAACAGGGCTGATGTAGACTGGCTGAAAATGTAGGCTTTTTAGTGCAACATATGTAGTATAAACAGGCAACAGGAAAAGTAGAAGGAAAAATGTCCTTGAAAAAAGAGCCAGGCAGACAGATTGAATATTGCAGTTATCTTTGAAATTAAAATATAGTGTCTGAAACCAATGAGAATTTAAGGTTTTAATGAAGAAGTAGATACGTGTAATATGACTTAAACAGATCTAAAGATGCTCAGTGTTCTGGTAATGCAGAAGGCTGCAGGCATTCAATTGCTATATTTGCAACTATGCTATTAGATCAATGACTAATTTGATACCAGCTGGATTGTGGAGCCAGCTGCAGTGCAGCACTGATAAGGAGCAAAATTAGACTGGAGAGATGCAGCCAAGCACTGCAGATGTGCAATGAAATCTGTGTGAGACCAGTGGATAAACGCAGTCAGTCAGCGCGGAACCCCTGAAATAAAACATGTCATCACTTAAAGTTTACTATTGTTTTGCAAGAATTCTACACACTGTGGCCATTGGTCTGTACAAGCTCTGGTTTCAATTGGAAAGCAATATTCGAAGCAGTACCTGCAAGGAACAGGAAGGTCACTGTGATTGTTCCCTAGCATTCTAGCTGAATATAACATATTTGAAGAAGATTCTAAGAGCATTTAGAGGTTAAATTGAAGTTAGCACAAAACCCCACAAATCACCCTAAAGACAGAATTCTGTTAATCTTCAGTAAAACTACTGGAAAAGGCAATGTGGCAAAGCAGAGACTATGCACCCCCAGAAAGTAATGTGGAGTGGATAAATTATCTACTATTGACCGGAAAATCGCGGAGTAAACTGAACAAAATGCTGCGAGCCTGGGACATGTTACAAATTTTTTTTCAGGGCAACAGTGTTCACTGTGATGTCAAAACTGTGTTTTGGCATATTGATCTGAGTGAACAACACAGCCTCTGTTTTGCTACATATTTTGCCAACTATCTGTAAGCTTTTGTGCTCATCACTCTCAGCTTCTAGAGCTATTCCCGTATAATAAGGACAGGCACTCTTAGTCTAGTGAGTAGCTGATGGCAATCAGGAAACAAAAATGTCAAAGATTCAACCCATAACTAACTCCTAAATGAAAATCTGGACAGGAGTATTAATCTAAATGCAGAAAACTTGAAAGAATTTGAGTCACCTGTGGGTGGCATCTGTTCATTTTTGAAGGATTTTGCTGCTGGCCATGAGAAAACAGGAACCACTCAGGAAACAGGCAGAACCCTTGATAGAAGGACAGGCCAGTCTTTCACAGACATGAACAATAGGTTTTACAAATTTTTTGCACATTTGGCAAAAGCCCATGGATTTTTGCAGTGGTTAATATGGAGTGACTAAAACAAAACACAAACAAACTAAAGTTAGAGGACCCAGAGCAATAAAATGTTGGGAGGGCGAGAAAGGAACCAAGATGCCAGTCCTTAAATAGTATTTCAAAGGACTGAGCTTTAGGAGAATCTCCTGGTGATAGAGATCCTGTAGCAGTTCCTCTGTCATTTTCCCCAGACCGTGCTAGAAGTAGTGAGTGAGTGTAGGGGTAAGTTAGAGTTAAAATAGCATTCCTTCAAACAGAAAGTCCTGGTTTCCAAAATCAGGGAAACTAGTGGTTTGTCTTGCCCAGAAGCAACAGCAACAACTTGCTCTCTTCACATGCACAATGCACTTGTATTCCAGGAGAGGTAATGTACCATGAGTTACCTGATAGGCAATATCTCACCTTTAAGACACCGTGTGCTGCCTCTAGCTATAAGTAGACCCATAGCCCACCTTTTTTTTTTTTTTTTTCCTTAAATCTTACTTCAAGTGCTGGATGTATCCCCTCAAATTAATGAACAGTACTGAGTCCTCCAAACAAGCAGATTAACACAGTGAGGAACTTGGTATAGATGCAAATCAAAGAGAATATAGTTATATAAAGACGCATGTCTTCATTTACTTCAATTGTATGTAAGATACATATCCATATACATATATTTTGTCTAACAGCACAAATGCTAAATAAGTAAGCTTTGCTATTCCTGGCACATTTCAAAGTTACTCAGAGGATTAAAATGTTAAGCAATATTATGTGTATTTCATGGAAAATGTTTCTGTTTGTCTCACATTAATTAAAATTCAACTCTTCCTCTTATAAACCAGATTAAAAGAGAGGTAGAATATTGCTGGCCAACTGCAGCAGGCAACAGCAAGCAGAAATGCTTATTGTGGGAGATAGGTTGAATATATGTGAGGAGCTTTTTGTATTTCCTTTCAAAGCCACGTGTCTCAGAAGCTATTTCCTGACAGAATAGCAGGGTATTCTCTCTCTGTGAATTAACCATTTCCACAGACAGTGCTTTTCATTGCCATGGCAAACCAGCAGGTAGGAAATTCTGACCTTGGTGCTGATGCATGCTTAAACGATAGCTAAAATTTCCTGGTTTGTCCCTGCATGTTTAAACAGTGAATAAGTATATTTCCTGCACTTCACCCAAATGAATTCATGACAGAAAATGAATCTTCTACCAATTTCCCTGTTTCCTTCCCTTCAATCCAGTTACTGCACTACTATAATAACATGCATATCATTTGAAAGCTGTTATGCTTATGAGTGCCTGTATCTGTTCCAAACATCTCTTCACTGTCTGGGTAACCTCCAGACCGGGAGACCTAAAGTCATGGCAGATCTGGTGGTTTAGGCAGTTGGTTCCATTGAAATCAGCATAGACCCTCTGGATCATGCATATGATTTGCTTGTGAATTTGATGCAGAACTTTTATGAGAAAAGGCTTTTATATTGATATTTATGATTTTATAAGGCTAAAAATAACACTGAACACACCATTTACAGCTACGTGTTTACTTCTTTCCTCTCTGGTGCTTTCTAAATTCCACCCTCCTGAAGTATATGGTGCCTTTTCCAGGCTGCATCTTTGAATTCTCTTTGTAGCTATATTCTATGATTCTATATCTTTTAGCTTGCTGACTTAATCTGGCAGGGCCAGAATTTGCTACCTGAGCACTACAGATTTAGCACCAGTAGATTCTGATTGATTAAATCTCAAAACCAGGCACTCTCCCATGTTCTGATCCCTAGTTGTCAGGTCATCCAACAGCTGAGAATCTTTCTTGAAGTTTTGACCTTAACTCATCTATTTGGGCATCTCAGCTACTTGTCAGTAGTTGGCAGTGACCTTACATTTTACATTCACTTCTTTTGTGAGTCTGAATGTACAACGCTAACAGTGGATTGCATTGATGCCTGTTGTCATTGCTTTGTATGGCTGTGAGATGTTTGGAGCCAGATCTGTGGGCATAGTAGTGTTTGTTCTTACATCCTCTTAAGTAGTGATGCTGGCCGACATAATTTTGTGTAGCCTGTATTCAAGCTTCCCGGGAAAGCTCCTGGAAAAACAATTATGTTTGGGGTTTTTTTTAATCCAGATTCTCTTCTGGTATTTCCTAGGGAGCAGATAGGTATGTTGTGATACACTGACATGTTATGGGACTTTATTTTATAAGATGGCATGCAAAAGCCTAGGGATTTAGCTACTGACCATTTTTAACATGAGAAGATATTAGTCAACCTTGGTATCCTGCCTCAAGCAGCAGCCAGTCCCAGAAAACTTAAGATGAAGAAAATATTCTCTTTTCTATATATTTAAATTAGTTCCAATGGTCTTTAGTTGATGGGGTTTATTAATTTCTTTAATGTTTGTCTTTTCTTTGTATGGTCATCTCATTTTTTGTTAGATTAAAATGGATAATTAGAGGATTTGACCACCAGGTGGCCTACTACACTGTGTTGTTGGCATATGCCCTAACTCCTTAAAAGGGTGTACAATCATATTTATTAAAACTTCCGTTGTTAGATAGCGTTATTCTGTGAGTGTAAGTGTGGCATTTGCAATCTTAACTTTGTCTTTTTTGTTGTACCAATCAAATGCAAGTGTATTCATACCAGTGGGACTTTTTCAGGCTGATGAAAAGTTGCAAAATAAAAACCATACATAATGTCCTTAAAGATTTTTGCATGGTTAAAATATTCAAACCTTTTTCTTAAGTGCTTAACGACTTTACCAAAGGACAGTTAATTTCTGTTTCTGCCATTTCTTCCACACTATTAAAGAGGAAAAGAATAAAATCAATGCAATGGGAATTCTTCAGGCATCAGTACCAAATGCCAATCACCAATGAGCTTGAAAAATTACCTTTAATAGGGTTAATGTAGTGCTAGTGTAGTTGCGCAATCTACAAAAGCTCTATGGCCTGTTCTAAAATATGTATTCATTAATTTCTTTAAACTTCAGTTCTATGGCAACATATTATATACCTCAAGCATAATAGATAACTAAATGACCTAAAAGTTGACTCAGATGTAGATTTGAAAAATGTAACCTAGTACCTTTAGGAACATGGAGTATTCAACAAGGTATACTTTTTTATTTTTAGAATTATCACTAATAAGAAAATTATTATTAAGATAGGAAGTACAGCCACTTTAAGAGGTGAAATCACTTTATTTATGTCAGTGAAGTACAGGTACCATTCACAAAAGTTCTGTCACCATAAAAATCAGCCACCTTTGCCAATATTCTCAATAGAATGTATTCCTTAAAAAAATTTGAAAAACTGAATGAGCAATGGGCACGTTTTCTTTACCCCTCATCCTTTTCTCATTTTTTTTCTTGAAATTTTCCTGCTTTGTTTGGAATTACTAAATTCCCTACATAGTGTAACAAACATCTATTAACCAGGCAAACAGTTAAATTTGAAGACATCACTGCAGATTGCTCTAAGCATATGTCTTAATGGGCACAGATCTTTCCAATTTGTATTTGAACAGCCAAATAGCTATCATGACATGCATGATTACCAGGATAGGCTTTCCACAAAGCAGGACCAGAATGTCTTGAGAGAATGAAAGAAAGACAAAAGTTCATGTCTTCCCTAGTGTTTGTTGTAGCTGAAGTCGATTCAAAATATCCTGAATTTGCTTCATATTACTTCACTACCGGTTTTGTGTCCTGATACTTCTTGCTGCTGCAGCCTTTTGAAGCATTGCTTCCCTTCTCAGATATATGCCTATCTTTTCCAATTTTCAAGATATGCCTTTTCCATCTTCTTTAAGTAGAATCCAGACATTAAACCAACACTAACTTGCCAATCTCTAAATCCACTGGCATTGCAAGTGTGAGATATATATTTGGATATTGATGCTATAGTCACCAGTTTATCAGTTTGCTTAGGGCACAGAGATTAGCATTTCCATGAGGCAACACAAGCCGCCATGAACCTGTGGGTTTTTTTCCTGGAATCAGTTTTACTGCACTATCTTTACAGAACTATTATTTTTTTTAATTGCTGGTTCTATTAATATACTGGTGTTATGCTGTGTGCTGAATTCGGAGAAACTCATTACAAAATCCTAAACACAAAGGGGCAGATTCCCTGGTCTGTCAAGATCACTTCACATTCAACTTTACAATTTCCAGAGTGAATCTTGATCAGTTGATAGTGTGCACTAGAAAATACTCTCCTTGTGGATGAACATCTCATTTTTCTACTGTTCCCCATCCTCCTTTACAACATGAATAGATGCAGGAAAAAAATCCTTAAGTGAACCAGAGAACCTAACAAGTAAACCCCAAAATGTACAGGCAGTATTGTCCATAAGCACAAATAAAATCCAAACCCATTCTTTTTCATTTATATCAGGGACAAGTTATTGAAAATTTGTTTTCTGACAGCCCTAGAGAGAATCAAGAATGCCTGGTGTGTGTGTATTTGAGTTCACCAGCCTCTGCAAAAATTGTTCACCTTCTCTATGTTTTGGTGCTATAAACTGTAATCTCAGAAACACTGAACAGTTAACTCAAGATCAGTGCAAGTCATCTGGTTTCATGTTTGATTCTTGTAGTAATGTCATGCTTTCACAGACATTCAAGCTATTGGCAGAGGTATAAGAAGATAAAACAACAAAAACAGTTAAAAGTAAACAAACTCAAACTAGAAACAAGTCAAACCATTTCTAACAGTGAAGGAATCATAGAATCATAGAATGGATAGGGTTGGAAGGGACTTTAAGATCATGTAGTTCCAACCCCCCTGCCATGAGCATGAATGCCTCACCCTGGATCATGTTGCGCAAGACTCCATCCAACATGGCCTTAAACACTGCCAGGGATGGAGCATTCACCACTTCCCTGGGCAACCCATTTCAGTGCCTCAGTACCCTCACAGTAAAGAACTTCTTCCTTATATCTAACCTGAACTACCCCTGCTTTAGTTTAAACCCATTACCCCTTGTCCTATCTCTACAGTCCCTGATGATGAGTACCTCTGCGGCATCTTTGTAGGCCCCCTTCAGATACTGGAAGGCTGCTATGAGGTCCCCATGCAGCCTTCTGTTCGCCAGGCTGAACAGCCCCAACTTTCTCAGCCTGTGTTCATACAGGAGGTGCTCAAGCCCGTTATCCTTGTGGCCCTCCTCTGGACTTGCTCAAATAGCTCCATGTCCTTGTTATGTTGAGGACGCCAGAATTGCACACACAAACAAAAAAAAACCCTAGTTATTTTATCATCTTACCAAGGAATGCTGTGATTTTTCTATCATTTGCATCTTTAAATTAGGGCTGGATGTAATACCAAAAGATCTTCTCCAAGCCAGAAATTTGAGAGCTAAATGTATAGAGAGAAAGTAAGAGTAGGGCACATTTTATACAAATGATAAGGTTAGATTACGACAATTTCTTGAACTTCAGATGTATGAATCAGCCCAAGTTTTGTCAGAGAATATTTTGGCAGAATGCCATTAGAGATGAGAAGCTTTCAGCTTTTACCATGCCAGCAAGTAGCAGAGTTCACATTTAGCAGCAGCACAGATCCTTGAAAACAGACACCTGAAATCAGGGAAATAGAAAGAAACATAGAAAAGTTTCTGTCAAGAAAAACAGAAGTTTCTTTTGTTTCTGTCTTGCTAGTTGTTCAGTAAAGAGTTCAGTATCACTGTGTTCATGTATTCTTTTAAGGTAGCTATTAGTGTTAGTTCCTCCATGTTTGTAGAAATAAAGATTTATTGAGTTTAGAGCTGAGGTATTTTATAAAATGACTAAAATGTTTCATAAATGCATTATTTTCGGTGTGTTGTGAAGCAAACGACATTAAGTAGTTCTGAGCTCAGACAATATATTCTGTTCGACAGGATGCTGAAGCGAATCTCAAAAGACGTGCGTCCCCATATCAGAGATCATCCCTGAGACTGGGCACAGCATCCATCTCTTTTTCAGTTTCCTGTTTTAAATTGAGAATAGTATTTCTTTACCTCACGAGTGGTGGAAGTCTGCAACTATTTGGAGCATAGGAATGGCAAGCTTGAGCTTTCCTGTAAAAGGCTGCATTAGGCAAACCCTTGCTGGTTGCATTTGGAAAGAGGCTTAGTATCTCTTCTAGTCACAGCAGCAGTGGGAGATACAGACTGGCTTTTAGCATGTCCTGGGTTATCTAGTTTCCAACATTTCTGGACAGAACTGAAATTCACAGTAACATCTCACTCCACTACATTGCAGTGTAACAGAGTACATATTTCTGTTCGTGGTGGTTCATGATCATGCTTCACATACTCCTCAGAAGTTACAAGGGTCTTACAGAATAATCCCAATGCCACATGGAGGTGGTCTTTTTCCTTTTCCCATTATACCTGTGATGGTTCCCCCTCATTTTTATTGTTTTTCTGTCTTAAATTATTTACAAAATGAAAATGCTATTACATTCAGAAAGTCCATTTTTAGAAATGAACCCAGAGTCTGATTTTCTAAGACTCCAAAGGTAAAAAAAAAAATAAAATGGTATGATTCATCATATATGTAAGTTTGTAGAAGCAATGGCCACACTCATATAGTCCTTTAAATATCATTCAGCAAACATGGTGGTGTTGTTAAGTGTCCTAGAATTGAAATACATCTTGGAAGAACATCTTCCACCCTCAAGGTAGTCTGGCTCTTGCCAGAGGAAGCTTCTTGGGCATAGCATTGTCCTGTTTTGATCACCAGTGAGGAAAACAGAAAGCATCTGTGTTAAATACACATAGGTCAGTAAGAGTGCTGTCAGTCTCAGATATTCTGAAGAAGGCTAGTTGTTAGTTCTTGCTGTTTAGTCATCTTTAAATGCTTAGTTTGTTTCAGAGACTATTGACTTCCTATCAGTAAGGCAAAAAATGATCACTGCTGCTGTACATTTGCCACCAAACCTGTTAATACCATAAAAAAAGGAAATATTTTCTTCCATGATAAAATAATTCAATGACATTTGTGAGGTGCGCAACTTCTTGCCAACTCTTCTAATTTAAAACATTATCTGTTTGAGGAAAACATATGTTAGAAATTTTTAATTCAGCGATAGGAAAGGCACTAATGAAATATGCATGTATGAATTTTGTATTGAATAAGTTTCCTCTTTCTTGAAATGTGATTAAAACCCTAACATCTGGATTATGTTTTAAAAGCTTGAATTTCCAGTTTTCAGAGAGATTCAATCTATTTTGACACTGTACACTTAGCCTTAACATTTTCAGCATGCTGTTAACATTACTTGCTATTGTAAAAAAATAAGTTCAGGTTTAAACAAAGTTAGACTTTTCCTAATGCTAAAAATATTTTCTGAAATAGCTGTTTCTGCAGCATTCATACAGCCTTAGTTTAGGAACTGTCAGCAGTTCCATTATAAATTTGCTCTTGAAAGTGGTTTGTAGTTGATCATAAAAATAACTTTTCAACTTGAGAGTATTTTTTCTTTTATTAAAATAGTACTATGTTTTTCCTAGAATAATATTAAAAATTAAAACCAAGTTCTTAAGAATTTATAAAATTCAGTATAAAATGAGACTTGCCCATTGTTAACACAGACAATGGCACTGGGATGCCAGCTTTCTCCTTTCATTTTAATAACATCAATGTGTACTGGAAAAGTGAATGCCTATTATCTGCCTTGTCTCTTTAAGGGTTCAGGATATGTCTGTCTAGAGATGATAATAAATAGTTAACTGTATAACTTTTGTTTTTTAACATGTTTTAACAATAGTTTTGATGGGGTAAGTTGCAATCATATAGCTGTAAGAGGAATTACGGTGATTGCCAGTGTTTTAGGTAGTCAGTGGAGATATTTTAGCACTCCTAGTGGACCTGCTGTGTGTGCCAACTTTGACATAACTCAAGGGAAATTATAAGGAACAAATCAAATAGCCCATTATAAAAACTATTAGCTTTCACTTAATACAGTACAGGATGTGCATTTAAAATAAAAACGACATTTTTTATTATAACTTTGGGTCAATTTGAGAAATCTGCTGTCAACACCCTTTCTAATCAGTAGCTAGATGGGCCCTCAAACAGGTATAAGTTCTGTCATGAAGAAGAAAAAGCTCAAATACTTTAAAGATCATATTGTTCGTCTGGATACTACATGTAATAAGAACTCAGATCCACATGTGCTAAGGCTAGAGACTGAAAAAGCTAGACACAGTCTGTGTGGTCTTGACTTCAGGTCACTCACCAGCCTGCAGCGATTGCAGGGCTATCACCACAGGCCAGGGATGATTTTCTTTTTCTCACAGTTGAAATAAGTCTAGTAATTTGGATTAACAAAGATACTGTGCCTTAAATGGTGTGTGTCTTGTACTTTGTCAATTTTCCTGTCCTTTGGTGGAGACTTTGAGTTCTGCCCCTGTTGGTCTGAGGAACTTAGATTTCCATTTGTCTCTTTCTGCAGTGGCAAGCCTATTCTCCCATGAAACAGTATGGCAAATAGGTAAGAAGTTCCAAAGATATTCTAACCTTAAACATATCCCAGTAGGTTTTGCTAGAAGAGAGGGTAATTTATTTGTCGATTTTCAGTCAAGCTTCACTTATGGAAGGCTACTACTGACCATCATTAGCATTCTGGCTGAGTAACAATGGAGTAAGGACTTCAGAAGAGCCAGTCTGTGAAAGATAGATGTGCAAGAACATCCATTTCAAAATAGAATGATGCCTGTAATGCACAGCCTGACAATAGTCAGTGCATTTGGAATTAAATCTTTGTATGGAGGAGTTTCAATTTTATGTTTCATGCATACTGCAAAAGTAGGCACAGCTTAGCAGAAGGGAGGATAACAGGTTGTAAATTACTTTCTTTGATTATCTTCTTCAAAAAATCTCTGTAATCTTACAATGTTGTATTTTATTTTGTAAAAGTTTAAATGTAAAAATGTAGCTATATGAGATTTCAGAATATCCAGCAAGGGATGGAGCTGCAACTCCACTTTTTTGTTTCCAGGCCAGTTTGCTTGCCATCAAATACATTTTCTGCTCAGTAATGGGCTAACAGCAGTCTTTACCAGTGTTTTTGGAATCTCCCTTACTCTGTAATTCTTTCCTCAATAAATATACCTGAGCACTAACCCAAGGGTATAGCGGTTATTAATTCTGGAAGAGTACCATTTTAAAGTTATTTAATATCAATTATTCTCCAGGCAACTAAATAAATGTAAATTAAGCTAAATCCACATTTGATATGTTAAGCATGTGCATTGTTTACATTTATATTGGTCTGTACTAAAAGTCACACACCACACACACTGGTGGTTCAAGGGTTTGAAAAATACCTCAGAGCTTGAACAGCATTGTAGCAAGCAGTGTAAGATGAATCTCAGCAATTCCTTCATATATCAGCCATAGATCCCAGTAAAATGCATGGTTTATAAGACCGATGGATTGTTATGATGTGAAGTACACCAACTCTGTGGCCTTACCTCAAATGTGCTATCCTGTATGGTGGGACTGTTTTCCACCATCATCTGCCCAGATTTGTCTTTGTAGATGGGCAGCAGTTTCTAGATCTATGGAATCACATGCACCTAATACTGGATAACTCTTGCTATAGGAATTCAAACTGCTGTATTTTGGTTATATGTTCTTAGCAATTTCATTATATTTAAAATCTGGTTAATAGTGTAGTAAATAACTGGTATTGCTACAAAATTGCATTTTGAAGGCAATGGGATTGAATTTCAACACAAGTTGACACTCAATTAAAATTTCCATATATCTAGTGAATTAGCCAGTTCTTGGCTGCTATATTAAGGTGGATGTCTTCCTGCTTAACTGAATACTGAGGAAGACAGGCAAAATGCATAATAAAGCCAATTCGAGACTTAATATACCCACTCAATTTTTTACTGTTTGTATCAAGTAGTAAGATTGCAGCAGAACAAACTCAGGAATGTGGATTAAAAATTTCAAATAATCATTATTAAAAAAAAAAATCCTCTATTTTTAGAGTAGCAAAGCTTAAAAAAAAAAAAATAGAGAGAGAGAGAAGCCCTTAAAACTTTGTACTGAATTACTGCCATCAGCCAGTAGATCCATGGGGCTTGTTCGGCTAAAAGCCACAACAGACTTTGTAATGCAATGATGTAATCTTGGCTTTGTGTCATTTATATTCAACCTAAAAAAAACAATTTTCCTGAATAGACAGGCTGACAACAATATTGTTCAGTGTTGGTTTTTATTTGGATTGTTTCCAAATGGTTCATATGCCTCCACAGCAACACCCTATGCCCGCCTAAGTTTTTACTCCAAATTCCAAAGTTTCCCCTTTTTCTTCCCATTTTATTTTGCTTTTAAAGTCCCAGTTATGTTTGTGAAACTAACCAGCTCGGCCACAAAATTAGGATGTATCTTGCAGAGTGCATTCATTTTACTTTTTGCATATTTTTCCCGAGGTCATGTCAAGGTTAGTTTGAATTCCATCCTACATTAAGACTTCTTTCACAGCTATTTAGCTCTGCAGCCTACTCCCCGCTGGGGTCTGCCCCTTGGGCACGTCAAAGCTTCAGACCTGACAAATCACACACAGATGAAGCTGTACAGTTTTTTAAACAGTTTCATCAGTAACGTGGGTTTTTTTTTTTCTTCCTTTACGCGATACTTTTTTTTTTTTTTTTTCCACTGGAGTTTGTTCTCTGAATTGCAATATCCTGAAGACTGATTTCCATATGGAAAATTCCCTTGCTCAGGCAAGTTGTAAAATAGAAATGGCATTGTACAGTACGTGCCACTCACAGCCTCCCTGAAATTCAAAGTACTGCAGATCCTCTTAATTAGCAACAAGCTATAGCTCCTTGTCTAATAACTGTAATCGTATTGTTAACATCTATTTGCACAGAAAAGCCTTAAACTATAAAAGCTGATAAATATTCAAAATTTATTGCCCATATTGTGAACCCGTTAGTTATCCAGGAGAGATGTTAGTTGTTCACAGGAATAAACTTCTGTCATCCTTTGGATTACTCAGAGGAGTAAATGTTCATCGGTGTCAAAAAATGATGCTGTGCTTTAGCAGCAATCCGTATGGGATTTGGAAAATGTTAAGAAGGTGTATATGCTTGTATATTTAATTAGCTTTACAACTATGTGCAGGGCTTTCACTACCTACATTCATGTGCAGATACACCCCCCCATGTATATATGGCTGCACAAAACCCCATTGGGAGCATATAATGCAGCTTGCAGGTGAAAATACATTTTCTAAAATTCTTAGCTGTAGACTGCTATCGTTATTTTAGCATTTGGTGAAACTAATGGTGCAACACCATTTCCCCTTTAATTGATGAAGTTAAAATGCTTGGCTGCTAATGAGTGTATTAGCAAACAATATACCCTTAACAAGCTTAAGCAGCTCAGGATTTTAAAAAGCAGCTTACTGTCCTCCTCATTTTTATAAGACAAAATGTACTGCCTTCTACAAATTGCTTGATCGACTGATGAAGTACTATAATTATAGTTGTATTGCAGTTTTGACAAAGCCACAATAACAGATTGTAGTTTAGTCCCCACTCTAGGCACACAACTCTTTGCATTACAAAACCCAGTTTTACTGGTCTAATTCTTACTGAGAACAAAAGGCACCTGGAGATGTTAACTATATACTAAAAGAAAACTTGGAATCTAGGAAATAATAATATTGAAGCATGACTTTTCTTCTCGCAGTTAGTTCATTGGGAATGGTATCTAATGAAGAGTTGTCTAAAGGCTTGCTTGTTTGGAACTAATTAAAGACAGATATCCTAAATAGAAAAAGGATCATGGGAATTACATTAGGTGTCTGGAGACTTGTTATTCTTTTGGTACTCTGAGCAGATTGTGGAAGTTGTTAGGAATTCAAGAAATAAGGCAAGCTAATAAAAAGTTCTATTTTTCTGGTTATTGGCCAACTATTGTATTTTTGTTTGCAATAAGATTTGTGCCAACAGGCTAGGGGCTTGAATAAAACATTTAAACATTTGTGCATTAACACATTATGGTGAAAAGAGAGTCTTGTGCTTTCACTCAGTGCATTTCAGCCTTCAATTAATGTGAAAGCACTACAATGCCTATGCAACTTCTCTTGCCTAGTGGTGCACCATTTATCATTGCAGTTTTACATTGACCTTGACACCCACTTCATTAGAATAAAGATTGTCTACCATTTAGGTTACATTGTTCCTCTGCACAGAGACCCCATGCAAATTTCTGTTCAGATAGAAGAGCTGTGAGCCTGTCAGAGGTCATCTGCATTAAATGATTGCAGCTATTTTCCAACTGCTTCTTTTCATTCTACTCAATTCAGGCTAGGAGGATCAATCAAGCCCTCTGCCTGAAACAGTGGGACTGCTGGGAATATAACTGTTTTTGGTAGTAGTGGATATGCCCTAAACAGTATTAAATATTTAATATAAATTCATTAAAGGGCATACAAAGTCTTCAAAAGATATTACGTTTATAGTAAAATTTAGAGGGTTGGGATCACCCTCCCTTAAAAAAAAAAAAAAAAAATAGAAGGCAGAACAATGGGTACCAGCTGCATAATTTTTTAATGGCAAAATTTAGTCATGAAGTTACTTAATATTTCTTTCAATGTGTTTATTTCTCTAGCTGCCACAGAAAGAAATGCATAGCAGAAGTGTAATCCACATTTGCTACTTTCTGAAACAAAAAAACAAGGTGTCTGCAGGGGCTTAAAACAAAAGTGCCAAGATTTGTTTTGTTTTACAAGCATGCACTCATACACACATGCACTCTCACACAAATACATATTGTACTATTGTGCTTATTTGTAGGGGAAAAAAGCAAATGGAAGTAAGTTAGCGCTCTCCTTGAGTTTTCTGAGTGATATAATTGGAATTAAATTATTAATGGGAGATACTTAAAAAAGATCGTTTTATGATCTTCTATTAGAGAATTTGCAATTCATTTTAATATTTGTAGTTTGATTTATATCAAAGATAATGCAATCTATGTCCAATTAACAATACATAGCCAATGTAATATGATTTCCAGATCATGCAAATGGAATAAACTAGAAGAGGAAAAACTGATTCTTAACCTCAGATGTAATTTGCTGTGTGAGTTCTGGCAATTTTAAATGACATTGCACTTTTTAATTTTTCCAAAGGCTCAGCAGCAAATTTATCCCAATCAAGAAAGCCTATTATTAATTTACAAGGACAATTGTAGGAGTCTTTATAATTTCCCTGTGCAATTATTTCCCATAAATTGCTAATAGTGAAATATATAAAGTTTGCAAGAAACAGCAACTGCTATTTGTCTAGACAGATCACTCAGCCCAGATCTTGAATGTTGTCCAGAGGTTCTAGTGCTATTGGCAGTGTAAGAAATATAACCAAGTTTCTGGACGGTTTCTAAAATGTTTCACACTGATAACACGGAAAAGGTAGAAGCATTAAGAGCTATTGTGAAGCGTGGGCTGGCCTCTAGCAGATTCCTTCACTTTGCTTGTATACAGCTGAGCTTTGGACCCTGGACTTTGGAATAAAAAGACTCTTTGTTCATCACTGAATGGCATTAGGCATGGGGTTCCTAAGGGGCCACCATGAAGCCTAGCATGAGGAGTGCAAACATTATCCAGAAAGCAAAGTGAGAATGTGTGTGAAGGCATGACAGACAAATATTACTATATGTGCGTTCGTATATGTTTATGTATATTTATGTTGAATATTTGGTGAATTGCATGCAGAGTGTTCTTTACTCAATTATATGCATGCAGTTAGTATATTTTGCAAATGTGTGCCAACACTGATGATGCATGCACATACAGACACTGAGCATGTGTATGCATGTATTCATGTCTTCAGCAGTGGGAAACCCCCAAAAGGCAAGTTTTTAAAATTTAAAAATCCAATCCAGGTAAAACTCAAATTGCTGGTCACTCAGTCCTGATCTCAGTTGTGCATTATACAGTGCTATTGGACTGAAGATACTTTGTTAGTGTGTGAATGATGGAATGCAGAACATCTACAAATAGCACACCCTTATTCCAATAATGGAGAAAGTTCACTGGCTTAATTCTTCTGTACTTTGTAGCCATAGCTCCACTGTGTGTTCAGTGTGTCTAGTCTCTTTTCACTATAACCAACAGAAGCACCATACAAAAGTCTTACAATGGATGTCTTAATCTCTCTGTGTGCTTTTAGAGAATTATTTTGAATTCCATCATGCAGGCTTTTTTTTTTTTTTTTTTCCTTTTCTGAAGTTTTATTACAACAACAGAATTCCCAGGGAGCTTTAGGGGCAAGGTTCGCATAATATTGCCCTAAAGTTTTGCTCAAGGGGTGGAATCTGCACCCCAATCCTGGTCATCTTTTTGTGATGTTTCTCTTTCTGAAAGATGCAGCGCGCAGTCTTACAGAGTTGTTAACTGTGTACAGATTTTTTTATTGTTTACCAGACAGTGCACATCTACAAACCTTTCATGATGATTTCTTTCTCTGACCTCTCAGTGACTAGGCATCTTGTTCCTTAACACTGAGGGAGGCTGAAAAATGCTTGAGTTGCTCAATGTGTGCCTTCTATACCAGTTTCAAAATGGCTTATTCTTCTGGTTTCCATGGTGACAATTAACACTGTTACAAGGCATTGTTCCAGTCTCCATTTGGGCAGAATTTTCGGGTGTGATTTTTCACACAAAAAATGTTTTATATAATTTTTTTAAAGAAAAAAAGGGGAGGGGGGGAAAGCACAGTTCAGTATAAAGTATCAAAAAAAAAAAAATAAATGTGTCTCAATCAAGCCTGCGTGGATTTCTTGGAATATTTTTATCAGGGGGAGTAAGGTTTTAACTTCCTTTGTTTTGGAATTCAACTTCTCATGGTTTAGATATTTTTGCCAAACTTATTCGCAGCTGAAGGCTACTCCTTTTTTTAAAAAAAAATCCACTATATTGTCCTTTGGGAAATATTGATTGTATGCTGGTGTTGAGTGTGAAGTGATAAAGAGCCAAAATTCTTTAACTTACATAACAATGTTTTGGATTTCTTTTAAGCGACTTCAGGAACACAAAATCAGCCATGCATGCCCACAGCTAATCATGCTGTAAATATTTTGCAGGATTTTCCAGTATGTTGTTGTTGTTTGGGTTTTTTCCCCAGTTTTTTAATATGACAGGTGTTGTGAGAAATTAAATATTACTAATTTATTTGTTTTTGTTTCTGTCACGAGAAACCTGTGACTAACTTCCTTAATCTCATTTTTGGCTATTAAACAGCCATCTATATCATAGCATCCACAGGCTGTCACAGCAGAGCAGCCTGTGCTCACTTAAAGCTGAGGAAAGAATGAATCTGAAGATTAAATTATCTTCTCACCACAGGATTAAGTAGTCCTACCAGACTAGGGTTGTGCAGTACTGATAGAGCTGGTAGCTAATTTTTCCTTGCAACTGCTTAGAGTGTAGGTGTTTAATGGATAAAAAAATAGCATTAGCAGTAGCATCTCGTGCTGTCAGTTCTCAAACTGTACCTCCTGTATGTTAAGCTCTTCCCCTAACTTAAAATACACACTGCATATTAAATATCCAGGAGTGAAACAATACTGACTCTCAGTCACATATCAATACATCTAATAATGAACTGAATGCTTTCATCTTTTACAGTTGCAGTATAATGCATTTTCTATCAATCAGCACTTTCCTCATGCTTGTTTATACAGTAGGCTACATGGTGTGTCAGACAGAGCATGTGCTTAAAATCTAGTTTATTTATTTTTTAATGTAATAACCTTTTATAACATCTGTCACACTATTTGGGTTATGCTGCACTGAATCGTTTTATCTAGTCCAAAATTAAATCAAACATCTTCTGTTCCTATGTTAACAAGAGCATTGTAGTTAGAAACATGCACTGTGTTTCATTTCTTTAGCAGTCCTGCAATGTCCACGAATATTCCAGCCCCAGTCCTGGCAGCAGCAGCTGCCAGCCCAGAATAGGTGATGAGCGTTAACTAGCTGTGCCTGCACCAGTGTCACACAGCTAGAGGACTCCCTCAGTCTATTAATTCACTTGACAAAAGAAAGGGAGTCGCATGAACTGGATTTCAGTGCCTAGCAAATTGGACTCTGGATTCGCCTTGATATTACATGTACTTATGGAAATAATTATGCAAATCCTTTTCAGCTATATCATCTTTAAATAGAAATCAGATTACATAAAGAAGATTGTAATCTCCTCCAGTAACCATTCTAGCTGAAAAGGCAATAATACAGCACCAAGAAGCATACTTGTTGAACATTTCAGTCCAATAAAATGGTGTTGCGCCTTGGCGGATCCGGTTCCCTAGTGCCAAGCCTGGTTGATAGCTACTGTTGTGCATTTCTAAAATGTTAGCCGCAGCAGACCAAGTAGCAAAAGGCAAGTTCTTTATAAACAATTCCTTGTGTTTTACCATGCATATTCATGCAATTTTGGATACGCAGACACCTGATCAGTGTTCATTAATAATGAGAAATGGTTTAAATCACCTCATTTAAAACATTTGCTCTATGATCCACAAATGACTAATATTTGCTGAAGTTTACATAATACAAATGATGTGCATGTGTTGTGTAAATGAGAGATTAAAATATGAAACTAACAATATGCAAACATATGCATGGAAATGCTGAGGACCTGTTAGCTGAAACAGTGATTTCACACCTTTATTATTTTCTTTAAGCTGTCTCCAATTGTTTTTTTGCTTTGTTTTCCTACAGAACATGTTCTTGGATCTGGCTAAGGCACCCATGTTTTAAACATTCCTTATTCTAGTTTAATTTTTTATACTTATCCCAGTTATTAATATTTTCAGTATGAGCTGCTATTGCAATTTTCTTGGCTGAATTTAAAGCAAAGAAAGCTTAATGTTTAGGATGCCATTTGCTAATAGCTATGCATAATTTATGTATGTCTTGTAAACACCTTTATAAGAATATGTGTTGAACTCTCAGTAAAAGGTACATTTTTGGCCATATCAGAAATTGTAATACTATGAGTGTTTCATACATAAGAAAGAGAGGGAATTAGCTTAACTCTATGTAGGTTATGTATATGAGTGGATGTATCTGTTAAATTTTATTTTTTTATATGCTGTACCATTTACTAAAATATAATTCATCATTACAGTAACTATTATATTTAATACTTATACCAGTTTTCAGAGAATGCAGGTTTTGAAGAGATTTATCTGTTGATGTATCTGTAGATTAGAATACATTTTTATAGAGTATATAAGTAATATACAGCTGAAATGTTTAGAAAGTTGTATTATAGTCATTTTAAAAGAAGCTTCTGTTTTTTTCCCTGTTTTCTCTCTCTTTTTTTTTTTTTTTTTTTTTTAACAATAAATGACAGTGCAGGAAATAAAAGGTAGTTTGAGCTGGAAGAAACTATTGGACTGTATGAGCATTGTGGCTGTTCTTGTTTGTGTGCCATCTCACTGTTCCTGTTGGTTGACGCAATAAAAATCAAGTTACTGATATTATGTAGTAAAGGAGTTGTGTCTGGTTGTTTTTCTAAAGTTGAACTTTCATATTTTCATGTGTAACAGCATTTCAGACCCCTGTATCAGACAGAATCCACAATAAGAGAGAGAAGAAATAAACTGTACAGGAAACATAATTATGAAACTATTTCCTTGATTTTTTTGGGGGTGGTTGTGGAGTTTTTTGTTTTGGTTTGTGGTTTTGGTTTGGGGCTTTCTTTTTTCTTTTAATGGAGACACTCAGTGTTACTTGCTGAAGTAGCATATTTGAAAAATAAGATACCTCTGACCTGAATGAGACAAAGGCAGATCAAGCTTCAGAGTGTTAGTGAATACTACTCTACAAGCGAATATTGTGAGTGAATATTACTATATATAATCAGTTGCTAACTGCCTGCATAGATATGTCACCCAGAAGGCTATGTGCTTGTTACCTTAATCTAAGATGTGTCAAGAGAAGTTTTATGCTTAAAAAAAGAAAAAATAATTAACAAATGATGTAGTGATCATGATCATAACTGTGCACAAAGAATTAAAGTTTATTTTTTATACAAAGAAAACACTTTACAGTAGCTAATATTATCTATTTCTTTTCATTTTAGAGATACAATGTAGAAATGTCAATCAGGCACCCGAAAAAGATGGAACTGCTTAGTAAGGTTGAAGCTCTGAAGAAAAGTGGTGTTTTACTACCAAGTGATCTCCTAGAAAAAGTGGATTCAATTAATGAAAAATGGGAACTGCTTGGGGTATTTGCATTTTTATTACTGTTTGTAGGTTGTGTGTACATTTTTGTGTGTTGAAGTATGCTGTCTGTCTGATTTCTAATTTGAGGCACAAATATCTCTCTCTTTCAATTCACCACGTACATTTCAAACAAGCTACTCATGCTTTATAAGAACTACATAGTATTTTCCTCTTCTGTTGATTTTTCTTTTATTCCATGCTTGTCTCCTGTCTGACTTTAATAATTTTAGTTCTTTAATACATAAAAAATGTAAGTAAAATATGCCATGTATTACTGGTATGAACCAAGTCAACTATAATGCAGTATATCTGATATACACTGACTGTCATGCTTGAGTGAATGTTAATAGAATTTATTCTGAAGTTACATGTTAGAGACATCTACTGTTTAACTATTTACTATACCTTTAAGATGAAAAGTGGGGTTGTCACTGCATATTTCAGGTGGCACTGATGGCTCAAAACCAAATGTACAGATTCAGAACAAATTTGAATACCTGAAGCTAACAATACAGGTTATGTTTCATGCTGCTATATTCAGCTCACTTTTCACAAAAGCCAAAAAAGTTTCATGTAATTAATTTCATGCTATGATAGGCTGGGTCTCAGCCAAAGAGTGAGATACAAGAATCTGGCAAAAAAAGCAATATAGTGATTCTGTTACCCAGAGACCAGTGATGGCACTGTGCAGGAGACACTATTGTCCTATTGTTGTAAAACAGCTGAGAGAGAGAGAGAGGTCAAACTATATATTTTTCCATCCACTTCTCTCCTTAATTGCCTTCACTTCAAATCAAGGGTAAGATAAATTTATAAATTACTTTAAACGATTAATTGTAGATGTGTGATATTAGCAATAGAGTTACATTGCATAATTTTGCATGCTATTAGTTTAAAAAAAAATCTAATATATTACAAGTAAGCTATACATGCAACCTGCCAACAGTATTTTAAATACTGACTTGTGTCACTTTAGTTTATTTGGTAGTGCATTAGCCTTTTTAGAAGGTGGGGCTTTTTTGGTTCAATGTAGTTATTTCTAATCACTGGATTCTCTAAATATGCAAATTGTAACCAAGTTGCTTTATTATTAGTGAGCTTATTACTTTTTAATTTTAATCTGCAGCATAACCACAAACATTTTAAAACTATTGAAACATTAATAAATTTTTTGATAAAATGGGAGTTATTAACCTATTCTTTTACATCTGGTCATGACAACTTGTATTTTAAAAGTAATTTCAGTTTTAGGCCTTACATTTTGTGATTTGCAATGTATTTAATCAGGTTAAGTCAGTGGCACTGATTAGAGCTGGCGGGACATAAAACTATGAGATGGGTAACTGATCATAAGCCTAAAAATCTAGAAACAGTCCGTCTCAAAAAAATAAAAACAAAAAACCTCCACTTCTCAGTATGTTAAAATGAGAATATACCTCTGGATTAAATTTTGCCATTAATTTCAGCATTTACAGAGAAATAAAATATAACAGTTTTCCTGCTAAATGCAATTTCATGAATAATAAGCAGAGTTTGATAGAGTTTTGTTTAATTTAATAAAAACCTCTGCAGAAACTAACAGCACTAGGCATACTGTTTTAATTGGCATGATTACATTTTAATTGGCATGAAAAAAATTAAAGACAAGGATTTTAACTTCTAACAATGGTAAAATAGAGGGATATGGTTTTTAATATTACTTTCATCTCAGGTGAACAGTGTGGAATGGAAATACATTAGAATGAAATGTCAGTGGTGCGTACAGTTTAATCTGTGAAATTTTGTCCCCTGTGCTGAATATTACTCTGTCTCAATTGCATATTAAACAACCCTATCAAGGCAGGCATTGGCATCTGCTGTGCTGACACAAATTGTGAATTAAATGAAATTGATGTCCTCTGTCGTATATTTATGAAGACGGACCATTCTCTGAAGTATTCTGTTTATGAAGAATTTATGATTGCAAACTGTTCCAGAACAAAAAAGTGGCAATAAATTCTTTTTTGTGACCCTACCCTCCAAGGGCATTGATTTCACCTCCTGCTGCTACTTTTGTTACAGCATAAAAACAATAGCTAGCTCTGGATTCCACCGAGGGTCTTCAAATTATCAATATTTGCACCATGAAAATAGAAGGGTGTTGCCAAGAAAGCATGCCTGTTATGACCTCCTAAGATGTTATTTACAGAATACCACATAGTAGATTAATGTCTGCTGGTCTATATTTTTTTCTGTTTTAAAGCTTATTTTTGGAAGCTAACCTCGTTGTTATAAATTATATTCCAGTAACTTTCTAAAGCATGTGTTTTCATCAGACAGCCGTACTAGGTCACCTAAAACTGTATCTTCATGTTACAACAATTAACGACTGCTAATTATCAGTTTAAAAGGTTATTGGATGTGATTGTCAGTCTATATTCAATATTCTGTAATCGTTAGCACAGATCTAGTGCTTATAATAAGTGTCAGTCTGACAGCCTCTTATAGGTCAGATAAAATACTGCTTGGCATAGAAAAAGCAGGCAACAGCATATCTCCCTTGTGATGTTAAAGGATTGCCTTTCAAAATACTGAAAAGGAAGGTAACTTTCTATCCCTAGCCTCTTCAGAAGATTCATTATGCTCACAGCGTCCACTATCAGAGTGTTATTCAGTGGCTCTTTTATTAGAAATACTATTTTGAAAAGCTGTAGTAAATTAGTTTCATTAGCAATCAGAGGTGAATGTTTATTTTGGTCCATTATTTTTAAAGTGGATGCTTAACATGGAGAACTTAAATCTGAATTTAGTTTCCTAAATAATTGGTCTGATGTTCAGGCACACTGAGGCTTTGCAGTTTCTAGCTTATTGGCTTCTGAATGAGTTCATCCACTTTTAAAAGCAAACCAGCTGTTTTGTGATGTATCTGCTCCTGTATACAACTTCAGGGCTGCAAGTTTGGAAACTATGACTTAACAGTTCATACCTCAAAAAAATAACTCAATATTTCAGTGTTTCCCAAAAAAACTTAGATGGTACCATGGATAAGAGTTTGGTGAACTCAGTGCTTGTCATAGTTTCTGTTACTTCCTAGAAACGACTCTCATGGTCATAAGCATCTAAAGTTACGGACAAATTTTGGAGAGTAACTGCCTTACAAAGTTATGTACCATTTTGTCTCCTCTGTCCATAGTTGCTCTTAATAAACATTGATTTATCATGCTCCCATCAAAGTCAGTGACCCAGAGAGAACAGCATGAGTCAGAAACAAGGATACAAAAATGAAATTGATTGAAACAAGGAAACAAAGACTGAAATTGATTGATATTAATAGTAATTATTTAAAAAAACACATCTCCAGTCATCTAACAGATGCTTCTTGTTGCACATTAACCTGTATATGTTTTGGTGCATAAGACTAATCTATGTTTTCTTTATCTGATGCATTAGAAAACCCTAGGAGAGAAGATCCAAGACACAATGGTAGGGCACAGTGGGTTAGGTCCACGTGACCTGCTCTCGCCTGAAAGCGGCAGCCTGGTAAGGCAGCTGGAGGTCAGGATCAAAGAGCTGAGAGGGTGGCTGAGAGATACAGAGCTTTTCATCTTCAATTCCTGTCTGAGACAAGAAAATGAAGGAACAATGAATGCTGAGAAACAACTGCAATATTTTAAGGTAAAAAAACCCCGTAGTTTTCATAGAGAGACTCCTCTTTATGGAAGGATAAAATATTTGTCTTATACATAATATAATGTAATGCATGTACATATGTAATCATATTCATATGTTTGCCTTCATTTATGTGATATGTGTTCATTTATGTAGATTTTATTGAATCTTTAAAATAATGTTTATTCCTAATACTTTGAGCAGAAAAGTGCGTTAGAAGGCTAATCACACCATAATTGGAAAAGCAATAGTATTCTTTCATTCTAGCTCACTACAAAGCTGATTTTTGTAATGAAAACCTTCACTCTGAATTTCACTCCCTACATCAGTTAAATTAATTAATGTGCTGTGTGACCATGAGTTTAATAGCCACTTTCTTTCCACATATGAGTCAAGAATAACCTATTTGAGGTTCACTTTTACAGAGATTTATATTTAGCACACATGAGAAAACATTCAAAGTTGCGGGGAATAGATATGTGGAAAAAAGACATATACACTGTGAGATTTGCATTAATCTAGGCCACATCTTAAGCCTAAGCCTGAAGATTTATGGAAAAGAGGGAAAAGAATTGTAGTCACAATTCTAATAGTCAGATGGATAAGCTCCTTCAACTGAAGGCCAGCATTCAGATTTGCAACTGAATTAATGGAGGTTGTATGTTTTCTTCCATTCCCCAAAAGTAGAGGGACCATTTAGGAAAGAGGGATATTAAGTTAGCAAACAAATCTGGTAGAACCATGTGATTTTCTTCTGTTCATAGCTATCTATCACTTCCAGATAAACTGTCACCTGTGTCATCATTACAGGTTGCTTTACTCTGCAAGTGACCTTTGACCGAAGAATAACAGAGGAATTGTAGTAATTGTTGAGCTTTAAAGGTATAAAGAGGTTTTTCTCTTCTACTAGTATATCAGGGTGCCTAGGGCAGCAGCATTCTTAAGTGGATGGACTATTTATTAAATACCGCAAAGAGCATGTTGCAGGCACTTCTAAACATGCTTTTTTATACAAGCGTTCAAGAAAACAACTGCAGAAAAATTACTGTCTTCCCAATTTGTCATTCCTTAACTCTTTCTTCTCAAATCATGAGGATTTGAGAGAAAGTTTTGTCAATGTAGATAAAGTTGGTGTGTTTTTTTTCAGGTTCCTGAGCATGTCTTTTTGACTGCAATTTTAAGTTATGACATCTGGATTTGGTTTTGGAGCTTTTTGTTTCTTGATGATGGAGAAACAATCATGCTGATTCCATTTTTTCCTATAAACATACTTCAAAGCTAGTGATATGAAAGTACTGTTGATAGACCTGAGGAACCTCACAGCTGTAGATCCACGTTTTCCATAGGAAATGCTGGATGCTTTTTACTTATGTGGAAAATTATGGCATTTATTTAAATGCATAACTACGGATTAAAAAATCTAATTTCAGACAAACTTGTTATTGAATATATGTTTATGCATATATGAACATAAATGCCACAGAAATGTTACTTACATATTTGGAATGTGCATAAATATCTCAGATGAAATCTATTAATATACATACATGACATGATGTCAGGCCAAGAACTCTTGAGATGTTAAACTCCATAGTACCACCCACCATGATGTAACCAGAGTATTTCATTACTCGGTTGATTATCTATTAATTACATAAATAATACGTTAATTATTTCCAAAATGCTAACCATTGGAGTATAAAAAATAATTACCTATCAAATATGGTGAGAGCACATCACTTTGTCATATATATTAAACCATCTTTGTCTCATTAAATCTGAAATCCACTATAAGTAAGTTTTCCATTCTTCACTGATCTCCTGGGGAAGTGTATAAAAGAGAAAATGGATATAATTAACAATACTGCAATGTATAATACATATATTTGAGAAAGAACATTTAGAACACTTTGAAAAACATTAGCTATGCCACTAGTAGGAAACCTGCTGGGGTTTAGTTTGACTTACTTTCCACTTAACTTAAGAGTTTAATCTTATTACTGCTTTCAGTGTGGTAAGTGAATCGTTGTTTCTTAATGGAAATTTATTGTGCTGCACCATCCCAATTATACACATAGCCACTGTACACAGGGAAACATTTTTTAATAAAATAAACTCAATAGTGCCATTGATGTTCATTTCATAATGTTATGTTTCAAATTACATTTATGCCTTAGGAAAAACAGTTATTCCATTTTTCAGGTGCTTTCCTTTCACTTTGCAATTGGAGGATAAATTGAATGCATAGTTCACATGCAGTTGGGACCCATGATGAGAACAATGTGGTGAGAGGAGGGATTGTTAAATTCACGAGTAGGAAATTATTTTGAATTCTTTGTTTTCTTTCATAGAAGAAATCATACTGTACTAATTTGAGGGTTCTTTTTATTAAAGAACGTGCTAGTACATTGCCTTTCTTTTGGAATATTGCTGTGTAATAATAATACTTAGCATTTCTGTAGTACTGTCCAGTCAATGAGCTGTACATGCTGTACAGACATTAATGAACTAAGCCCCGCTAAACCCTTAAGGTAGGTATTATTATCCCTTTTTAAAAATGAGGGAAATAAAATGCGCAGAGATTAAGTGACTTTTCCAGGTTTTCACGGAAGGTCAATGGGTGTGTTAGTATAGAGCCCTGCTACAGTGACCCTAATCTTTGTCACTAACCACAAGGCAGCCCTTTCTTCCTTCGTCTAATTTACTTCTCAGTATATTACATTTTCATATATGATTAAAAGAGTCTGCTTCCTTGCATTTACCATTGTTTCTTGTTTATATTCGAAATTCAAATCCTGCTGAGTATGTGTGGCTGAGGTTTTTTCCATTATTATTAGCATATTTAGATATTAGAATTACTAGAATAGTTTTAGTTAAGATCATTACCCAGCTTATGTAAGGTCCAATTTTTCTTGGTTTTGTGGAAACTATGTGGTATATTTTGATCAGCCTAGTGATCTGTGGGCAACACAATATGCACCTCATCTGCAGAGCCAATTTGTTACTCATTCCATCAGTATTTAGTACCCCTGGCTGCCTCAAAAATTTTCTTGTTTAGTTATGAAGGAGAGGCACAAAGTTTACTTCAGTCTGTAGTGACGCTGGCCATTCCCCAGCAGCATTAAGTGAGCTTCCAAGTGTAGCCTAACCTGGGCTCCTGTCTAGAAGGGGAAAGAGGGAATACATGTTGCTCAGCTGTAAAGGGGCAGTGTGAGTCTCTTACCCCTGATTTGTTTCCTTCTGTTGCAAGACAAAAGAACCCATGAATCTAGACTAATAAAATCAAGAGATTTACTTAAAATTAATGAGATCTTCATAACTACAGACATACACGTATTTTATTTATTCATCCTTTTTATTTCTGTTCTGCATTTTGAGTCCCTCGAGTTCATATTTTCTAGCTTTTCACAAAAACAATGAGGACCAGGGCTAGAAACATACTTTTTAAATGAAATACGAGATTCTCAGGTAAACACATAATTCTAGCAGCTGAGGGATCTGATGTCATGGGACTAATAATAGGCACAACTGATTTCCTAACCCAAAGATGTATGGCAATTTTGTGGGTCAGGAGAGATTTGGAGCAGGAAAGAACAAGGGGCAATAATAAAAAGAATTCGCATTCTTTCATGAAAGTTTTAGTAAATTTCAATTGAAATTTGTGCGCTTGTTGGCTTGTAAGTAGAAGTGTTCTGCCACATTTGCTTTTATGTGTCTGGGACTTCAGAAAGCAAGCTTTTTTCTCTGCAAAATGCCCTACAAAAGACTACAAGGGAGCCTAAATAATTAGTTATATATTTCTGTCACTTGCAATAAAACTTATGACTTTGTTTTCAATATTGAGAAATGACCCAACAGCATCAAAAAAGGTGTTAATTATGGCTTTGGCTCACAGACCACCTACTCAACAGATACTTAAGTATCTGTTCATCTCAGAATCCCTTCTCAATCGTGTAGAAGTGGGACCACCTCTGTTGCTTTCAGTAGCAAGATGTAAAGATCCTCTTCTCCTTCCTCTTCAAACTTGGAGAGGGAACAGGATTTTCTTGTACAGAACAGGATTTTAGCAGAGGTTTTCTGCTCTTTCAGAGGAGTTCTTTGGCAACAAAGAAATGGCATTTCACATACTTTTTCTGATCTGTTTTTATATGAAGCAATAAGCAACATGTTATATATATTGGCATACCTGTTTCCTCAATCTATGTATGGACCTTTAAAACAGAGAAAATTTCAGCAGTACTGAAAGCTTGTGGTTGTCATTGTCTTCAGTCAGTGTATTCATTAAAGAAATCAGACTGCTTATTTGTACCAAGAAATATTGAAAATATTTTCTCATTTAATATCTCTGAAAGTCAATGGTCTATTGAATTCCATAGCTAGTAGTATTTGTAGCCATTTGCTTGCCTTGTAAACAGTATAAATTATCTGATGCTTGTAACTATTTCTAATGACTAGACTCAGAACTGTGTGCTTTCATCTTCCACTAAATTTGTGACTGAGCCTACTAGATGATGCAATGTCATTAAAAAAAAGTCTTTTTCATCTCTAATTTCTCCAACAGCCAAAGCAACCGAATTTTCTGATTAAACCATGTAGGTTGCATTGGTAATTAATAATCAATCAGTTTATCAGTGCTTCTTATAATGCTTTTCATTTTAACTGTAAAGTTTGCATAAGAGTCAGCACTGTTCATCTTGCAAACAATTCAGTTAAACTTAGTTCTATCAAATAAAACAAAATCAGTTTGTGAGCATATAAGATTATAGCCAAACTGAAATCAAAGAAAAGTGTTAATTTTGAGTAACGGTTTGGAGACTTTTAGATTTGAGAAAAGTTCTGGCTGTTCCTACAGGTGCCAGGAATTGCTTTCACTACTGCATTTTGGATCCTTTACAATTTTTGGAATGATGTTCATGGCAGAGCTGCAATCAGAGAATTACAGGAAGTCAATATGCATGTAACAAAAGTATGCAAAACAATTTCCAACAGGAAGTTCAAAAGAACTCAAGCAGGTTTTAATCCTTTTTTACCTCTAGGATTATGAAGAAAAAAAGCAATCATTTTAATAAATATTTCAGAAAGAGAGAGCCCTGAATTTTTTCACAGATGAAGAAATGTTTACCCAATTTTTGTTTGGATTAAATTTTAACAAACAGGAAGGCATACAGTGTTAACTCTTATGAAAAAAGAGGTAGAATTCCAAAGTCAAATGTAGCCTGATGCCACTTACAATGATTTGAAGAAAACACAGGCTGAATTTACATGACTCACCAACCTAAAGCAGCAGTTTTGTAGGCCACTTAAATAAGAAGCCACCTCTTTACCAGCTCTACATACTTTTTTTTTTTTTTTTTAAAGTATGAGGGTTTGGCCCTAGTAGTTTTTAATTAATCAAAATCTCAAAACTAATCATGAACACTATCTGGTTGTCTAAAACCATTTTGCCCCACAAGTGCTCCCTTTGCTGAGGGAAAGAAAGAGTCACAAGATTTAGCCACCAGGAATGGTTAGATCTGACATGGGTCAGATTTCCACAGAGGTACCATAAACTACCTGCATGTACTCCTAATTCAGCAGTGGCAATGGGCTCCTGGACTAAGGCTGGGGTTTGGCATGGTGGTTGTGGTAGTAACCAGATGAGCCTTTTGTTCAGCAGAGCTCAGATGTAGCAGTACACTGTACACCATCTTTTGTTGGAGATTAGCCTACTAGCTATTTTTAGGCTGCTAATTCATATTTTACTTTGTTCCTAGTTCTGTTATATGTACTGTCCCCTTATTTCTGGTGTACCAAGATAATGCATACAGCGTAGTCATATGGTACAGGTATGTTAAAACAGGCTAGCTTTAGATACCCATAGCGCGAGATCTTGTCTGAGCTTCTTTTACAGTAACTGGGAGGAGGGGAGGAATGGAGAGGAGGGAAGGCACTTTGGTGATTGTCATGGTTTAAGCTCAGTCAGCCAGTAACTCAGAAAAAAACACGCAGTCTCTCTCTCACTCCCCACCTTTACTCCCCCCTCGCTCCTGGAGGAATGGGGAGGAGAATCGAGAGAATGTAACTCCCACGGGTTGAGATAAGAACAGTCCAGTAACTAAGGTATAACACAAAGCGCTGCTGCTACCACCAGTAATAATAACAACAAGGGAAATAACAAGGGAAGAGAATAAAACCGCTCATCACTCGCTGACCGATACCCAGCCCAATCCGAGCAGTGATCTAACCCTTCTGGGTAACTGCCCCCAGTTTATATAGTGGGCATGATGTACTGTGGTATAGAATACCCCTTTGGCTAGTTTGGGTCAGGTGTCCTGTCCCTGTTTCCTCCTGGCTTCTCCTCCTCCCTGGAAGAGCATGAGACTTGGAAAGTCTTTGACCAGACTAAACATTACTTAACAACAGTTAAAAACATTGGTGTTATCAGCGCTGTTCCCAGGCCGAAAGTCAAAACCACAGCACTGCACCAGCTGCTAAGAAAGAGAAAAATGACTGCTACTGCTGAACCCAGTACAGTACCCACCCCTTATTCCATACCATTCACGTCATGCTCAGATCCCACATTTTCAATATACCATCACTCTTATCTCATATATATACACATATATATATACATACACACACACAGAGACAGAGAGTGATCATTCCTTAGAGCATGGACCAATCCCTATAAAGCTGCTGAGTCCATCTGGTCCATGATGTCGGGCTCCATCTCTTGTAACAGTCTTTCAGAGCAGGAGAGGCCGTGTGCAGTGTTGGATCATTGCCTGCTGATGCTGATCATTCCTTTATCGGCCTGGTTTCATCAAAGCTCATTCTTTGTTGGGATGATGGTAGGAGGGAAGTCATGGCCAGTCACTGGTGATGTGAAGATGTCTAGTTGATGGGCTACAGAAGTGCTACATAGCAGGCAACAGCATACAATTGAGTTCATTGGCGGTTTTCCCCTAGAATCAAATCCCTTTGAGGTATACATCGGACTTCCCCATCTTCCTGCATTACCCACCAAGTATATCCAGGTCCCTGAGCAAAAGCAATCCCACAAGTGGGTTTGCTTTTACCTGAAGCAGGAATAACCCAGACTGTCTTCCCCAGCAAATTCTTTATGTGCACCACAGGAACCTTGTCCCCTTCTACAGTATGTAAAAGTTCTGACTGGGCTGGACCAGCCCTGTTGGCAGATCCTCTGGTGTTGACCAACCAGGCCAGGTGGCTTTTGGTAAATGTGTATCCCAGTGTTTGAGAGTCCCACCACCCATTCCTCTCAGTGTAGTTTTTAACAGCCCGTTGTACTGTTTGATTTTCCCAGAGGCTGGTGCATGGTAGAGGATGTGATATACCCACTCAATGCCATGCTCTTTGGCCCAAGTGTCTGTAAGGCTGTTCTGGAAATGAGTCCCATTGTCTGACTCAGTTCTTTCTGGGGTGCTGTGTTGCCACAATATCTGTTGCCACAATATAGTGTTCCGGGCAGTGGAGTGGGGCACAGCGTATGTTTTCAGCATCCAGTGGTTGCTTCCACCATGGTAAGCAAGTGGCGCTTGCCCTGGCGGGTTAGTGGGAGTGTGATATAATCAATCTGCCAGGCCTCCCCATATTTGTACTTCAGCCACCGTCCTCCATACCAAAGAGGCTTTAACTGTTTAGCTTGCTTAATTGCAGCACATGTTTCACACTCATGAATAATCTGGGCAGTAGTGTCCATTGTTAAGTCCACCCCTTGATCATGAGCCCATCTGTATGTTTCATCTCTGCCCTGATGGCCTGAAGTGTCATGGGCCCACCCAGCCAAAAAATAATTCACCCTTATGTTGCCAATCTAAGTCCATCTGAGCCACTTCAGTCTTAGCAGCTTTATCCACTTGTTGGTTGTTCTGGTGTTCCTCAGTGGCCCGACTCTTGGGTACACGAGCATTTACGTGACGTACCTTCACCACCAGGTTCTGCACCCGGGCCTCGATATCTTGCCACAGTGCAGCAGCCCAGATGGGTTTACCTCTGCATTGCCAGTTGCTCTGCTTCCATTGCTGCAACCACCCCCACAGGGCATTTGCCACCACCCATGAGTCAGTATAGAGATATGACCATTTTTCTCATTCAGCAATGTCCAAGGCCAGCTGGATGGCTTTCACCTCAGCAAACTGACTCGATTCACCCTCTCCTTCAGCAGTTTCTGCAACTTGCTGTTGAGGACTCCATACAGCTCCCTTTCATCTCCAGTGCTTTCCCACAATACGGCAGGACCCATCAGTAAACAAGGCATACTGCCTTTCACTTTCTGACAGTTCATTATATGGTGGGGCCTCTTCAGCAACATCACCTCCTCCTCTGATGACGTTCCAAAATCTTTGCCCTCTGGCCAGTCCATGATGACTTCTAGAATTCCTGGATGACTGGGATCTCCTATTCGAGCTCATTATGTAATTAGTGCAGCCCACTTACTCCATGTAGCATCAGTTGCATGATGTGTAGAGGAGACCCTGCCTTTGAACATCCAGCCCAGCACGGGCAATTGGAGTGCTAGGAGGAGCTTTGCTTCAGTGCCAATCACTTCCGAAGCAGCTCGAACCGCTTCATAGGCTGCCAGTATCTCTTTTTCAGTTGGGGTATAGCTGGCCTCAGATCCTCTGTATTTCCGACTCCAAAAGCAGAGGGGTCAACCTCGAGTCTCCCCTGGAGCTTTCTGCCAGAGGCTCCAGGTAGGACCATTCTCCCTGGCTGTGGTGTAGAGTACATCTTTTACATTTGGCCTGGTCCAGACTGGTCCAAGGGCTACTGCATGAACTCTCTCTCATTTAATTTGCTCAAAGGCTTGTTGTTGCTCAGGGCCCCATTTAAAATCATTCTTCTTCCTGGTCACATGATAGAGAGGGCTTACAATCAAACTGTAATTTGGGATGTGCATTCTCCAGAACCCCACAGCACCCAAGAAAGCTTGTGTTTCTTTCTTATTAGTTGGTGGAGACATTGCTGTTATCTTGTTGATCACATCTGTGGGGATCTGGCGACGTCCATCTTGCCATTTTATTCCCCAAAATTGAATGTCCTGTGCAGGTCCCTTGACCTCTTCCCGTTTTATGGCAAAACCGGCTTTCAGCAGGGTTTGGATTATTTTCCTCCTTTTCTCAAAGACTTCTTCCATTGTATCGCCCCACACAATAATATCATCAATGTATGGCAGGTGTTCTAGAGCTTGGCCCTGTTCCAGTGCAGTCTGGATCAGTCCATGGCAGATGGCAGGGCTGTGTTTTCATCCCTGGGGCAGTCAGTTCCAAGTGTACTGGATGCCCCTCCAAGTAAAAGTGAACTGTGGCCTGCACTGTGCTGCCAGAGGAATTGAGAAAAATGCACTGTCAATATCAATTGTGGCATACCACTTGGGTGCCTTTGACTTCAGTTCATACTGAAGTTGTAGCATATCTGGTATGGCAGCACTCAAGGGTGGTGTGACTTCATTCAGGCCACAATAGTTTACCGTTAGTCTCCACTCTCCGTTAGACTTTCGCACTGGCCATATGGGGCTATTAAAGGGTGAGTGGGTCCTACTGATCACTCCTTGACTCTCCAGTCTACGGATCAGCTTATGGATGGGAATCAGGGAGTCTTGGTTGGTGCAGTATTGCTGCCTGTGCGCTGTTGTGGTCACGATTGACAGTTGTTGTTCTTCGACCTTCAGCAACCCCACAACAGAAGGATCCTCTGAGAGACCAGACAAGGTAGACAGCTGCTCAATTTCCTCTTTCTCCAAAGCAGCAATGCTAATAGCCCATCAGTACCCTTTTGGGTCTTTGAAGTACCCTCTCCTGAGGTAGTCTATGCCGAGGCTGCATGGAGCCCCTGGACCAGTCACAATGGGTTGCATTTGCCATTCCCTCCCAGTCAGGCTGATTTCAGCCTCCAGTACAGTCAACTCTTGGGATCCTCCTGTCACTCCAGAAATATAAATGGGTTCCACCCCTTGACAGCTTGATGGCATCAGGGTACACTGTGCACTGGTATCTAATAGAGCCTTATACTTCTGTGGGACTGATGTGCCAGGCTACCTGATCCACACAGTCCAGTAAATCCGATTGTCCCCTATCTCCACCTGGCTGGAGGCAGGGCCCCTCTGATAGTTATCGGATTGGTCACTTATGTCTTGTTGACAGGGATTAGTCTTGATTACAGGAGCTGGAGTAAAATCAGCTCTTCCACTCCATCTGGGAACCTGCTCACCAGAGACTGAAGCCACAGCTTTCATGGGATGATCATCCTTAACCTTTGTTCTCCTCTTTAATTCATGCAGCACCCGTTCCTCCAAAACTGAGGTAGGTTTTCCATCCCACTTCTTCATGTTTTCTCCGTGATACCGCAGGTGAAACCATAGTGTGGCCTGTGGCATATACCTTCTATATCTTCTCTCCCAAGCAGTAGAGTGCCTTTTGTTAATAGCTGAGACATGGGTTGGTACACATGAGGAGCTGGATAGATCGTCTCTCAATTGCTTGAGCTCCTGGGAGTTTTTCCACAGCTGAAATGATGGAAGGGGTGAGATTGTCTTCGAACTCTCAGAGTTTATGAATCATTTCATCCACTGTTAGTGGCACTATGTCATTCCAGGTTACTGTTGCCAACAAATGGGCATATGATGACGGTGCATTCCATGTAAATTTCCACCACATGGGTCGTGTACGTTTGACTTCATCTGGATCTATGGGTGCATCCCCATTATTCAGCTTGATGTGATAGATCATCTCTACAATGGCTGATTCCCTCAGAGACTGGATGCCTTTCTCTAGAGTAGTCCACTTGGCCGAACGACTCATAACATCATCCTTGTATGGAAACCTTTCTTTCACGGCTGCCAAGAGCCGCTTCCAAAGGCTGAGGGACTTTTTCTCTCTTGCAATGGCTTTGTCAATTCCCCCTTCCCTAGCAAGTGATCCCAGCTGCTTGGCTTCCCTACCTTCCAGTTTGTGACCGTCAACTCCATTGTCCCAGCATCGGAGCAACCAGGTGATGATGTGCTCCCCTGGTTGAAGGGTAAAATCTCTTTGCATATTCCATAGCTCGGTTGAGGTCCGAGGTCGAGAAGTCACTTTTTCTTCTTCTTCTGATTCATGTGATGATGACCCCTGCTCAGGTGCTGTCCCAGATAGTAAGTGCACTTCCATTGCTTCTTCATCTTGTTCCTTCATCTTTCTTGTCTTTGTTTTGCTTTTCCCCTTGCATACAGGGGCAACCAATATTGGCACGAATTGGTCCTCTGGTTTGGCTGCAGTAATTATCACTGTGGTTTGGGTAGCTGCTGTACTTGTCACTGGGGTTTGAGTAGCTGCTGTACTTGTTGCTGGGGGTGGTGTAGCTGCTGTGCTTGGAGCTGGAGTAGCTGTACTGTCTATTGCTTTGCCCTCAGATCCAGGGACATTTTTTTCCTTTTGAAGGTGCTGGATAGTGTTTAACAGGGCTCTGTAAGCATAGGCCAAGCCCCAGCACGTTGCCATGATTTGTCCATCTCTGGTGTGACCAGAATGACAACACACCTCATCAAAGTGTTTTACTAATTTTTCTGGATTTTGCATTTGTTCAGTGGTGAAGTTCCAAAGCACTGGAGGGGCCCACTCCTGCCACTCATGACTGTCCAGCCTCGGGGAAGATCTCTTGGTCCTCCTGTGTCACCGTCTAACCCCAGACAAGGCCCAAACCCGACTCTGCTTAACTCTCGAGATCAGACGAAATGGTCATGGGTAAAACACACTCTATGTGTGCCAACATGATGATCCCCATCACAATCAGCAGGCAGGTCTCAAGGGTACCTAAAGGCTTTTCAAAGCCTTCAGAACTCTCAAACGTTGCTGTAAATGGTCTGGTGGGGGGATTGGGAGCATAAGGGAATGTCTCCTTCACGGGCTGACCAGTCAAGGAGGGGAAAAAAGATGTGTAATTGCTCAGCACTTCTATTATATACCTCCCAAAGTATAGAGGTGGTGACCACACTGGGAACACTAGCTAGATCAGTTTCATGATCTATGATTCTTATTGTATTACAAGTCATTACCATAAAGTACAATGAGACAAGAACCTTAGCCCAAGGCCCCCAGCTGATAAACACTAGCACGGCAAATACCGGCTGTAAGGTACAACATGCTGAAACTGTGAGATCAAGAGCAACAACTTTGAGAGCCAGTAAATCAGCATTGACTATCAATCCAAAACAAGTGAATGCTTATCACAAGTACATTAGACACGCTTTGGTCAGATCTGTCATTATCTCAACCCTTCGTGCCCCACATTGTGAGCCAAAAAGAACTGTCATGGTTTAGGCTCAGTCAGCCAGTAACTCAGAAAAAAACATGCAGTCTCTCTCTCACTCCCCCCCTTTCCTCTCCTCTCACTCCCGGAGGAATGGGGAGGAGAATAGAAAGAATGTAACTCCCACAGGTTGAGGTAAGAACAGTCCAGTAACTAAGGTATAACACAAAGTGTTGCTGCTACCATCAATAATAATAATGACCAGGGAAATAACAAGGGAAGAGAGTACAACCGCTCACCACCCACTGACCGATACCCAGCCCAACCTGAGCAGTGATCTAACCCTTCTGGGTAACTGCCCCCAGTTTATATAGTGGGCATGACGTACTGTGGTATGGAATACCCCTTTGGCTAGTTTGGATCAGGCGTCCTGTCCCTGTTTCCTCCTGGCTTCCCCTCCTCCCTGGCAGAGCATGAGCCTCAGAAAGTCCTTGGTCAGATTAAACATTACTTAACAGTTAAAAACATTGGTGTTATCAGCACTGTTCCCAGGCTGAAAGTCAAAACCACAGCACTGCACCAGCTACTAAGAAGGAGAAAAATAACTGCTACTGCTGAACCCAGGACAGTGATGCAATTAATTTGTCCTGTTTTAAGCATCTGAGGCATCTGGCTACAGAGAAGATTACTGTACCTCATAATACTTGCTTCTAAATTACAAGCTCAGGCATCAAGTTCTCCATTAGTTCAGATGAATCCTACCGAAGGAATCATCAGGAATGTCTTTGAGACTTGAGAGACTTGAAGTTGAGGCAAATGCAATCCCTGCTCAGAAAGATTTTCTGCTAATGTCTGTGAGGTTCTCCTACACTAATTACAGGCTTATTTCTTTCCCAGAAAAGTTGAGCTCAAGCTTTTCCCATAGCCCTCCTGAGTGTGCAGTAGGGTGTTTATTTAAACCAGTTCCACTTTGTTAAGTGGAGCTGGTCTCACCAGTGGAGGCAATGAGGCTCGCTCTTGTCCCTCTCTTTCGTATTGTATTGGGATGGTCTGCATTTAATTCTCATATTATGAGTAGGTTTGTAAGACTTGATGTCTGACTGAAGCTGACTAACACAAAAGACTCCTTGCTTACAGAGAAAGCTGTCTGAGGCTGGGCATTGCAAAGTAAAAATTTCAATTTCATAGTGACAAACAGCTTACAGCTGCTTTCTCAAATCTTTTGCATCAGTGACATCTGAAGACTTTGGACTATATTTCACCTCTCAGTCACTGCCTCTGGACGAGTCAGATATGTAGAAGTGAAAATAGCTGACTTTGCTTCTTTTGAGAGAACATTCTCTGTTCCATCACTTATTATTTTCATTATCACTGAAGATATAATTGATTTTCTTCTTTGGACCCACCTGAACGACTCCTTGGAAATGTGACTGATAATTGTCCTGCTCTTGCCTTGGAGATTTATTTACTCCAAACCAAAATCTTTTTTTTCTGTTACTACCAACCTGGACAAGGAAAATGAGAAGAACCCAAAAGATGACAAAAGAAAAAAAGAAATATTTCCCTTAAAAATAAGCCAAGATTGACTTGCACTAATTAACAGTGAGGGTTGGTACTTTGTTTGGCCTGTAAGATTTATTTCCTTTGCTAGGGATAGCTTATAGAGAAACGAGTACAGTGTGGACTGCAAATATAAGAGATTCAGCCTGGAGAAGAGAATGCTGCATGGAGACCTCATAGCAGCCTTCCAATATCTGAAGGGGGCCTATAGGAATGCTGGGGAGGGACTCTTCATTAGGGACGGTAGTGAGAGGACAAGGGGTAACGGGTTCAAACTTACACAGGGGAAGTTTAGGTTGGATATGAGGAAGAAATTCTTTACTGTAAAGGTGGTGAGGCCCTGGAATGGGTTGCCCAGGGAAGCTGTGAATGGTCCATCCCTGGTGGCATTCAAGGTGGGGCTGGACATAGCCTTGGGTGGCATGGTTTAGTGGGAGGTGTCCCTGCCCATGGCAGAGGGGTTTGGAACTCAATGATCTTAAGGTCCTTTCCAACCCTAACTATTCTATGATTCTATGATTCAACAAACATTCACTGTCCTGTCTCCATTAAGGTCTACTTTGTACTACTGCATGTGATTGTACAATTTACTTGATTGTCTATAACTGCCTGTCATGGGTTCAGCAGCAGCAGTCATTTTTCTCCTTCGTAGTAGCTGGTGCAGTGCTGTGTTTTTGACTTCCGGCTTGGGAACAGCGCTGATAACACCGATGTTTATAGTTATGGCTTAGAATGTTTTGATCTGACCAAGGACTTTCTGAGTCTTATGCTCTGCCAGAGAGGAGGGGAAGCCAGGAGGAAGCAGAGACAGCACACATGACCCAAACTGACCAAAGAGGTATTCCATACCACAGTACGTCATGCCCAGGATGGAAAAAACTGGGGGCAGGAACCCAGAAGGGTTCAGTTCACGGCTTGGTCGTCAGGTGGTGAGCAGTTGTATCCTCTTCCCTTGTATTTCACTGGTCATTATTATTACTGGTGGTAGCAGTAGTAATTTGTGTTATACCTTAGTTACTGGACTGTTCTTACCTCAACCTGTGGGAGTTACATTCTTTCGATTCTTCTCTCCATTCCGCACACACCCCCCCCCCCCGGAGTGGGGGGAAGAAAGAGGTGGGAGTGAGTGAGCGGGCTGCTTGATTTACTGCTTAAACCACGACACTGCCTCTTTGGAGCCATAGTATTGCATTTTCAGTTGCAAGTCTCTCCAATATTAGTGGATTATTGATTGAATGGTGTTCTTTGGAGCCATTAAATCCCTCTAACAAGGTTTTTCTTTAATTGGTGGATCATTGGCCTGGTAAATGATTGCCTAATTTTGGTTTCAGTAGTGGACAGGTTTCCCAAGTTTCATCTTTGCAAGTAAGTTAATAGATCATAGTCGCAATAAGGAATAATATTATGGACTGTATTAGTACCTTTACTCACGCTAAAAATAATTTCATACTGCCAGGAAACCCATTGATTTTAGTAGAATTATTTGCAGGGTAAAGTCTTATTCAGTATGAGGAAGAATATGCGCGTAAAAAGAACAGGCCTTCAGTATACATTCTGAAGTGTTATTGCAATCCTTATCAGGTGTATTAGATATTACAAGTATGAGATGTCAGTCAGGAATGGGATTTAAAGGCTAGCAACATATTACTGGAGACAGCAGAGCAGCTTAGATTGTGTTTACTGCAGAAAGTCAATGAAAAAAACCCCAAAATGACATATGTGGACTCCTGTCCTTTGCAGGAGGATTTCCTTCCTGGTGTGTTAGGAGAGGGATGAATTTCCTCACCTCAGAATAAAACTGAAGGCCTGGCCTCTAATCTGGTGGGCTTTCTGTGCATTTTGCCAGTGGCTGATGATGCAAGGTCATTTGTTGTGCACCACCTCTCTTTTTATCACAGTGATGCTTATCTTCATGTTTTAGGCACAATTAGAGGAACCTCAGTGTATTAGTTAGTCTAAGCTTCAGTGAAGGAAAGACTGCCTGTTTCATGCCCTCTTTGCTTTCATCCTACCTAGGCTTCTTACCCCAATCCTGTTATGCAGGCAGTGGAAGAAAGACAGTTGAAAGTGTGATAATATGAGTAATGCTGAGCCTCTAAGACCATTATACACAAACAGACACCTCAGCCAGACACTGGGCTTTTGACAGCCTTTAGCTTTTTGACTGCTGTTCACAGTTCATCTTGACCACATCACCTGCTTCTGTCCTCACTCTAATTCCAGCCTTCTCATAGCCCTGGGATTAAACTGTGCATGTCAAAGGCATGTCTGCCTAACCTGTACAGGAGGCAAGTTAATGTTAAAATTTAACATATTTATGCAAACATTTGCCTGAAACTTATTTATGCAAGGAAGATACTGAGGCAGGCTAGCCTGCTTCAGATATGAGTGAACCTATTTCATCACAGTGCTGCCTGGTTCTGGTTGATTCTGCTGCAAGTAACTTCCCTTGTTGAGGACTTTTAGTTGAACTGAAACCAAAAAAGTGTGTGTCTGTGCATATATTTATGATTAAGATATGGCAAAAACAAAGAAAATAATGATTTTATATTTTAATGACATATCCACTCTCAGGATGTGTTGGGGTTTTGAAATAAGATGAGGAAAACCATTTATAGAAAAGGCCTGCTTGTCGTCCTTGTGCTTATACAGATACACGTGAGAAGCATTATAACCTATTACTAAAAATTACAAAAGCATCATAATATATTTTCCTCCGTTTAGCCCGGAGCAGCTCAAGCTGTACATTTTTGAATCCAGGCCAAATTTGCTTCAGTGACACAAGAAAAAAGCTAAAGAAAATCTCTTTTTCCTTACTCATTAGATGTGTTTATTTTCTCTTTCCTATCACTTTGCCTGTTCTGAAGACTCTAAAAGATTAGTCTAATTTCTATTATGCTAACTGCTTTCCCATAAAAGGTAATACTAATGCACTGCTGGATGTCTTTTTTCCTGTAATTCAGAATAGAGTAAACTCTCACTACATTTATATAGTATACCAGGCCCATTGCATAGGGACAGCAAAAATGCATGTCTACCATCTGTGGGAGAATTAGATTAAGAAAGAGAGTAAATACAATATTAACATCTGAACCTCAGCCTGAGGGCTACAGGTATGGATGTACATCCATGCAAGGAAGTTCTTCCTTTAAAGATTCTTAAAAATTAACTGTTCATTAAAGATGGCTGAAATTCTGATACCTAAAGTGTTCAGGCAACTGAAAGGGGTTTTTTGCCATCTAGTGTGTGATGTATGTTGAGAAACATTCTTATTTCTTTCAAGCTGTAGTTCTAAGTGAATTCTCAAGTTGAACCTACATGTCTTACTTGATTTTGTAAAGTTTCCACCTATACCTTAATTTAATCTCTTGAATTTCCACACACATTCATTTGAAATTCTGCCCAGTGTGGTATTCTGGCAAAAAATTCAACTGTGTAATGTCAACTACAGGCAAATGAATTTTTTTGGTAGTGTGGTTCAGGATTTGTTACAAAAGCACAATAGTACTGATATTTATCCTACTTTTCTGATTCCTTTTATTTTAGCATTTTCTGGGGGAAAAAAAGAAACCTTAGCAAATTGTGTCACTTCTTTTAGTATTTTTCCTCTGGATCTTATTCATTGGAAAGAGAGCTCCTCAAACTGAATGAAAAGAAGGCACAAACCAAAGGCACTTCTAAACCCAAACAGTGCCAGACCAAAAAAATGAATCCTACTGCTATCATGTCTGGCTCTTCTGTCTGAATGACTTGGCTTATTCCCTGGAACCAAGTTAACCCCAACTTTGCAATGTGTAGTAGATAGCTCTAAAATATTTCAATGTGAAAATGAATGTAATTAATCCACTGTATGTAACGCAAGAAAAATAAGGCTTGGAAAAGCTATGTTGTATTTCAGTAGGGAAGATGCATTTACAGTTTTTCTTTTATTTTAAAAGTTACCTTCCTGTAATTGCACACTAGTTTAGAGCTAAGATAGGCGCATCTTAACAATAATGGGCACTTTTTTAACAGATTATTGCCAAAAGTGCATTCTTTATTCCAGGGAGACACTGTAATAGATACCAGTGCTTTAGTAATGATACAAGCAATCTGTAAGCTATTATAGTTTCTTTTATAGTAACTTAATCTTCATATTGTTTTATACGTCTGGAATTTTAATAGTGTTTTTAATTTATGAAGAGAAGTATATTACATATTACTAGTTACATGGGAATATGAGCTAAATAACAGACCATTGAACTGTATTCTTCCAACCAAATATTTTGAAGTACTTAAACGAGCATAAGGAATAGAACAAAGGAATTAAAGAATGTCGTACAGATACAATAGTAGCTTCTATGGAATGAGCCCACAAGTATCTATTCTGGATTGTTAGTAGTTTTAATGCATATATTGTACTTCTAGAGAAAAATGGAAAAGAACATGGGCACTTTTATAATGCTATCTTAAAGTAAATATTTAATTTAAAATAAATGTATTTACCTTATTAATAAATTTATTTGCATTATTGATTGTAAATATATACAAATTCCCACAATTTTTTTAATGCTACTGAAATGAATGAATTAATATAAGCATTTGTTTATATGTAAAATGTAAGCGCCTACATAGATTTTTGGAGCCAGTGCAAAAACTAAGTATTTTTTCCTATTTGTTCGTTGTCATTTTTAAAATGTGTAGAAACAGACACAGTTCACAAGGAATATAGTGTAAGAGAGATATTGTAACACTGCTAAGCAATGAGTTACAGAGATATATCAACGTAACAATTTAATGGTTGTAATGCTATTGAAAGTAGGGCTTTTAAATAAAAAGAACCAGTTCACTGTTTTGAAAGAATTCATATTCTATTTTAAACTGTCATTCTGTATTTCTGCCTTGCAATTAGATGATATTTCTAAAATGTCAGTCCCAGATTCTGTTGTGACCATCATCGTAATAAAATGTGACAGCAAAGATATTATATCAATACTTTTTCCATAATTAACATTAAATATGTCTCAAGGGTTAAGTGCAAAGGTTTTCCACTGAATGGTCTGCAAGCCTTGTGCCTTTAAAATCTTTTAATATAGCCAAGACTGGTGACAACCAGGAGACAAATCTATGAACAAACCCGTTTGGAGAGAATAGTTTTGTGGTATGTGATGTATGTTACGTAAATGAGCTTATTAGGACTCTCATCTATTTTATTATTGGTGCCCAATTTAATAGAGGCATTTAAAAAACAATATTTCTGCCTGACTCCTTGAAATAAAGAAGATACATTGATATAATTGAGAGCAAATGATTGCATGTTGTGCCATTTAATCATGTCATTTTTCAATTGCTGTTTTTTGCACTTCACTGCATACATATAGAATATTTAGCTTCAGTATAGATTAAGTCCCACAGTAGGCAACTGAGTAGAGTTCCCATATTAGGTGACATTTTCTTTTAACCTTGAAATCAGCAAAAGCACACAGGTTTGGCAGTATTTTTCTAAAAGATGACAAGTCATCATTCATTTCCTATCTTTGTAATTTAGCTTTTTTATTTTGAGGAATTACTTTCTTACAAACATTTTTTGCAGGAATTACTGGGTTTCTTTGTCATTCAGAAGCAGAAATTCTTATTTTCACCTGTAAGAATGGAATTTGAAATATAGGGATGCATCACCCAGACATGAGAATTTCCAACAGGTATTGCCATTTCATACAAAACACTGAAAACTAGATTCTACCCAACATTTGTGAGAATATTGTTTCCTGGTTTTCCTTCATTGATGTCTTAATGTTGTTAGCCATGATACTTAAAAGTTTTGCATTAGCACTTTAGAAAACCGAAGTGCTTCACTAGCCAGAAATCAGAAGGCAAATTAAAGTTTTTTAAGAGTTGCAATTTGATTGTTGTACTCATAAGGTAGCTTCCATTCTCAGATTTTGCCTTAATTTCTGCATATGGCTGTTCTACTAAATAACAAAGGTTACATCTTCATTTTGTCTTCTACCAAGCACCAACTATTGCAAGGGAGGAAGGGGTATCATTCCCTCCCTCACATACCCATATCCCCCTCACATACCCACATCCTGTAACAAGGAGAAAAAATAAGCCTTTAACGGACCAAGGTTAGGCATAAACCTCCTTTTAGATCTGTTTATTCAAGAGTTATATGAAGTCAATCTTATTTCATTTTCCTAAAAGCACACAGTATTGCCCATACACAGAAACACAAAATAAGCCTAGAAATAGCATTTGTCTCAGTATACCTTGACCTTTTTTCTGAACCTGAAAGGTCAAAGAAAATCCATCTGTATAAGTTACTATTTTGCATCTTCCAACTATTTTTAAAGCTTTATTTTCAAAGCATTTCTACATGGACCTTTATTGCTCCTAGTTGTAAAGTGAAAACAAGAAAGATGGAAATGCTTGAAATACCTTCAGATCCCATAAAATTAATTCCGCAAACAGTTTGCTATAAATGATGCTACATAAATCATATCTCAACATTTCATGTAATGATTATATGTGGTTTATGTGGATTTAAATGAACTAAACTAATCTTAAACTGACTTTTAAACTATTTTTAAGCACAAGTAGCACACGGAAGTTGCTGAGAACCTTAGTACTTTTGAATGGTTAATATTATACACCTGTTCAAGAACCTCAGTGGAGCTGCGCTACAGTAGCCAACACATATTATTGTTTGGGAAAGCCAATTTCCCATCCATGTTCTTCAGTCTCACAGAGCAGGTGGTACGGCGCAGCTTGGGCACTGGTACACTGCAGGAAGTATCAGGTAGGGATAGAGGAGGTGTTGGGGTTTGAGGGGTCTAGTATTCCTCAACTTCCCATCTTTCTATGCCTCCCATATGCTCTGGCTCTGCCTAAAGCTGCACACGTGTTTCTGGTCATATGCCATTCACCTAGGAGTCACACAGCTATGCAGGGCACCTTCTGTTCAGATCATGGCTATGTCCATTCCTATAGATAGTGTCATTAGCCCATGGCTCCGAAAGACTGTTTGATGTCATTGGACTCAGCAGGAGCTTTTCCAGATGATTTAAGGCGAGGTGTTAACAAGCTGTGAAAGTAGTTTCAGCTAACCCTTTTTAGCTATGCAGGTGATAACTTCAAAGCACTGAAAATATGAGTAGGCAGAGGGAAGAAAAATCTTCCAAGTTTCTAGCACTGTGGAAAGGAATTCTCAGCATGGGAAACTGTGTCTCCTAATAATGTTATAACAAATAACACCTCAATATTATCAGGGTATCTGTTGCGAAGCAAAGTCCTCTGACACAAAGTCAAGTTCAGCAGCTGCGGTTACTGTGTATGGTCTTAGCCTGCAGCAAAAACATCAAGTATATTAATTTGAGTCTCACTGTAAATGATTTAAGTGAAAGTGTTTCTCTCATGTTTGCAAAGGCTTGAATTGTATTTACAGTTACCACAGCTCAACAGACACATGGTATTGTGAAGGGCCCACAATCGAAAGTGTCTGATCTCTTAACCTGTATTTTAGCAAATCTTCTGCACACACAGGAGACTAAGCGAGCCTAGGTGATGCTCCTCAGTGTACTGTTAGATCATATCCTAATTTTCTGAACTGTCAAGTACCCAGTAGCTTATTATAGCAGATGTAGACCATCAGGCCCAAACCTCAGTATATATACTCACCATTTATCTTTTCTTTTTTAATTAATCCTGAATGATAGCTGTTAATTCACAATGTACAATGCACCTTGCAAATAATTAAAGTAACCATGGTCCTGGAAGCATAGTTTGCATGTACAGTTGACATATTGAAAGGTTTTTATACAAGCGTGCCATTTTAACAAGAACAGAATATGTGTGGATATGCAACACTGTGAGATATCATGTCACAGGATACAGCAATTATGGTGTTCCTTTAGGACACTGTATACCAGACCCTGATACTGCTTAATTTCATAATTATTAGTGCTATTATATAGAGCTTAATGATACCTTTACATGATTAAGTTCCCTGGCTTTTAAAGTATTGTTGCTATAGCCAACTCCTTCAACAGAGTTAGATAAAAGCACTTCATACTTCTCCAGTTTAATATTAACCATAATATCATGTAATAAAATTGAAACAGAAGTGTCATAGGCCTAACTGTACTGTCACAGCCGTGTAAATCAGAAATAGCTTCAGTAAAGCTACTGTTATTATGCTGGTGTAATATTGATGTAAATTAGAAATGAGTTGGATACTGCAACTCTGCTTTCAAGGTAATACAGTGTAAAGGCCTTACTTATAAAGGTTTATGAATGAAATACTCCTTACCTCATCATATTATATGGTATTGCATCAAAAAAGAGCAATATTTATAAAAGATGACAAAATCAGATAGTTCAAGGTAAGTTAATGTTGCGGGCCACATTCTGTATTGACTTCCATGAATTATTGCATATCTGCATAGATTTGACTGCCATCAGTGTATAACTTACATCACTTCCATAAAACTGAATTGCTTAGCTGTTATGAAATGTAAAATAAGAACCCTGGCTTTATCTTTGGGTAGATATTTTGGTTTGGCTTGGTTTTTTTGTAACATTAGTCTAATGAACAGTGTCAGAAAAGAAATGTGCCAGACATGGTGGTTACGTCAAGAACTATGAAGGAAACTAGTAATGAACTCTAGGAAAATAAATAAGGGCAAGTTCAGGAAACGTAAGTGAAAATGCAGCTCTGGTATAAATTGAATAATAAAATTCCTGGTCATATTTTGCCATAAATAGTGGTTTGGGAATTTGTCATTCACCTTATTTAAAATTCAGAAGTATTAAAGGTATGGGGTTCTCTCATTATAGAAGTAATAGAATTCTAGCTATTACAGAGTTAGGGTAATTTAAATAGCTATAGAATGCATTATATCAATAAGTGGAACATCTGTATGAAATGTCCACCTGCTAATATACTACTCAGTGTACTTTACAATGAAATGTACTTAATCATTTTAAGACATCTTCTAATGAAGCCTTATCGGGATTAACATTTTGAACACTAATACTTTTAGGCATTAAAACTTCCACTTTAAATGAGATTGCATTGTCTTGTTTACCCTTGTTGATTAATAAGCAATCTGTTAACTGTTAGAATGGCCCAATTGTGCCAGTGAAAGTAAATTAGTAATTCAGCTGTGTTTGTGGGTTTAATCATCATTTCTCTTGAAGGCTTTGAATAAAAAAAAATGCTTGCACACTATCCATAGGAAAATTAAAGATGTATTTTTAGATGTGTATACTGACGTTTTGCTTCAGACTTTCAGCTTAGTATTATTGATCAAGCACATTTAACATCAAAATACTTCTTTGAGGTACAATATTTCTAAGTATAAATGCCAAACTTTAAAGAAAAAGTGATATTAAAATCTGGAACTTGAATTCACTTTCTATAGAATGTTATTGATTAGATAATAACATTTAGGAGGGCAGGTCCTGATTTTTTATCAGTTAACACTTGTGAGCACTTTTGAGAGGTGTGATGGCTTTTTTTGTTTTCTTGTTATGATTAACTGGAAGCTTAAAGGCAAATACCCAGTCTTCAAAAAAAAAAGAAAAAAAATACTGAAAGATAGTTCAGATTTTCTCATGGGGTCATGCACTTTCACCTATAGCATCCCACAGAGGAAACAGATGTTGGCAAGTTACAACTTAAATTATCTGGAAAGCTCCACGTGTGGAGCACAGTTGTGTTAAATTTAGGAGTAGCACAGGCCTGTGATAATAGTTGAAATCTTGAACCGTGTAATGCTGTAGAAGTATAGGGTTCTGAAGGTGGGCCAAAGCAGTCATCTTCACATGCGTTTGTACCACTGATTCATAGATATTATTATTATTAAAATACATTATGAGTTAATAAAATCTAGATTTGATGTGAAATGGTAATAGAGTGTGACTTTGGATAAAACCATGCTCTAAAGCACCCCATACCATTAACTCCTTCCAGGTGGTAGATCTCTCTTTAGTTTTGTCATGTAGGGTGCATTTATACTGCTGTTCAATAAGATTCTCAGTGTAGTTACTTGGGTTTCTGGCATAGAACCAACATATCTTGGCTCCCATCAATATCCAGCAGTACTAGTGCTTAGTGATTGTCTCCCATCAGGCAGTTCAAGTCAGACTGCATTCTTGGTAGCAGTATGATGAAATAAATGCAGTGAATTAATAATACGTAAGAAGGATACAGTTATCATAGTATTGCTACATTTAATTGAATATAGAACTACCCTGGAAATACTTTATGAAAACAAAAAACATCTGTAAAAGCTTCATACTGAATTTTATCCTTCCTTAAGGCTTCTTCTCTGAAAGGGTACATATGACCCATAATTTCTATTGTTTATTCTAAAAATATGTATATTCTTATTGCATGACTACATTTCACACACACATCCCGGATTTTTCCTAAGGAATTTCTGAATCTCATTAATGTCTGGGTAACTCATTTCAGATGTGTCCCAGTTCAATGCAAAAAAGAATTAACCAGTCTACACCATAAAACTTTCAATGTTATTAAGACTGTTAGATATCTATAGCATTTGTTTGAAGAAGACTGAAAGTAGATTTATTCGTGTAGTATAAAGATTATGACTGTTTATCTGAAGACAAAACTCTAAGCTTTGCCACTAAATATGGGAATTTAAGGAAGAGCTGAAAAAAGCTATTGTAAAACAGAGATTGGGCACCATTAAATATCAGATAATAGTAAATGTTTTAATCTGCAGGGTATTCCACACTGACATCTGTTGTTTGTCTATCCTGCAGTCTTTATGCTGTGAGATCAAACAGAAACGTCGTGGGGTGGCCTCTGTGCTGCGATTATGCCAGCACCTACTGGATGAGCAGGAGACCTGTAACCTAAATGCAGATCATCAGTCTATGCAGCTGATAATTGTAAACCTTGAGAGGAGGTGGGAAGCCATTGTCATGCAAGCTGTCCAGTGGCAGACTAGGCTACAGAAGAGATTGGAAAAAGACTCGGTGAGTAAAACTTGCTTTAAAAAAATCTCATGTGGTTTCATTCTTCACAAGACAAACTTTTTCAGTGTGTTTTCTGCTACCTGAAGATGCTATTCCTAGTCTTTACTGCCAACAATTGAAGATTTACTTTTTCACAAAGCATCATATTCTATGGACAAGACTGATTGCTATGATAGAATCATAGAATCATGGAATAGTTAGGATTGGAAAGGACCTCAAGATCATCTAGTTCCAACCCCCCTGCCATGGGCAGGGACACCTCCCACTAAACCATGCCACCCAAGGCTGTCCTTCAGATACTGGAAGGCTGCTATGAGGTCTCCACGCAGCCTTCTCTTCTCCAGGCTGAACAGCCCCAACTTTCTCATCCTATCTTCATATGGGAGGTGCTCCAGTCCCCTTATCGTCCTCATGGCCCTCCTCTGCACTTGTTCCAACACCTCCATGTCCTTTTTATGTTGAGGACACCAGAACTGCACACAATACTCCAAGTGAGGTCTCACAAGAGCAGAGTAAGGGGCAGGATCACCTCCCTCGACCTGCTGGTCACATTCCTTTTGATGCAGCCCAGGATACGGTTGGCTTTCTGGGCTGCAAGGGCACACTGTGGGCTCATGTTCTTTTTTTCATTGACCAACACCCCCAAGTCCTTTTCTTCAGGGCTGCTCTGAATCTCTTCGCTGCCCAACCTGTAGCTGTGCCTGGGATTGCTCCGACCCAGATGTAGGACCTTGCACTTGTCATGGTTAAACTTTGTCAGGTTGGCATCAGCCCACCTCACAAGCGTGTCAAGGTCCCTGGGGATGGCACTGTTTCCGTCCAACGTATCAACTGAACCACACAGCTTGGTCTCATTGGCAAACTTGCTGGGAGCGTACTCAATCCCACTGTCCACGTCACCAACAAAGATGTTGAACAAGACCGGTCCCAACTCCGATCCCTGGGGGACACCACTCGTTACTGGTCTCCAGCTGGACATTGAGCCATTGTTCACAACTCTTTGCATGCGGCCATCCAGCCAGTTCTTTATCCACCGAGTGGTCCACCTATCAAATTGATGTCTCTCTAACTTAGAGAGAAGGATGTCATGTGAGACAGTGTCAAAGGCTTTACAGAAGTCCAGGTAGATGACATCAACAACTCTACCCCTGTCCATCAGTTCCATAGCCCCTTCATAGAAGGCCACCAGATTGGTCAGGCAGGATTTCCCCTTAGTGAAGCCATGCTGGCTGTCCCCAAGCACCTTGTTGGTTTTCATGTGCCTTAGCATGCCTTCCAGGATAATCCGCTCCAAGATTTTTCCAGGCACAGAGGTGAGACTGACTGGTCTGTAATTCCAGGCTTATCCATTTTCCCCTTCTTAAAAATGGGTTTATATTTCCCTTTTTCCAGTCATCGGGATGATTGAACTGTCTGAAGGTAGAAGTAATCTGTTGCTGTCCTGCCTTTACAAAATATTATAAAGTAGGAGTGCCCCTTGCCTGTTTGTTTTATTGGCTGCTTTGCTTCAGGTTTTGAGATAGAAATAGGACTTGAAGACAGAATGGGTTTGAACAAGCTTTCAGGATGGGTCAAGCAAAGTGTGTCATATGAGGTAACACAGAAAGAAGACATCGTAGAAAAGTAGATGGAGTGTCAATGTTGGTTTTGTAAGCAAACATGGGAGTAGTTTATTGATAAAGGACTATTTTTCAGCCTTTCCTTATACGTCTATATGTAGAGAGGGAAATGATTAATGAGAATGCTGTTGGAAACAACCAAGGAGACCAGCTAAGAACTTTTACTATGCAACAAGCAGAAAAACATCAAATGTTAATTATGCTAATGATTCCTATCATAGAGGTAGTGAGAGCTGTAGATGTCTCAACTGATGCAGATTGCCAGGAGAACAGTCATACTAACAGGTCGTGAAGAAAAGAGGATGTCTGAGGAGGACAGGGCAAAAGTTCCATTTTGTCTGTATTTATTTCATGTTAATAGACTCTAAGAAGGAGATGTTTAAAAGACAGGAAGGAGTGCAGCATTAGATGCAATGGAGTTTACTTAAGCCTCAGTCCATTCACTGGACCTGCAGGTATCTGAATTTATCTTATCATCCATCTACAAAGGGGAAATGGAAGCAGGTAAAGAAAAAGGCTTGTTCATGTCTAGTGAAAAGCATAGAAATAGGGTGAATATGAAACAGAGGAATCAAAAAATCCATAAAGAAACTGTAACAGTAAAGCTTTTTAATTCTTTTGAGAAATGTTGGTTATATTTTTGTGGTAGGTCCATCTTCAAAACACTTTTAGTCGCATTACTGATATATTACATCAATAGCTCTAGCAAAGTGTTGGTTAGTGATATACAAAATATTTAATAAGCTGACCAGTGGTAATAACAACAATTGAGTTTTGGAGCTCCAAAACTAAGAGTGTGCAATATTAAACAACCAAACTAAAAAATTATTCTCAGAATCCTGAATTTTAGTTGCTAGAGGCTGAGTATCTGTTAGATCTATAACTGCCCAACAGAGATTGAACTGAGTTTCTACTTTGTTTCTCTAAAAGGTAAAGTACCACAAAGATGATGAACTGCCTTTTTCATTTACAAAACTTATAATTTTGTTGTAGTACATACATCTCTTCTACCGAACTTGGAACAGAAACAAGTTGTATTTGCAATAGCTTAGAGAGTGCTCAACAGAGGTTTAAGTTACTGTAGTTAGTGCATGTAATCTCCTTTTGCATGTGGGCAGCTGCCGAGTGAAAGCTGTTTGTGGTTTGTACCTGCAGTTACTCTAAATAAACTGTTATGAGCTAATAAGAGCATGGTGCTGCTCTTGAAACAGAAATAAATCTCATGTTTCTGTTTGGGGCTTCAATTGATCAGAGTTGAGGCATGGTGAGGGTATGGCCCCTTGCTTGATATCTGGATGTTTGAAACTCTACGTGGTGCATGCTGCTTTGTTCCCACTTTGCCTAAGGTAGTCTGGAGTTATTTCCTGGGCTTAGTTGACTTTCACCAGGCAGGGGGTGTATCATTCTGCTGAGAAATGGCAGCCATTTAGAGCTACCATGATGCTCATCTAAATTTCACTGTGGACTGGTTTGTTTTGGAACCTCTCAGCCTAAGCTTGTTTATAATAATAAGATCCTATAAAGTATGTCAGCATCTACAAGTTTCTCATGTTGATAAAGCTATCTGTATTCTCAACATTTAAAGATGTCCCAGCCACTGCAGGATCCAGGTTTCTTTGTCTTCCCTGGCCTGAGTTGGCATGTCCTAAACTCCTTTTCACTCAGTTCCTGTGTAGTCATTTCTTGGGTAGATACCAGAACTGTTTCTTCTGCTTCCCTGTCTCTTTGTATTTGATGGTTTGCCAGTCCTGGCACACAAACAGTATCCCTTGGTAACAAGTCTTTATTTGTAGTTGCCCACAGAATACTGTAATTTATGAAAACAAATGAGGTGGTTTTATATCCTGATGGCATCTGACTCACTCATGGCATCTGACTTGATGACAGCAAATAAGATAACCCAAATGATTATATTGCCTCATATACGAAAAGAGTCACTTGCATCTTCTAACGTCTTCTTAATTTGTGTACTGGGATCTTCCTTTGTCCTGTTTCTGCCCTTTTTATATTCAGTCACTTATCTGGGCACTTATAGCATTACAAAGCTATGCTGGAATTAGCCACAAAAGGCTTTTATGTTTCTTTTGAATTGTTTGTCTTCATTGATGATTTTCAACATTTAATTTTGCTCAACTTTTGCAATAGTGGGCACCATAAGTTTATGAATAACAAGAAGATATTAACATATACAAGCACCTAAATTCTGGCAAAATATATCCTTCTCATAAACCAAAAGTTATATCTAGCTTGTGAAATTGTCAATAAAAATCATAGAATCACAGAATCATAGAATAGTTAGGGTTGGAAAGGACCTTAAGATCATCTAGTTCCAACCCCCCTGCCATGGGCAGGGACACTTCCCACTAAACCATACCACCCAAGGCTATATCCAACCCAGCCTTGAACACCACCAGCGATGGAGCGTTCACAACTTCCTTGGGCAACCCATTCCAGTGCCTCATCACCTTCACAGTAAAGAATTTCTTCCTTATATCCTGTCTAAACTTCCCCTGTTTAAGTTTGAACCCGTTACCCATATATCACTCCAGAAGGCTGAAATGTGGTTAGATTCAGTAGGTTAATCTAGCTATAAAGCATGAAATATTCATACAATGGAAAAAACAGTGACTTTAAAAAAAGCAGTGGGACACTTTGTTACTGGAAGCAGTCCTAATCTGTTTTAGCAAAAGAGGTTTTTATTTCCTCCATCTGTTTTTTGTGGTAAATTCTTTTCCCCCAGATTTATCATTCCATAGTTTGCTGATATAATATTCTATGTCACCTAAATTTTAGCTTCAGAATTACACAGATGCCTTATAGTTTGCCTAACAAGACTCTTCTAGCAATCATCTTAAAAGAAAAAGAAGCTTGTCTGGCAATTGCAACAGCAATAGCAACAATCCTTAGTCAACTAAACCCAAAATTGCCATCTAAAATTCCTGCTCAACAGCTGGAGAAGCTTTAACTCACTATGCATTTTCCTTTAGAGGGTCTAATCTACTTGGAAGACTGAACACTTAAAAAAAGACTTGAGGCAGACTCAGTCATGGTCATGGCCATAAGTTTACAACAGTTAAAGTGGGAATATGTTCAGTTGTTTCATGCAATTTTTTAATCTTTTTCTCTGCCAGTGGTATAACCAGGGTAAATTGTGTTTAGCCTTACTGGATTATTCCAGCTGCTAGAGATGTTCACAGTTTGGGGATGTGCTGTCCAAGTCAGATATGCCTCTTTAGAAAGCTACAATGAGGTGACTGTGGCAATTCACTATTCTGGGACCGTTTTACCAATACCATAGTATATAGAAGTGTTGTACAGCTGTGGCTAGGAGAGAGACAAAAGTGGGGTTTCTAATGGATTTTATGTCTTCAGTTGCAGTTCAATATTCCTGCCTTTTTGGTGGCTGGAGAAACCGCTTTTTCTCCAGACTGCTCATTCATTGAATGAGAAGCATATCTGTTTTATGGAGCAGACAGTCTCTTTTCTTATTCAACAGAGAGGGCTAATTATTGAAGGGACAGTATTAATCATGCTTTTAAAATGGAGATTTTGAGCTAAGGAGATTTGGGTTAAAGTGCTGTAATTCTCACTTTGTCCTGAAAATATCTGAAATATTCATTTGCCTGATCAGTAAGTTCATTACTATGCTTATGAAAAAAAGTATCTTTATGTCTCTTGTTCTCCTGAGTCACACCATGTGTCCGCTGAGCTGTATGTCCAGCAAAACCCCATTTGTATCAGCCTGAAAGTATGCTGTACATCCAGTCACATAATTGAAAATAATAAGGCCACAATAAATGGGATGGCCTTGGGGTATAACACCCAAGGGATTCAATTGGTGTCGCTTTGCATCAATGTCCATGCATCATGGTAATTGAGGTAACATAACCAATTACCACATTTTAATTAGAGTTGTAAGGACTTGGGAAAATCTGCAATGGTGAGACAGCTCACTTCAAAAAAAAAAAAAAAGGCACCTCTCTCTTTTCTGCAAGCTTGTTTCTGAGGACTTGAAGAGCCTGCTTAAAGCTCTCTTTAGGATTTTTTCCAGCTTCCTCTGTGTTTCATTCTTTATAATGCACTTTGAAAAACAAGTTGTTTAAAAATACTATGTTGCTTCTGATCTGGTATCTTTGTCCTTTTTCTCTATTTCTCTGTTTCTGTGATGCTCTCTGTAAAAGAAAACAGTTTTTAATAACTCTAGTCATGGTGTCTCCTCTTCACTTCTCTATATTTAATTCACTGGCAATATTTTTTCAAGCCATGTGTGTTGGGTTGACCCTGGCTGGATGTCAGGTGACCACCAAAACTGCTCTATCACTGCACTTCCTCAGCTGGACGGGGAAGAAAAAAATATACTGAAAGACTCAGTTGAGATAAGGACAGGGAGATCACTCAGCAATTACTGTCACAGGCAAAACAGACATGACTTGGAGAAATCAGTTTAATTTATTGCAATCAAATCAGAGTAGGGTAATGAGAAATAAAACTGACTCTTCAAAACACCTTTTCCCCACTCCTCCTTTCTTCCTGGGCTAAAGCTACCTCCTGATTTTTCTTCCTTCTCCCCTCCAGCAGCGCAGGAGGATGGGGAATGGGGATTGTGATCAATTCATCAAATAGTGTGTCTCTGCTGCTCCTTCCTCCTCAGTGGAAGGACTCTTCACGCTCTTCCTCTGCTCCAGCATGGAGTAACTCCTGCAGGAGACAGTCCTCCAATGTGAGTCCTTCCCATGTTCCAGTGTGAGTCCTGATGGAGTCACAAGTCCTACAGCAAACATGCTCCAGTGTGGTCTCCTTTTCCACGGGGTCATAGGTCCTCTGTTAGACACAGAGGAGGCTTCTAAGCAGCTTCTCCCAGAAGCCAGCATGGTAGCCTCCCCTGCTACCTAAACCTTGCAACGTAAGCCAAATACATCATGGAATGACGCTTGTTCTGGGCTTAAAGAAAAAAAAAGACCACAAACCCCTTACTTCAGAGGTAAAAGATGAAGTTGTCCTTACTTTTTAGATAGCTTCACTAAACAAAGCATTAGTTTCTAAAGTATTTTTATTTTATCACAAGCCATTACTTTGTAATGTGAGATCTAGCTAAGAATCTTGAATAAAATTTAGAAGTTCATCAGAAGTACCAAACACAGAAAAGTACTGACTGATGATTAACTTAATTGGCTGAGGAGGGCACACTACATGTTGTAAAGTGCTGAACACCTATTATATGATCTAGCCCTCACGAATAAATTATTTAATGACTCATGTTTGAACCTTTGCAAATTGTTTTTTCATTATCTATCACAGGCAATTTTTGCTCTGGTATCAGACCTCTTCGTATAGCATATGACAGTACAATTGTTTCTGTCATCTTGTTTTACTTACATTTCAATACTGAAGACTGCTCACTGGTTCTTCCTTAAAATACATATTTTTAAAGTGAATGGATATTTAATTGTCGAGTCTGTGATGTGATGCACTATTCTCCTACTTGAGATGTGTATGTTTTTGAGCTTCTGAGTTTCATTGCATGCCTGATTTGTGACATGGAATAATTATCTGTAGGATTTAAAATGAAGCTACATAAATGGCAAACATAGGCCTAGATTTTTGTTGGACTTTAATTGAAGATAGGAGACATGCCCCACATTCTTGCAAGAAATTCTTTATTTCTCATCATTTTCTGGAGGACCAACAATAGTTATGATGGCAGCCACCATGGCAGTATGCAGAGTGTGAATGATGTGGCAAAACTGAAGCTGATAAAATCCTTCTTGTTGTACATATCTTGTTAAAAAAATTGTAGGCCCATTGGAGTTCAATCAAAATTATAAAAATTTGGGTAAATGTTGTGTTATATTCCTGAGGATATCTCCTAAGTGGTCACTGCAGTGGTAGGGTTTTAGAGTAAATAGAAAGAAAAAGGTAATACATTTAATACAGAGGGCTCTTCCCCATCCTCAGGGACTTCGAAACTTTCTGTTACAACTAACACTATAACAATCCAAAGGTGAAATACTCCATGCAGTGTTCCCGATCTGCTAAATTATTCAACTGTTTCACTCACTCTGACAGATGTAATGTCTTAGCATGACTTTTTAAAAATGATAGGAAGCCCCAGGTTTATATTCAAACTCAGAAACCCAGCCAAACCAGAACAAATTCCAGTCCTCCGAAATAGCAAACACTCAGATTTCGTCATCTGGGTTCACTGCCACCAAATCAGACTTTTAGCTGTTGCTCTAATTTTACTCATGTTATGGACTATTAGTTATTGATTGGATTAGGCTAATGGTTAATCCAGACTCCAGAGACTATTTCATTATTTCATCATTTCTGTTAAACCATGGGAAGCCTTAACTCTTCCCATGAAGTGGTTGTTAAGGTACTTAATCCTAACTTTCTCTACAGTCCCAGAAGATGACTCGGAAGTAGGCTTAAGTTTAGGTTGGAAGATCAAATGTACTCACTAATTCTACTTTGTTGCTTGTGTGATCTTTGTTATTTTCTGTTGATGAAAAAGGAGCACTGAATAGAAAGTCTTCACATGCCACTCAGTTTCAGCGTGGACAATGTTAAGAACAGGCTTTGCTCTAGAGACTCTTCCAGTGCAGTTCATCTTTGCTCCATAAGGTGAACCACCTAGAGCAGAAAGAGTAGTTCAGCTTTCTCACTTTTTCAGTGCTTTTCTCTGCATTGAAATTTCTAGACATACATTTCCTGCTAATGCTGGTGGGGTTGATTACATATGAAATTTTAGTTTGGAAGATAATGAAACCTACAAGAATATTTCTTGTTGCTTGTTCTACCACAATCCTACAATAACAAGTTTCAATCACCATCAACCTCAACTGGACTCATATACTTCTTTGAGATCAGTATTTCTCTTCTGTCACTCCTTGCTAATTCTGCAGACACATTTAGTGTCTTTGCCTTCTCCAGAGTACCCAGCAAACTTTGTAACATGAGGGGTAAAAGTTACTTTTTTGTTGTTGGCATGAACACAGGAAGATAAATTAAATTACTTTAAAAGTTAAGAGTTATTTTAATGGTAAAATCAATTGCTGCAATATTTAATTACTCCAAGCCCCCCCTTGATTTTAAAATTTTTTCTTGATGAAGCAAACAATATTTCTTTGCAGTATTTGAAATTCACTTACTTTTTTGGAAGACAGGTTTCTTTATGAGACTGGGAATGCATCATAATGGCTGATAATGGTTTTAAACAAAAAAGCTAAGAAAGCAAAATAAATTATGCATACATGAAGTTTCCCAGTATTATTTTAAAACTAAACATGGTTGCTTGATCATGTATAAGCACTGCCCACAGGTCATATACAGTGAAAAACCCACTTTGGATATTCAAGGCAGAAAATATCGTGATCACAGTGTTACAAGACCTAGGTTCCTGGTGTTATAATTAGCTTGAAGCATAGTGTCTGAACAGGGTGTAAAATACTGCATCTGTAATAATATTTTTAGTAGTACCTTGTGAGCAGTCTGTTTCAGTGACTGGCAAGTCTTTAAGTCACAGATACTTTGAATTTTTTCTCTATTATGCTCTATTATATTAGAGGAAGAATTACATAAACTTGCTAGCTCAGTGCCACAAGGTTTTGTAGATACATCTACATATATATATTTATATTTTATAAGGATTAGAAATTCTTTGTATTTCTTCTCTATTCCTTTTCTAATTCAGATTTTTATCTGTTCAAAAATATTAACTAAGAGAGAGTGAAAAATGATGGATTTTAAAGTTGCTTAAACACTTTAAATGGTTCTATCTCAGCAACTTTCAAGGTTGGTCAGTGGTGCTGTGTTACCCAGTGAGAAGCTGGAAATCTTTTGGTTTAGGGTTATAAAAAGCTGCTGCATTTATCCATGCAGCTCACAGATATTTCTGTTCCTCAGCTATCTAGTGTCAACTGTGTTTCAGACTGGAGACAGTTTGGAGTTGGATGAGAGAATCTCAATGCTGGTAGAAAGTTGCTAATACTTCTCTGCCGATCTGACTTTTTTAAGCGGGCGATGTTCACAAATCCTCAAGAGATTTCAACGCCAGTGAGACCTTCAAGAGTGCCAGTTTATCACATGGCTTTGTAATTAAGCATGCTGTCATGAAAACACCCTCCTATCTCTCATAGGTAATAACATTTGACCCTCATTGGTGGTGTATCTAACATTAATTTCTTCACATTTATAGCTAACTACAATGTTAGTAAATCAACTTAATCACAGTTTTTTAAAAAACACAAATATTCCCCAAGTAATTAGAAAAATTCAGGTTTTGAGACAGCAGAATTCAATCCTATGGAATCTGTAAATGTGAGCTTTAGAACTTTATAATGGGAAAAGCCAACATCACGGTAACAAGTTTAGGGCTTTATAGCATGGTGGTAAAAATTCTACCACCAGTCTCTCAATCTATTAATCTTTTTTTTCCATGCTACAAATTAAATAGTGGTTGGAACAGTCTGGGTAAGGCACTTTCCAAAGCTTTGATAAAAACGCATTCCCTATGCCTGAAACATACATTAAAACTGTAAGATGTGTAAAATATTCAATCAAAATCTTAGGAATAATCGATTATAGTAGGAAAATATGTAATATTTAGGAATTGGAAATCTGGTATTTCCAATGCATGCTGATGCTGAAAGAACTGTCAAACACCATTTATATGGGGGAAAAAGAAATAGAATCATGGAATTATAGAACAGTTAGGGTTGGAAAGGACCTTAAGATCATCGAGTTCCAACCCCCCTGCCATGGGCAGGGACACCTCCCACTAAACCATGCCACCCAAGGCTATGTTCAGCCCCACCTTGAAAACCGCCAGGGATGGAGCATTCACAACTTCCCTGGGCAACCCGTTCCAGTGCCTCACCACCCTCACAGTAAAGAATTTCTTCCTCATATCCAATCTAAACTTCCCCTGGTTAAGTTTGAACCCATTACCCCTTGTTCTCTCACTACAGTCCCTAATGAAGAGTCCCTCCCCAGCATCCCTATTGGCCCCCTTCAGATACTGGAAGGCTGCTATGAGGTCTCCACGCAGCCTTCTCTTCATCAGGCTGAACTGCCCCAATTTTCTCATCCTATCTTCATATGGGAGGTGCTCCAGTCCCCTGATGGTCCTTGTGGCCCTCCTCTGCACTTGTTCTAATGGTTCCATGTCCTTTTTATGTTGAGGACACCAGAACTGCACACAATACTCCAAGTGAGGTCTCACAAGAGCCGAGTAGAGGGGCAGGAGCACCTCCCTCGACCTGCTGGTCACACTCGTTTTGATGCAGCCCAGGATACGGTTGGCTTTCTGGGCTGCAAGTGCACACTGTGGGCTCATGTTCAGTTTTTTCATTGACCAACACCCCCAAGTCCTTCTCTTCAGGGCTGCTCTGAATCTCTTCCCTGCCCAACCTGTAGCTGTGCCTGGGATTGCTCCGACCCAGATGTAGGACCTTGCACTTGTCATGGTTAAACTTTATCAGGTTGGCATCAGCCCACCTCACAAGCATGTCAAGGTCCCTCTGGATGGCATTCCTTCCCTCCAGCGTATCAACCGAACCACACAGCTTGGTGTGGCGGCAAACTTGCTGAAAATCATGCGAAAGAAAAAATATGGCTAGGTTTTTATTTTTAAGAACAGTGGTGTTATTTCAAAAGAACTCAAGTCCTATTTGGGCACTTAAATATGGGACCAGATATTTAAAAGTGCTTAGCTGATATTGACTTTCATTGCCATGCATTGTGTTCAGATTACAGGATGTAGTCAGTGTTTAATTTGGATGCCTAATGCCCACTAATCATAAGATCATGTCCCAGGTGAGCATTGTTTAAAAGATTAGAGTTAAGCGAAACACAAAAATCACAAACTTGTGATTTTTTAATTAGTTTAATGGCTGTTGCACTGTATCTCCAATATCCCCAGCCCTGCAAGGGATGGTATGTGAGTGTAAATGAAGCTAATTTTCTGATGTTCTGTTTCAAGAATTATTTAACAAAATAGTTTTTAGAAAGAGAGGAAGAAACCTTATTTTCTGACAGGTTGTAGAGCAGTTATTTCCATCTTACATGGCTGTTCCATACTGGAAGATAAGGCCCCAATCCTCCAGCCATTATGGAAATGTATTTGCAGGATCTTCAGTAAGTATATGCATAATCAGTGTTTCATCGTTCAATATTACATGATGTTCAAGGAGCTGCATCCGCTGTAAGCAGACAGGAATACAGCAAAAAACTATTTAAAAAATGCATGAAAATAAATAGGGTACAATTATTCACTCTTTTTCATAACACACAAAGTAAAAGGTACCCAATGAAATTATAAGGCAGGAGATTTAAAATGATCAAAAGGGAATATTATTTTCAAGTAGTGTATAATAAAAATGAAAATTGTTCCTACAGGATATTGTGGACAGCAAAAACACAATTTATTTCAGTAAGTGATTAGGCAAATTGATAAAGGTGACATCAATTAATGTATATTGAATTCCAACTTCAGAAGTCCCCACAGGCTGACTTCTCAAATTTGGGATGGTAGCTTCTATGCCGTTCTATGTGTTTGAGGGTTTTTAACTTTTCCATAAACATTCACTACTGGCCGCTGCAGGAGATGGACTCAGCTGACTGGACTGTTGATCTCACCCAAAATTACAGATTCTTTTGAATAGCACATGAGCTTGCAGATTTGGAGGCCTTCCTGTACTTTATTTTTATGTACAGCAAAGAAGTTTTAAGGAATGCCTAAAGGGTTTTCATTGTATTTGGTTGGGTTTTTTTTCTATTTTCAAAGACCAGGATGTGGCCATTTATGTAATCTGTTTTCACCAGAAGAAAACTTTGAAAAATATACACACTTAACAGTTTTTCAAGATATTTCTAGTACCTTTTTCTGTAAAATATACCAAAAAAATATATAACACATACACTCACTTATTTTTTAAATATGTACATACATTTATGTCAGAGATACTAGAATATACATTAAATAACCAAATGTAAATTGTTAGCAACGATGATCTGAATTTCATTTCTCCTTACATGTAAGACATTTGTGTTATCGTTGTAGCACTAATCCATATTCAGGTCTTCATGTTTGCTGTGCAGTAATATGTAAATTACCTAGCCAGCTGCATTAAGCAGTGTTTGTTTATTCTATTTCTTTTGGCATAGCATATAACTGAATTTCTGCCAAAAATGTGGCTGCTTCAGGGAACACTGTTTGGGTAGAAGGAAGTTTTGAAAGGAAACACGCATCATAAGTCTTTACTCTGTGAAACAGTAAAATCAAAACAAACTTTCTGTTCATAAAAATATCTGTATTAATGTAAAATAATGGGCTTGTAAAATGCAGGGAGCAAGCTGAATCTTTTTAGAATGCTCTGTGTACATCGGCTTTGTAAACAAGAACACGATATTAAGAGGCAGTGATTTTTTCATACATGGGAAGGGTGACTAAAACCGGTGAAATGTGAAATGGAAAGTTTAACAGAAATTTTTAAAAAATGGCATATTAATCTCCCCTAACACATAGCATTTAAATGCATTTAAATTTAGAAAAGCAGTGAAGTTTAAGTGTTAAAAAAATTGCATTAATGACGCTTAGAGCTATCTACTTACTCTTGCAGTCCTTTCAGTCTTCCAGTCTGACACTTCCTTTTTTATCCAGCCAGCTAATTTCCCCTCTTTTGTGAGGAGTAACTGTTTTCACACAAGTGCTTACCCAGCAAGCCTCCTTATTGTTTCATGGTTAATTATCTTCTTCAGCTTCACCTTCTCAAGTGAAGGGAGAAAGACTGGGCCTCCCCACAGCTCTAATGAAAGCTAGGTTTTAGAGATGCACTGTGTGAGTAAATGCGGGGTCTGATCTACCAACATAATAAATGAGTTCTTAAACTTTATGGAGTCACAGCTCATCCAGCAGGTTTACTGAACAATGCAGGATGATGCTTTCTTTTAAAGAACCTTTTTTTTTTTTTTTTTTTAAAAGGGGGGAGGAATATTGCTTCACTGTGAAACCAAATACCGCAAACTGTTCCGAAATCTCTGCACGTTACACAAAAGGTGCATGTCAAACATTCAGATTCAGTACAAACCTGTGCTGCTGCATGCAAGTCTTTGGGCTTTGTACTTTAAAGTTGCATCTTAACTACATTTATACTAATAATGCTAATACTAGTAGCCCTGTGCCCCTCAGATGTTATACCACTTTGTAAACTCTTAATACTTATTGGACTGTTTGTGCCTCACCAGCACTGAAAATAGTCATTATGGATAGACTTAAATCTTCAGTTTATATTCCAATTTTAACCCAAGTTTAAACTGTGTAACATTCAAAATAAACTCTCCTGTAATAGAAGAAAATTGAACAATAGCCTTAGTGGGTTTCTAATAATAAGGTGCTCCCCATTTGTACTCAGCCAAACTAAGGTTGTCAAATATAAGCCTTTCACCAGAAGATATAGCTGGCCATTACTTTGTCTACTTCTAAGTGAATTTCTACAAAGTATGTTTGTATTATGTATTTTTCAAGTGAACAATCCAAAATGTGTGTTTAATACTTGAGACATTGCGCAGGTTCTGTTCGATATACTAGCTTAATCCCTTTTTTCCAGACATCTCCAAGGCTGTATTGGCATGCATTATATACAGAGAAACTAAAACACCATCGTTTATCAGTGCTGAGGGCAAGAAAAAAATATGGAAGCTCAAGGATGTGATGATCTTAGTGAAAGAGTTCTGCCTAGTGAATTCTTATACTTGGAGATAAGGCTGATGTTTCTATTTTGCACATTTGAAAAGCAGCTCTTCTTAGATATAGGTTGTGTAATGGCAAGGAGCAGTTGTATTGTTGTAGCCTCAAGGTGCTTACCGTTGTAATTTTGTTTTCTTGCTAGGACAACTCTCTGCCACTTACTGACAACTGTGGTGTTTAACTTCACACTTGGAAATGTGTAGATTGGCAGACTCTGCAAGTCCTATAAACATTCAGTATTCTTCTAGCATTCGACTTCACAATACTTGCTTATTGACTCCCTCCCAGTCAATATCCCAAATTTACAGATGGTGAGTCTCAATGACTTCAGGAAGCGCTTCATCTAAGTACAAAGGAATTGTATTGAAATTGTAAATAGAAAAAAAGAGTCTGTTCTTTTTGATAACATGAATTAAGCTAAATTTGGTAGTCTCTCAACTGCTTCATGAGAAGAAACTGATGATAGAGCCAGATATTTTTCATGCAGTGCTGTTGTTCATAAATAATAAAGTCTCCCCTTCCAGTATACAGGAAGAATTTCTATTTAGAAATTTAAGCTTCTCTCATCCAGATTTCAGTGAGAAAACTTTCTATGTTTCTTCTAAGGTCAAGCTCCCAAGGGCTGATGTCCTATTCTTTTGTACCTTGCATCTATCTGTTTCTATGGTGATTCTCACTCTAGTGTTTCTCACAAGCACTTATTTCTGCTGAAACAAGCTCTTAAAAACTCTGTGATTCCAGGTGTCCTGATGTGCCTGTTATAGGCTGGAGATGGCTATTGTGTCTACTGAGTCCATTCACAGTGTCCACTGAGTTGTTCTGGTTTAACTGAGAATACACCACGAAAGGAGTACCAGTTCCAATGTAAATTATACTAAATTGAAAGTATTCTTAACCAGTAAGCAAACCTCTTAACTTGTACAAAGACAGAACAATAGTGAAAAGATATGAAAACAATTATGCCACTGTAGCTTTGCTAGTACAACTTTGTTCATAAGCATTTGAATGCAGAATGCGAATGATTTTCCATCAATACAGATATACAAGTGAAAAATTGTGCTGAAGTTCTGCAGTGTAGACAAGCAGTAGTTAAACCTGTTTAAGCATATGCTTGGTTCCATAGATTTCCTGGGTTTGGTGGATTTTTTTGTCTTTACCATCAAGACAGGTCTTTGATTGAGTCAAATTCTGAGATTTGGCACGGATGAACTCCTGCCAACTTGCATGGGCATGTATCTGAGGTACAGTGCCAGGATTTGCTCTTTTTTGAACAAGGTGTTCACGGCAACATTTGCGTTTAGGTTAAGCTGGGAATGTTTTTCTAAGTTTCATGAAGGGCTTGTGCTGGATTCTTGCACAAAGAAAATCATATATTCCTCTGAAGTAAAGGTGAGACTGAAATGAGATTCAAGGGCAACAAATCCTGTCATGTAACCTCTTGACAGAATAAAAGAAAACTACAAAGAAGCAAAACCAACAGCCAGTAAAATATGCCATGTAGTCAGGTTTTCTCATCACAAAAAGCAAAACAAAAACCAAACCCAAACACACAACTTGGAATATAGGTCTGGGATTGTAATCCTATTTGGATGACAACATGATTTGACATAAAAATGTTATAGATGTTCTTCTGCTCTCTGGTAACATTTAAAGGGCTTCTTCAGTAAATGAGAACCAGAGATGTTAGTCATATGGGGATATGGTGGCAAGAAAGCAGAGGCTAGAAAACATATAATGGGTAGTGTGTTAGCAGTGATTCTGTGGGCATGGCACAGATGCTAAACTTCTTGAGCCCTTGCTTTTGCCATGATCAGTGATAGCTCCTGAAGTTAGTTCCTGCAAGCCTTCTTCTAACACAGCTTACCTTCTGTTCCAGCCTGGATTGTCTGCACCAGCTGGTGAGTGGTAGAAAGGCTGGAGGCTTTCACTCTTTCTTTTGGTCATCTGATACTGTGGGCAGTTTACCAAGAAAGTTAAAGACCTTCTCAGAATCCATGTGCAGGCACAACTGATCCCAGCGTGTTACCTAGCATCATCAAGTGATATCTAAATAGCAAAAGAATGGTTAGAGAATAGCCAATTTCTCTGACTTCTTAAAACACTTCTACTTCACTCGTAGTAGGGAATAATAGTTTTCTGCTTAAAATGTCACTGCAATTGTTTCATCTGTTGCTTAGAAGATGTGCCACAAGACCTTTATCATGATAAAGAAAATTATCAGTTTTAAAACCTGGATATGACAATCTCCTATCCTCTAGACTTTAATTTCTGAATATTATCAAAGAACTTCAAACATCATCATAAAGACAGGGGGTTGAGCAATGGTGAAACCTCAGTTGTTCCTGTAAGACCCAGCCTGCATTGAGACCCTTGCAGGTGACATCTGTGACTACAGAGAGCAGAGATGACATCACTGTCCATCTTTCAGTACAGAAATCTCTGCATACAACCACCCATGTAGGACTCTGGCAATACCTGTAGGCATCCATAATGCCTACTAAAAAAGCACAAGTTCTGCATGAGCAGGATAGAGCATATTAGAATCATAGAATCATAGAATAGTTGGGGTTGGAAAGGACCTTAAGATCATCGAGTTCCAACCACCCTGCCATGGGCAGGGACACCTCCCACTAAACCATGCCATCCAAGGCTATGTCCAACCCCACCTTGAACGCTGCCAGGGATGGAGCATTCACAACTTCCCTGGGCAACCCGTTCCAGTGCCTCACCACCCGTACAGTAAAGAATTTCTTCCTCATATCCAATCTAAACTTCCCCTGGTTAAGTTTGAACCCGTTACCCCTTGTCCTCTCACTACAGTCCCTAATGAAGAGTCCCTCCCCAGCATCCCTACCATTCAGGTATTGGAAGGCTGCTATGAGGTCTCCACGCAGCCTTCTCTTCTCCAGGCTGAACAGCCCCAACATTCTCATCCTATCTTCATATGGGAGGTGCTCCAGTCCCCTGATGGTCCTTGTGGCCCTCCTCTGCACTTGTTCTAATGGTTCCATGTCCTTTTTATGTTGAGGCCACAAGAACTGCACACAATACTCCAAGTGAGGTCTCACGAGAGCAGAGTAGAGGGGCAGGAGCACCTCCCTCGACCTGCTGGTCACACTCGTTTTGATGCAGCCCAGGATACGGTTTGCTTTCTGGGCTGCAAGTGCACACTGCGGGCTCATGTTCATTTTTTCATTGGCCCACACCCCCAAGTCCTTCTCTTCAGGGCTGCTCTGAATCTCTTCCCTGCCCAACCTGTAGCTGTGCCTGGGATTGCTCCGACCGAGATGTAGGACCTTGCACTTGTCATGGTTAAACTTCATCAGGTTGGCATCAGCCCACCTCACAAGTGTGTTTATTTCCTATATTTCAATATATTCATATATGTTTTGTGTTATATATATAGTATATTAATATATATTATAATATATTCATATATATGAATGATATATATTCATCTATTTCATATATTTCAATATTATTTCATTGAGAGAGGTAACAATAGTTGCAAAATAAAGCTAGAAAAAGTATGAACCACAGTTCTGGATCTTATTTTCTCAGGAAATAAACATGTGCTGCCTTCTTTTAACTTCAATTATCTCAAATGTGTATGTTCATGATAGTTTTGTTAGTGATCTGTGATAAAGTGTACTGCTTCCATATATTTTGAGGCTGTGTTATAGTGTGCAAGTATGATGCACATGGGATATTATGCATATGCTTACGTATATTAAAACGCTGTTTGGAAATGGGGACACCTTGTTAGCTACAGTACAGGGAGCTCCATTTAGAAGATGTACTTAAGTGTAGCAGAGGTGAAATGAGTACTGTACACATGAGCATTTCCCTCAGCAGAAGTACTTGGCATGCTTGCATTTTTCAAAAGACAAAATCATGTTTGTCTTCCTTGAATGTGCACACATTCCTGGAGATGGGGGATGGTTTTCTTCCTTTCCCTTTCTTTTTCTCCTGGCCCCTAAGTGCATTTGAGTTTGGATAATTTGTCCGCAGCAACTGAAAGATATGTTGCAGAGGAGGGAGGAACAGAGTTTTTATTTATTATTGTAATGGCTCTTTTTTTCATGTTAATTCCTTTAAAAAAATATAATGGTACGTAGGGGTTACATTACAGGCCTGTTTCACCAACACACAGGATCTGTACTGGAGTAGCACATGCAAATGAAGCTGAAACAGAGAATCATTGTTTAATATAATTTGCTTCAGAAAAAGAAAAACTATCCTTGTTTTAGTAAAAGAAACATATTAAAAAGTGTATTTTTAAGACTTTTCTTTGAAGATGCATTGGGGTTGAGGAAATGTCTTTATTTGTCTTAATAATCTTCTGTCCTGCCATTAACATTTTCAGCAGATTAACTGTTTAACTATTAACACCAGCCCTGCAAGCGTTTAAGTGCACACCTAATTTTGCTATATTAGTTATACCACGGAAACACGAATATTGTCCCGAGCAAAATAGTCCACGTTTAAATTAGGAATAGCCAAACTCCTTAAAGCAGCACTTTCAAATACTTTGGAATTAATTCAATTTTCACTCTTCTGAGTCTGTAATCTAATTGCTTCTTGGCTTAATTATATTTAAAACTTTTAATGCAATGGTAAATGCTTCCTAAGTCTTGTTTATCTAGTGGTAATATTTAAAAAATAGGATTATGCATAACGTTGTGCATCTTTTGTTCATATTGCATTGTTTTTTTACTTGTTTGGTCAAAACTATTTCCCTTCTTTTACTGTGAACCATGTGACTTTCAAGATCTGCTCTAGGTGTAGCAGCATTTAGTGACTATAATGATAAAGTCACTCTGACCTACTTTAAAGATACCCATTTTAGAAAGATGACATATGCACGAACATACACACGTGTATATGTGTGTGTGTGTTTATACAGCCTCACTCTTGCACATATAAAAAAGAATTTTCTAAATTCTGGGAAATTTAGTGCAGTCAGTTACACCAGCTGGTATACAAAGAATTTTTGCCAGGCAGAATGGTACCTTTGCAGCATGTTTTGTCACAGACTGCAGCAAAGCCAGAACTTACAAGTGAACATTGAGGGCTCACTCTCTTCAAATCTGAAGCTCTGTAGCACACTCAAAGCTTCTCTTTAATTGTAGTCTGTCTTAAACGTGGAGATCAACATGATTGTCTGTGACAGGCCTCTTTCTTATTGGAGCAATACCTTGAACCAGGCCAGGTAGAACATCCTTTGCAGTGTGTAAGGCTCTATAAGAAATCCACATTCATCATTAACTGAAAGGGGATAAAAAACGTGGCGCAGCTCTCATGTGAATAAAGTTTTCCCAATTGGAAATAGCAATAGAAGATTTTTCTGCTTTGTGAAAATGATGCTTTGTGTAATACGATACAGTTCTTTGGATAAAAAAAGTCAGGCAGAAGAAACAGCAGCATTTTTATTCCCAGTAAACTGAGCAATCAGAATTTAGTTCTGACACCAGCTGACACTTGCAGTGGTATACCTCCCATCCTCTGTATAACACCAAGTAAAGGATCAGTCTGGCGAATTTGAAACGTTATGTTGGCAAGACCTAATAATCTATTAGTGTTCTGCTAATTCTAATCCTCCAGCAACCTACCTATGCATTGGCCAGCCTGATAAGGAGACCTCTAACATGTTAAAAATAGTTCTGAGATTCCTGTTTTTTACCTTGCTATTGCTGTCAGTGCAAACAGGCTGCAGTGATGCTGCCTTCCATTTTTGACTCCAGAGATTTATTCAGGAGTCTGTATGGTGCTGCTCTCTCCAGCAGCTACCTCAACGTCTAAAGACTCTTTCTTCTTTGAGCAGCTTGCTAAATTTGTAAAAAGAGAATATATATATATCTGTACTAAAAATGCCAAATACAAAATGTGACTTAAGCTGTGTGGTTTGCTTCAAAGTTAAAACTTGGTGTGTACTTAGGAACAGCTGCCAATGTAGCCGATAATCACTGAAGTTGTACTGCAAGGAAGATGATGCTTATAAAGAAAAAAAAGTTGTAATTCACTAATATTAATTCAGTCAATTGCTTGGGCAGAGAAAGCTATGCTGGGAAAATAACCATATCCGCATAAGAGCCTTTGCAAGTATAGTTGTGACAATCATAAGGGTAAAAAAACCATAATAAAATCAAATCCTGAAATTCATCATAGCTTTGCCTGCAAAATTTCTGAGTATATTCCAGGCCTCGGAAAAGCATGTGCATTTGAAGAACAGAAAAATAGGCTTTGAAGTGAGGAGCACTCAGTGAAGATGAATGGGCTGAGGTCACAACTCTACATGTTTTATTGTTTTAGTCCATCTGACTTGCAGAAGAAACAAGGCAGCCAAGTGCTGATTTACAGGGGGAAGGTTATCTTCCTGACCAATAAGGACCAAATGTTTTGTTTTTGAGAAACAAAATCAGATCCTATGGAACATAAAATCCTTGGAACCTGCTGCTGATTTCCTGCCTTCAGGAATTTCTTTTTGCAGCTGGCAGCAGCTTGAAAGAATAAAAATGTGCAGTTTAGGAAGCTTTTCACAGTTATGTCTTCCTAATGCTAAGCATCACAGAGTCGTAAAGCATGCCACAAAAAAAAAAAGTTATTGTAGCCGATTTCTTGTTTCGTCTAACATGTTTTCAAGCTAAATTATTGTCATTCTCTTGCATTTTTCTTGTAGGATAGCTAAGGGTCAGCTACAGGTAGGTAACTGGATGATGGCTGGATTTGATCTTGAAGGTCTTTTCCAACCTTGTTGATTCTATGGCACTATGAGCTAAGTACCAGCTAAGTACCAGCCAGGAGTCATTATAATATATGGTAAACTGGAAAATCTAAATATGGATTTCTGAACTCTGCAATGCACAGAACTGCTCTGATAGCTGTACTTGTCTGGTATTTTCATGGGAAATTAACATTTAAGCTATCACTAAACAATATCCTTCAGGGAAAAAAAAAAAACAAACCTCTAGTAAATTTACTCCATAAAGCTTTGGGGTGGGCAGATCCACAAACACACCGCAGCTTTAAACATTAGAGTTCACAGATTCTCAAATCCCAAAAGCCTCCTAACCTCCCAGGGAAGAAAAAATTCTTTGGCACCCATATTTCTGCCCATGATTATGTGCAATATCTAAACACAGCTACAGTACTCAGGGACCTATCTTACATCTTACTACTTACAAGCCAAATGAAGCATGAGGACACAGATTTATCTTAAGTGGAGAGTCTCTTGGTATGTCAAATATATTAATAATCATATCACCCTGCTATATGGTGGATAGCTACTCTGCCCAGTTTGGAGAAAATAAGTCAGATGAGTGCTTTAGCCATTGGTCTACTAGACAAAAGGGATGAGATAGCCTTGTGTTTTGCACAGAAACAGTGTACCTATATCCATAATTAGACACTGGAGCAGGGATTTGGGCCTATCTATTCCTCTTGCCAGTCAAATGTGCTGAACAGTACACTACAGGATAAAATTCTCCTTGTCTATCTCTGACCCCATTAATATTTAATTGTTTTATGCAAAATGAAACAGGAGATGTAGGCTTCTTTTCAGACCAGAATGTAGGTAGGGCTTCTCCTGAGAGAATGAGAGCCTGGTTCATGTCATGAGTCCAGTGTCCCATGCCAAAAATCAGCCCTCTAACTGTTGAGCTGAAGGCGAACATCCCATGATTTCTCACAAAAGGGCTGAGCAGCTTTAGTTCCTACTTCCAAGAGAGAGTTCCTAGCTCAGAGTCATAGATATATCCCTGCTCTGCACAATTAACCTTGGCCGGGTCTTGACAAATCTAAATCAGGAACTAAGCTGTGTACAACTTCCGTTCTTTGGACTGCAGCCTCATTTTATCTGCTTGTATTTCAGTAACTTTTTAAGTTTGTTGTGATTTAGATTTCTGTTTGGCATGTGATCAGTGCTGTATTTGAAAAACAAAACTTGTTCCAAGAAAGCTCAAGAGAGTAAGAGATCACAGTTGAAAGGTTTTTTTTGGGAAAAAGTTCTTGTTTTTCTGGATCCAGTGATCACTGTTCAGCCGCTAAGATTATTTAAACTAAACAGTTCTATGTTAGTTAACAGTTCTATTACAAGACTTATTGTATAAGCGACGTCTTCCCTAAAATAGAGGCCTTTCAATAAATAGAATAATAAAGTAAAATTAATCTGTGCTCAGAGAACCAGCCCCAAAATCAGGGACCACTTTTGTCTTATTTTGAGTAGTTTAAGGTGAGTCAGTACTCTTGGCCACTTGACACGTCACATTTGACTGAGTAAAGTTGTCAAGGTGTTTTTCCTCTCCCATGTGTGTTTCTAGAAGGATTAATTCTTGGTACAGTATGTTCTGAATCATAATAGCAAATATTACTGGAAAGTTACGAAAGTCTTAAAACAAACCAAACTAATTTCAGCTCAATTATTATTTATCAGTTTACCAAGCTGTGTGGTTCAGTTGATACACTGGAGGGAAGGGATGCCATCCGAGGGACCTTGACACGCTTGTGAGGTGGGCTGATGCCAACCTGATAAAGTTTAACCATGACAAGTGCAAGGTCCTACATCTGGGTCAGAGCAATCCCAGGAACAGACAAAGATTGGGCAGAGAAGACATTCAGAGCAGCCCTGTGGAGAAGGAGTTGGGGGTGTTGGTCAATGAAAAAATGAACATGAGCCGGCTTCAGTGTGCAGTCACAGCGCAGAAAGCCAACTGCATCCTGGACTGCCTCAAAAGGAGTGTGACCAGCAGGTTGGAGGAGGTGATCCTGCCCCTCTACTCTGCTCCTGTGAGACCTTACTTGGAGTACTTTGTGCAGTTCTGTTGTCCTCAACATAAAAAGGACATGGAGGTGTTGGAGCAAGTGCAGAGGAGGGCCACAAGGATGATCAGGGGACTGGAGCACCTCCTGTATGAAGATAGGATGAGAAAGTTGGGGCCGTTCAGCCTGGAGAAGAGAAGGCTGCGTGGAGACCTCATAGCAGCCTTCCAATATCAGAAGGGGGCCTATAGGGATGTTGAGGAGGGACTCTTCATTAGGGACTGTAGTGAGAGGACAAGGGGTAACGGGTTGAGACTTAACCAGGGGAAGTTTAAACTGGGTATGAGGAAGAAATTCTTTACTGTAAGGGTGGCGAGACACTGGAATGGGCTGCCCAGGGAAGTTGTGAATGCTCCATCACTGGTGGTGCTCAAGGCCAGGTTGGACATAGCCTTGGATGGCATGGTTTAGTGTGAGGTGTCCCTGCCCATGGCAGGGTGGTTGGAACTCGATGATCTTAAGGTCCTTTCCAATCCTAACTATTCTATGAGTCTATGAATCTATGATCAGTTCTTCCCCAGAAAAAGGTGTCAGCACCGACAGTATTTGAAATTTGTTTAGTATTTGATTAGACTGATTGATTGTTCTTACAGCTGAAGATGTTAACACTCATTAGGTCTTACTTACTGGTCATTAGTACTGCCTTTATTATCAAGTAAAGAATAAATATAAATTTAAATAAAAAGTAATCAAGCCTTGTGATTTCCAGTGCATTGCATCTGTTGTTTTAAGATTCACAATGCAAAAGTTTATTATAAACATTTTGAAAGTCCTTTAATAAATCCCTTATGTCTTAACTCTTTTAAACTTAAGCAGGCTACAAGAGTTTCTCATATATTCAACAATAAAGTGTCAATCATATTGTTTTTACTAACACATTCATATGTGATTCTGCAGAATGGTTAACACTTTTTGCATATGAAGTGACTAACCACAATTAATCTCTATTAAAGAAAAGTCAAATTTCTGTATTATGTTTTGACAGAAAATTAAAAAAAAAAAAAAAAGTCCAACCTAGGAAGACTATGAAATCCTGCAAAATTTGATAAGTTTTATTTTAATTTATTATTTTCATTTCATACAAGACGTAACAAAATGAAAAGCCTGTTAATGACCATCGTTCCAAAAATGCACTTTACTTCTATTAATGTACTTATATAATTTCAGTGGAAGCACATTCAAAGTGCAGCTGTAAATATTTTTTAAATTTTTACTTTGTTATTTTTTTTTACAGGAGCCTCTGAACGTTATTGATGCCAGTGTGATGGATCTGAATGGCTCAAGTGAAGATGCACTGGAATGGGATGAAACTGACATAAGCAATAAGCTGATCAGTATTCATGAAGACTTGAGTGATCCTGATCAGGAACTCAAGAAGGATGAGCTAAGACAGAAGCCTTCCTCAGGAGAAAGTGGTTTTAACGATGCTAATGAAGATGAAAGTAATGGAAGTCATGGAAGTCCTCTTTATTGTCCGAGCATTACTTCCCCTCCAAATCCTCACATCTATCAGGTCTATAGTCTTCATAATATTGAATTATCAGAAAAAAAGCACATGCCTTTTTTGAAAAAAGCATCTAAACTCTCCAGTGTAACACAGTCTAACATTTTAAATAAAAGTCTTAGTAAAGACTCATCATTTTCATCTACAAAATCCCTGCCTGAGCTAATAGGGGGGAACACACTGGCAAAACCATATAGCTATACGTATCAGAGTGGAAACATAAGCAGGCACTCTGAGAGTGAGAGTGGGATAGTGAGTGAATGTGATACAGAAACTACAAATAATTCAGAGATTTTTTTGCTAAATGATATTGAAAGCACTCAGAGTAATCCTGAAATTAGGCATGAAGAAACTCAAGTGGATGATATAGTTGATGTGATAAAACAAAAAATACAGCAAGATGACGACCATGCTAGTCTCTCAAACGATTTCCAGTTGGCACCTTCTGCATGTTGTGGAAGTGAAAATGATGAGGATTTGGACAGCATTGCTATGTGTAACCGTATTTGTCTAGAAGAATTGCAAGGAAAGCATGACGTGTTTACTTTTTATGATTACTCGTATCTTCAAGGCTCCAAATTCAACTTACCAGCACTAATGAAACAATCACAAATTGAAAACACACATACAGAGGGCAGTTTGTTTCACGGCTTTTGTTTTGATAAAATACCTGGTAAATCTGAACATAAGCCTGGAGAGTCTCAACCAGATGGGTTTATTCATGACCATACTCTGGCAAGCATCCCTGGAGAATCAGATCCCAATTCCTGCAAATCTGGAGAAACTGTAAGAAAATTGACTGTTACAGAGAATACAAGACAGGTTTCAACTTTATCTCGTAGTTCTTCGTTAGAATCTCTGTCTGTAGTAGGTGATTTGTTTAGCTCAGGTATTTTCAAAAGTGGAGACGGTCTTCAGCGAAGCACCTCGTTGGAGAGCTGGTTGACTTCCTACAAAAGCAATGAAGATCTTTTTAGTCATCATGGCTCAGGTGACATAAGTGCAAGCAGTGACTCTGTTGGAGAGCTCAGCAAAAGGACGTTAGATCTTTTGAATCGCTTAGAAAATATCCAGAGTCCTTTAGATCAAAAGATTAAGCGCAGCTTCTCTGATATAACACTCCAAAGTGGCTCTCAAAAGATGTCTTTTACTGGACAGCTATCTTTAGATATTGCATCCTCAATCAATGAAGACTCAGCAGCTTCTCTGACTGAACTCAGCAGCAGTGAGGATCTTTCTCTCTGCTCTGAAGACATTGTAATGCACAGAAATAAAATACCGGATTCAAATGCATCATTTAGAAAACATCTTAATAGATCTGTAGCTGATGAGAGCGATGTCAATGTCAGCATGATTGTTAATGTCTCCTGTACTTCTGCTTGTACTGATGATGAAGATGACAGTGATTTGCTTTCAAGTTCCACCCTTACCTTAACTGAGGAAGAGCTAGGTATCAAAGATGAAGATGATGACTCTAGTATAGCAACTGATGAGGATATTTATGAAGAATGCAATTTAATTTCAGGACTTGATTATATAAAAAATGAACTCCAAACTTGGATTAGACCAAAATTTTCTTTGACAAGGGAGAAGAGAAAAAGTAACCTCAGTGATGAAATTCAGCGCAGTAAAGTTAGTAATGAGACATCAAAAGCCACAGATACATCAAGCATTGAAACACTATTGAATGGTTCAGTACTGAAAATATCAGAAAATAATGGCAATAGTAAAAATGTGCCACGTGATCATGAAAAAGGGACAAAGAGTCACCTGATGAAAGATATCTCTCAGGTTGTGAAGGATCAGCTTGTGGATGATATGGAAAATGGCAATGTTGAAAATACTCTTGGCAGTCAAAAGGAAAGTCTTGTTAGAACATCAGCAACTCCCAAAACTCATGCATCACTTGATGTCAGAGAAGCTGAAAACGAATGTTTTGTCTGTGAAGCTTTTACAGACAGTTCAGATGATTCACATATGGATGGAAAAGAGACTGTATTGTTGACAGATGAATCCAGGAACCCTCTAAAAGAATGTCAAAGTCATCTTCAGCTTGATCATCACTGTGTTGCTTCCTCTCCTGCTAAAAAGCCTTGTCTTGAATCTTCTTCAGAAATGAATTGTGAAGGCATAGAAGATACAGCTTTACAAACATCCTTACCTAATGGTCAACCACAAAAAATAAGCATTACTGAAAAATCTACTGATTGCTGTACAGCCTTGAAATCCAGTGAAGAAGAATGTGACTCCTCAGCCAATGGTCTTGCTTCATGCTGTAACTGTGAATCTGCCGCTTTTGATAAAAGAAACATAGAAGATGGCTCAGTACACAATTTTGTGAGGGAGATAATAGACTTGGCATCAACAGCTTTGAAAAGTAAGTCACAATCAGAATGTGAGTCATCTGCTCCAGCTTCATTATCACAGATCAAGGAAAAAGTGTTAGAACACTCTCACAGACCCATTCAGCTAAGAAAAGGGGACTTCTATTCTTATCTTTCACTTTCTTCTCATGATAGTGACTGTGGAGAGGTAATCAAATACATAGAGGAAAAGAGCAGCACTCCTGTGCCATTGGATTTCACAGATGAGAGAGAAAATATTGAATGTTTTTTTGAAGCCTGTCCTGAGGAAGAACGGGTTGAGCAGCAGCAATCCGTTTCTGATGGTACTCCTGAAGCACGAGTTGAGCAGCAGCAGCAGCAACCTATTTCGAAGACTATTTCTGAAACATCTCCAGAGTCAGTACGTGAAGTGACTCAAGAATCATTAAGAGAAGTTAAAACTTCATCTGAAGATAGGGTTTTATCTTTCTTCCGTGACGATGACAATGGTAAAAACATCCCCAGTCCTTACAAACAAAGAGCATCAAATAATTTGAAAAATGCTGATGATGATTTGTTGATTTCAGAGGGGCAAACTGAAGGTTTGGAAAAGAATTCTCCAAGTCTCAACTCTAAAAAGAGTACTACAGGAAAATCACCTGCACCTGAAGATTCCAAAGGATGTGTTGCAGCTTCCGAGAAGGCTTCAGCTATAGAATTTCAGTTAAAGCCTGGCCATTCACAGAAAAAGGATGTTTTGCATCAGAACAGTAAAACTCTTGCTTGTGAAGAAAATCTACTAAATCTTCATAAGGAAAGACATATAAATATGCACAGATAGAATGTAACCCTCTCCAGGCACGTACATTATCCTAAAACCAGGTATGTACTCTACAAGTTGCACATTCTTTTTTTTTTTCTTTTTACACATTTTTTCTTTTTTTTTTTTTTTTTATTTTATTTTTGTAAAAATGAAAGGAGATGAATCACAATCCACCACCTAGGGCTTCTGTGTGATGATAGTGCTATATTATTTGTTTTGATTACACTGTAATCCAAATTTACATGCCACTGGTCAACAAATGCAGTAAATACTTACTGCTTCTTGCCCTTTGGCTTCGCACTGACTGGAACTGGTCGCTTCTGGAACAAATCTGCTATCTTACAGAACTTGGGAATTCTTCAGAAGTAGTATTTCTATATCAGCCTTCTCTTCCCTCAACTGAGCTGTGGAACCAGACACCAGCCCTGCTCATTGATCCCTTTCTCCACAGTCAGCTGGCCTTATGAGGTGTTCAAAAGCACTTGATGAAACTGAACTTCTGGTTTTACAAGAATTTTGTGTGACTAGTGAGTTGGAGTTCTACAGTATTTCCAGACAAGCTATGAAGAATGGCTTAAGCAGATTGGAGAATAAGTAGTGAGATAATAAGTAATCTCTTAATATCAGTTTACCATGACTTAAGTTCAATATGCCATTAATAAGATCAAAATTATTATGACACAGTGCTAGACCAAAAGTGGAGGTTACCAAAACAAGAAATCTTTGTAACATCATTAAAGATTACAATGTGAAGGTAATGTAGAATAAAGACCTGAATACCCAAGCAGGTGGAAACTGATAGCCAAACAGCAGTACTGGAAGCTTTGGTTTTATTTTGTAATGAGCATTTTGAAACATAAGTAAGAGGGTGCAACCTAAAGTGGGAAAGTGTATCTAATCTCTTCCGAAGTCTGAAAGTGGTTCTGATCTGGAGTTTCTGACTTCACACAAATGTCCAACAATAACTGCACATTTAACAACAAAAGAAGATGTACAAAGCAACTTCTGGATAAGATCCTAACAAGTAGCACTGCTGCTTTGAGTCTCACTAGTTGTTTGGTGACCCAAAAGCCAGCATAGCTATGTAGAATGCCATTAGTCTTTGGAAACACTCCTCCAGTAAACCAGAGAGAGCATGGCAACTCCAAATGCCACTCCAATTCCAAATGCTGCTGCTTGCCAGAAGCTATAGCAAGGAAATTTCCAATAAAAGACAAGGCTAAGCACAGGACCAGGTTTACGTGGGAGGTTCTGGAATCTTCATCCTTGGAGATTTTCAAAATTCAAGTGGACATGCCCTGAGTGATCTGATCTACCTTTGAAAATAGCCTTCCTTTGAGCAGAAGGTTGGACCAGATGATGTTCAGTTTCCTTCTAGCCTAACTTCTGCTATGATTCCATGACATTGATAGGAGAAAAGACTGTTATTCATCACTGCCCATGAAAATCACTAGTACTTTCCTATTGCAAACTATGTAGCTGTAGCAGAGGATCTGGGCCTATTTATTTGTAATAGAGTGCTTTCTTCTGCATTTCCTGATTTTGCTATATTATATTACTATGCTTTGGGCTTTTCTTTTGCACATATTGATGGCTACCCAGATCACACATTCACGTTTGTATAAATATGTCTAGCAAAGTCTTTAGGTTATGACAGCAATAGTCTACAACTTGCCACTGTCTCTTTGAACAGGTATCTATTTGAATAATTCATTATCTTGGAACCATCATAGCAAAGAGGCTATTTCTTGAATGGCTCTGAAATAGGCTGTCATGACCTGTTGATTACCAATTAGGTTAATACTTGGACACATCCAAACAACTGGAGTAGCCATGGAAATCAATTGGGAATTACAAAACTCATAGATGATATTATATATTCTGCAATTACATTACAAGGATAATTTGTATGTGGAAGACTATTTGGAAATTGAGATGATGACAAAAGTTTGAGGTTGATAAGTGATCAATATGTAAACATATGTTTTCCTTTAATTACTGTTTTATTATTTTTCTCATTTTTTCCACTCATTTTTATAACATTAATTTGAGGAAGAATGCTTACTATAATAACTTACTTACTATTTTATTCTTGTTCTCATTCTTTCATTGATGAAGATAATAACATGTCTTTTCGATTCATTAGTACTTTTCCTCTGAGGATCTCAAAATACTGTATAAAATTTCACTCAGTCTTCAAAACTTCATAGTCTCTTGCTAGTAGCCAGCTAGGTTTTTCATAAGACTGGGATATGACAATATGCAGTTGATGTAACTACTAAGATTAGACATAGAGGATGAAGATAGTAGTAAATGCCACCCGATGCAATAAAATGTAACACAGACTCTGTATGTAACAATTTAGTGGGTTTGTGTTATAGTGGGTTTTTTTCCTCAGGGGCTGACAAAAATTTTTAAGGTAACAAAGCCCTTCAAACTACATCCCACTTTTTACATTTAGGAGGATATACTGATTCTTAACTGATGCATATAGCATTGCTTCCATGGAAATTATGTACTGTATTATTCCCGGTAGTAAAGCCCTAGGATACAAGTAGTTTATCTCTGGCACATCAAAAAATGAAAATATGAGCTGCTACATTTGGTATCACTAAAGTCTGAGCTCCCTTCCCCCATTCACAAGCTTGGTGTTTTAACTTCATCTCTCATGCTATGGGGAATGAATTACAGAAGCAATCTATCCTAATTTGTTAACTTATTCAAATAACAGTTATTATACTTAACTATGCTAAAGATTATCTTTTTGGTGGCAGATTGTTTATTTTTTGATGAGGCTAATTACTGATTTTCCAAAGGTAATTTACATTTATTACTAATACATCTTTTAAAATGTGACAGATAAATGTTGTTCCCATAAGTGTATTATGAAAAAAGTTACTATTTAAAAACACATTATTTAATTTGAAAGATAAATGGCAAACACCATTATTTTTCCTGTAGCACCTGTGCTGTAAGCTCATTTAAATGTGTAATTCCATGTGTAGCTGCAATACTTAGAGAAAAATAATCCATAGTATATGTGTACCTTAAAAGCATACTGTGCATTCAAAGCTGAAAAAGGCATAATTTCAAATGTACTTTGATTTTTATTCTGTTTTAGTATTTACCTTGGCTGTACAGAAGAATAAACTTAACAGGGAAGAAAATATTTTTGCCAAATGTTGCAATCCTTTTATTTAGCAGTGTGCTACAAAAAGTTGCCATTATAGGAAAATAGTAACAATTCTATAGGTAGGCTTAAAAACATCCCTGTCAGTATTAACTAGTCTGTGATATGAGCCAACATGCAGCTCTTCAATAGAAGTTCTCGTAGTTCTCATAGAAGTTCTTCTCAGAAGTTCTATGCTGATTTTATTTCTCAAGTCGGGGACAGCTTGAAAGAACTGTCTTTCTGTATATGAGATCACTCAGTTTTCTGCTGTCACTGTGACCCATGACTCACCAGTGGAATGGGAATTTTTAGTCCCATATTCAATATGCATAGAGATCAATACATTAAGAAGGTTTATGTGATGTGTCCAAAGACTTTTCTGGAGGATACATTAGAATTCTGTATGTAATCTGTTAATTCTTACAAATGAGATCAGAAACTACTTCCTTTTGTGAAGAATTTGTAATTTAAACTGAAGTTGTAGCTTAATTTAGGGAAAAAAATATCGGACATAAGAAAACTGCATTGTTTTCATCTGATAGTGCTGCAATGTTAGCTAGAATATCCTGCCACTTACTATAATGAGGAGAAACACAGGACTGGTACTCAGAAAGCCTGACTGTTATTTCCTCCTCAGCAATAGATTTTTTATGACTTATTCCTTCCTTTCTTTGGTTTCTTTAACAAAGAATAATGATAATAATGACCAATGAGACCTGTGAAGCATGTGTTATTCACTGAAAAGTGTTTTGAGATCCACAGCTAAAAGATGATACGTAAATGCAAAGGACTGTTAGTTAATTATTAATTACAGTAATAATATACAGGTTTACACAACAATTTACTTTTAGCAACTGGAACTACAAGAGTAATCTCTTTGCTTACCCTTTCTTTTCCTAGAGGTTTTTATAGGGCAATAAGTGCTGTAATGTTCCTTCATAGAGTTTAAAACAGTCTGACTTTTTAGCTCCTTACAGTAGCTGACTTTAAAAAAATTAAATAGAATAAGCAGCTAATCTTGTATTGCCTGTGAATTACATATTTTTTGAAAAACTTGATATAATCCATCAGTGAGACTCTTCTTATTATAGATATGTGAAACTCGTGCCACAGTTGTAGACACCTTTTGATACAATCTTCCCCTTTACTCTGATCAGTTCTTCATTAATTTCTGAACAAACTGTTGAGCTTTTCACTATTTTCCTGTAAGTATATTTCTTCTATAAATGGGGGACAGGGTCAGTTTCAGCAAATAAGATCAAAGCAGAAGGTAACTGGATAGATCCAGATATTCCTCCTTAATTTGGAAGGCACATAATGCATGTCTAGAGTGCCTCCTAGGAAATGCCTAAGAGATGTACTTTGCACTAATCTTTGAGCTGTATTCTGACAGTTATTTCTCCATAATCCCCATCATAAACCTGTGCTCTTTGATGAATAGTTTAACCCTAAACTCTGAGCTGGGTAATTCTACAGTATGAAAATTTAACTCATTGATGGTACTACAAGTCTTTCAATAACTATTTACAATTTTAAAATACAATGATGACACTGACAATCCCATTCATGGAACAATTCTGTGACAATCCTTTCTTCCTCTCCACCGAAATCTCATTCTGTATGTTTACATAAATATTAAAATAAGTGATGGGTAGATCTTTTTGTTGCTTGGCTTTTGAAAATTCCTATGTTTTCATAGATCAGTGCACTTTGAGTGTGCTGAAGGTAAGTGTGCAGGTAAGGATGAGGATAGCATCCAGGGAAAAGGTCAGATTTGATGGATTCTCTTGTTTCTTTAGAAATGAAGTCTTTACAAAAATCAATGAGCTTTCTACATCAATACAATTTTTTACACTAACTTGTACCTCAGGCTGTTAAAAGTCATTGTTTGCCTACTGTATGCTTCTGCATTAAAGGCTCTGGCATGTGATCATTTAATGAGTATCTATGGTTGTTCTGCAAGAGCTATGTTTTACAAATAAAACTTCATTTTCTGTAACCTACTATTACTTTTTTGTTTCCTTTTAGAATCTTGGCCGCAATTCAGGTGCAGGTTCATCCTGTAAACCCTGGGATGACCTCCAATTCCATTGTATCACTGCCTTTCATTACACTGACTCCCAAGATAAATTTTCTTTCCAAATGTGATTTGTCCATGTTGGCTTTGTGATCAGGCTGCATATGCTAGTCCTGTTTCAGTGATCATTTTGTATTGTAGCAAGGCCATTTGCTTTCATGTGGATTCCTCTCCCAAGCTACCTCTATGACCTCCCCTTCCTAAATTGGTTGCCTCTGTACTACTTATCACTGATTCTGTTCTTTAAAGTTTTGAAGATCTACAGAATTCATGATTAGTCTGGTTCATCTTTTCACAGCTGTACCTGCCAGTACTCTTCTATTTTATGTATCTAATTTAATATTTATGTGTATAATGCATAAGTTTATTGAAACTATTTTACTTTTAAAGTGACAATTTTGTTGGATTGCAGCAAAAAGAAGTCATTAGCCCTCCTGATCTAAAAATTAGGTAATTAAAATAAATGGCGCTTTATTTAATTTTGAAATTTAATCTATGCAACACTTCAAGAAACAACTACATGGTGTTGTATATTAGGAACTGTTGACATTCTACTGAATTAAGTACAACATTTTGATTTTTTTATGCTTCTTGAGGTGGTAATGAGAAAAAAAGTTTTTTAAAAATGTGTGCCTTGCTGTATTTCTTATACCATTTATTAAAAAGCTGCTTTCACAGTAAAATTATGTTGGTTTGAAAGGAGGAAATAGCAAGGTTAAGATGTGTGAATAATTTCTGTATATATGTATAACCAAGTGCAAACATTGATGTATAATGACAGTATAAAATGCTTTCATGTTTGTGATGTCCAGTGATGTGGAAAATATAAGCCTTAAAACCATTAGATTGCATGGTAATTAGAATTGGCATAATAAACATAGTTCATTGGGGAAAAAAAAAAAAGAACTGGTGATCTGTTTTACCTGCATACCAAGAACAGAATGCTTTATCAAAGTACAGAAGAATATGTTTTTACTTGCAAATATTCCCTAGATATATATGATTCCATAGCTAGTGAAGTTTTGTATTACCTGGCTCATAGGTAAAGAACTTATTCATTAAAGATTCTGCAGGTCTTCTGGGCCAAAGAGACACAAGTATTTAGTAGTTTAGTACATTGCCAATTGCAGTGGTGGCACACTTTTATAGCAGATCTTGTTTTTTTTCAGTAAGAGTTTGTTGTCTGATTCTTAAAATTTAATTCATTTACATAATTATATTGAGTAAGCTTTATATATATTAATGTAGATACTTTTACGGTTGGCCATTTCGGTGGCTTAGTCTGTACATTTTGAATGTTTTTGTCTTGTGCTAAAACTATGTTGGGTCGCCAAAACAAGCCCAACGCCTTTATAACCTTTCTCTGCAAACACGGCATTCGTCACCTAAAAACACTATTGGGAACAGATGTCAGGAAGGTTAAAAGGCAAGGAATGCTTTCCCATGCCACCTTTAATCATTATTTTCACAATTATGTGAATGTTTTTACAAAAAGCCTGAACATTCTACTTTCTTTAAAAAATGTGCAACAGTTTGAGGAATGATACTGGCCAGATAATATATTCATTTAACATGGAAGGAACAGGTATTAAAAAACCACTCATGTTTTCCAAATTATTAAAAGCTTCTTATTACTACAAGAGGCAAATTATCTCTCAATTTAAGTTTCCACTGCGTAGCCTTGGGTAGGCTATGATGTGGGTAGGGCAACAGAAACAACTCTTAGCTTAAAGAAAAGTGTAAGAAAGAAGCAGCAATTATTAAGAGAGCCTTTTGAATCTATAAAGTTCTGCTTTCAAGTATTATCATGTACACATCTAATGGAGCAACCTGTAGTTGCATAGAAAGTGTTAACTATATAGCCAAAGATCACTTTAATGTATCTTAAATATTTTTAAAGATATATAAAATAATTTGGAATATAAATCCTAATTTTAGTAAGATATTTACAGTGAAAATTATGCTAATTTATGAATTATTTGAACATGATTTTTTAAATTGTCTTGATGTGATAATTGAATTTAGAATCGTTCTTTCTATCTTCCCCCCTAGCTTTTTCTAGTTTATGTTGTATTTTTTTAAACTTACTTTGACTATTGTCATACCTTACATTATGACAACAGGAAAACTAATAAGTCAGAGGCTTTGCAGATCTGTCACTTCACCCAACAGACTGTGCAGAGCTCCATCAATTACTTGTACCATTGTATTAAGCTATTTGCCACCAATTTACTTTTTTTCCTGGGGGAAAATAATAGTACTTGTCAAATCAATAAACCACATATTCGTCATACACTATCTGGAATATTATACGATCACAACTCAAATTTCTATGGTTCCTTCCTAATAGATGCTGAACATTTTAATTTAACTAGTATTCCCAAATCTATATTATTTGGTCTCATGAAACAAAGTCATCATGACTGTGATGCAAGACCCATCATTATCAGCTACTCCTTTTTTTTTGCATAGTCGGAAGCTTTACCCTCTTTCATTTTTCTTCTCAGAATATACTTTATTTTATTGTCAATAAAAGTTGATTTCTAAAGGAAATCTCTGATATATACTTAAAGGATTTGTTAGTGTTTTAGTGTAAGTCATGCGCTTATGCCCAAATTTTGCCTAAAACTTGCAATAAGTCCTAGTGCTAACTCCCTAAGAAAATTGTTGGCAAAGTATAAAATTAACATTGATGTACCAATATTACTCTAAGATCAGCCCATACATAGATTCCTGTATAGATCCTGTTCCCTGCTGATGAAATTCTCTTGTGGTATAGAAACATGCTGCAAGCTTTCTGCAGCATTTATTCCCACTTAAAGTTCCATAGGCTGCTTTTTATTCCACACACTCCCTAGCTCATGCTTGAACAACATCTGCAATGTGTGAGGTGGCCATTTGACAGCAATGACCCTGACATGTGGATCTCCCTTTCCTGCCTGCTTCACATTCCTTCCACAGAAAGCCAGAGCTCTCCAGCTGTAAGCAAAGGGAATGTACACTAATATTGGTGGTAAAACACATGTCTAGGACTACAATTTAAAAGGTGTTTTGTGACTAGCGGAGTTTTATATATGGATAGTCTTGTAAACCATGTCCCCAGTATTTCTCAATGGTTTGTCTTTTTCCCAAGGTAAGTTGAAGACTTTAAATGAAACAGTGGCTCTGAACCTTTGTTACAGTAAGAGAAATGCAGGTTCCTGTGTTTTTCACAGTAAACTCAAATAAATATGGCTTTAAACTAAAAGAGGGGAAATTCAGGCTGGATGTGAGCAAAAAATTTTTACAGTGAGTGTGGTAAATTATTGACACAGGTTGCCCAGAGAGGTGGTAGATGCACCGTCCCTGGAGACATTTAAGGCGAAGCTGGACATGGTTCTGGGCAACTTGACCTAGATGATGTGCCTGCTCATATCAGGGGGTTGTACTAGATCACCTTTGATGATACCTTCCAATCCATACTGTTCTGCGATTCTATGAAAGAATCACTGTCAGTTAGACAGCATCTCAACCTTCCTCCTTGGTGACGGGATCCACAGATGACATAGCCTTCCACATCACGTAATTTAGAATTTTGTTTCAATTTTCCCCGTGTTGAGGGAAACAACCTGTTTTGACTAAAACATACCTGGTAAAAGGGCTGCATTGGGGAAGGGGTGGAGGGGACTTGAAGACACCGGTAACAATGTAAAGGTTCCTGTGCTGCAGTGCGCGGAAAGGGGGTTATTAATGTTTAGGCCAGACCATACTAATACATGGCTCAAGAGGATTAACGGGGATGTCAAGTTCTTAGCCAAGTCAGTCTCCTTCACTGACAAGTTTCTACAAACTTATTCCTAATATTGGCATCCCTTTGAGGGGGATTTTGGCCAACAGATGACATCTGATCTATTGCTTTCAGTGCTGTACTTCTAGTTTTCGGACTCACCCTGTCTCTTACACCTTTTCTACAACCTGAATCATGTTTATTTTTCATGTAACTATTGTTTTCCCAGTGAATACATGCTCATCACTGATTTTAGAAATGTTTCTGAGGACTAGGCTATAAATGAACTTGGCAGCACATATTTCTGCGCACTGGATGAATTCTAAGTGCCTCAGTGCTGTAAAAAATGGAATTTCCTAAGTGGTATCAAGTAATACTACTTTATTTCAGGGAAGGGGGGAAATAGCTAAGTTAAAAGTGAAGTTAGAATTGTATAACTCAGTAATGTAGTGCACAAATATTACAGTGATATTGTAGTTCTTGTCAAACTAATTCTTAAAAATTACAAGTACAGAATTGCGTCATGCTTACAATGAAGTGATATGGTATTACAAGAATGGACAAGTAAACATTTTCACCTCTCCTTATGCTGAGCTTATGTCTCTGTGACTCTCTGGGTTTTCAAATGGAAGTGAAAATAATTTTAAAAATGCGTGCAGTTTTTTAAAGATTTTTCCCTTGTAATTACTGTGAGGATGTTTTAAATGCAGCAAGGATCCAGTGTAGCATTTTATAAAGGAACATTATGAGAGTGACAGGGAAAGGGAAACATATTTGACAAGATTTCAAGCAATAGTAGAAAACCACGAGCCATTCTTGATGCACTTCATTTACAGAATGAAAAATTCAGACTCTGCAAGAACTGATGCTGAGAATCAACTACCTACCCCAAATCTATCCCTTTTTTCCAGGAGGAGATAAATGCTATAGGAAATTACACGCCCTCAGGCAAGAGGGCACAGCAGTTTCTTATACAGGCTAATGTGCATATATACCTGAATTTCCTATCTGTAGCTCATGAATCCAAAGCCCGATCCCAGAATTGTCTTTAGAGGGCATGGGTTTTGTTGTTTCTTCATAAGGAACAGGACCAAATTTGAGACGAGAAACATTTGATCTAACAAGCTTGAAAATGAAGTTGTAGCAAGCAGATGTTAAATAATATACAATGGTAGGGGGAAAAAAAAAAAGGAGAAGAAAACAAAAAAGCAATCTTTCTGTAAACCCTGGTGGTACCTGTCAGTATTTTAATTAAGAATACTCTAAACTGTGTGGGATTATGTGTTATGTTGGCTGATCATAGAATCATAGAATCATAGAATAGTAAGGGTTGGAAAGGACCTCAAGATCATCAAGTTCCAACCCCCCTGCCATGGGCAGGGACACCTCCCACTAAACCATGCCACCCAAGGCTATGTCCAACCCCACCTTGAACGCCGCCAGGGATGAAGCATTCACAACCTCCCTGGGCAACCCATTCCAGGGCCCCACCACCCTCACAGTAAAGAATTTCTTCCTCAGATCCAATCTAAACCTCCCCTGTTTAAGTTTAAACCCATTACCCCTTGTCGTCTCACCACAGTCCCTAATGAGGAGTCCCTCCCCAGCATCCCTATAGGCCCCCTTCAGGTATTGGAAGGCTGCTATGAGGTCTCCACTCAGCCTTCTCTTCTCCAGGCTGAACAGCCCCAATTTTCTCAGCCTATCTTCATACGAGAGGTGCTCCAGTCCCCTCATCATCCTCATGGCCCTCCTCTGCACTTGTTCTAACTGTTCCATGTCCTTTTTATGTTGAGGACACCAGAACTGCACACAGTGATCGTTATTTATCCTGACATGCTGACGCCAGACAGGACTATGCCTCTCTATAGTTTTTGCTTTACTTACCTCTAAATAAGGCTTTTCAAAGGGCTGAAAAGATTCTCAAGATATCTTTTCAATGGTTAAAATTGTGGCATGAATCAAAAAAAAAAAAACCAAAACACCCCAACCCAACAACTCTGCTGGGTTGCTGAGCGTCTGTGCCAGCCCATCTCACCAGTGATGCTTTTGGCCATATTTTGTGAGGGCAAAGTCCTTCAAAATCTTTTCATGCATTTAGACCTCTATTTTGTGCTATTGATATAACTACTAAGGAAAACTTCCTCTGTAAGGGTAGTTTGCTTTAAATGAGAATATAAATGTTTCTCAAACCAGTTACTCTTCATTTTACATATATCTTCATCTCTCATCCTCTGGCCTTCCGAGCTGCAGTTCTCCACTTGTACTTTTTCTTCTTGTGCCGTTCAGCAATGAAATGAAGGGTATGCACCTTATGTTTATAACACACAATTTGCAGGTAACATTTTTTAAGGTGGGCAAGCAGAACAGTAGGAGCTTGGAGTGAAGAAAAGGTGGCTGGTAATGCTGCATAAAACTACAACATGAAGCTGCAGCTGTGCCAGCTAGGCTGTAGGGCAGGTTCAGATCTACAAATGCCATGCTGGCTGATAACTGAAAAAGAAGAGAAAAGTAGAGGAGGAGGTGGTGCTTCAAGGATGGTCGATGGGATCTAGCTGTGGTTAAAACATTTGTAGAATGATGGCAGCATAAACTATTGAAACAGATCTATCTCTATTGCTAGACTTGTTATTGCAAACTGTAAAGTGATGGTATTCATGAATACTCATTTTTCTGAATCTGCTGTTCACTATGCCAAGCATATCAATCAGATGTACCATTGTCAGTTAATTAACATCTGATTGCATTAAACATAGGATGTTGAAGAGGAGGTTTCTTCTTCAAGGGGGAGGGGTATCTATGTGTGAGTTCTTTGGAGGGGGAGGGATGTGTTCTTAATAATTATCATCAATTGTGAGTAAAGTCAAATTTTAATCTGTGTGTACATATTTCTGTGCCACTCACAACTCTTATAGCCACAGAAAAAGGAGAAGACAAATGCAGTAAGTATATCAGCAGCTTAGCTACATATCCTGCAGACTAGACTTTCATAAGTAGAACAACATCCAGAATGTAAAGGTCATAATATTAGACAAGTGTAGAAGTAAGATATGTGAGACAGAGAAAACAGAATAAAAGAGAAAAAGAGAGGAAAAGAGAAGAAGAACAAAAAAGGGGGGGGGAAGAGAGGACCAAAAGAAGATGAAAAAAAAATGAAAAAAGAGAAGGGAAAAGGAAGGAAAAAGAGGAGGTAAAGAAAGGGAAAGGAAAGAAAAGGAAAGGAAAGGAAAGGAAAGGAAAGGAAAGGAAAGGAAAGGAAAGGAAGGAAAGGAAAGGAAAAAGGAGAGGAAAGGAAAGGAAAGGAAAGGAAAGGAAAGGAAAGGAAAGGAAAGGAAAGGAAAGGAAAGGAAAGGAAAGGAAAAAGGAGAGGAAAGGAAAGGAAAGGAAAGGAAAGGAAAGGAAAGGAAAGGAAAGGAAAGGAAAGGAAAGGAAAGGAAAGGAAAGGGAAAGGAAAGGAAAGGAAAGGAAAGGGAAAGGAAAGGAAAGGAGAAAGGAAAGGAGAAAGGAAAGGAGAGGAGAAAGGAAAGGAGAAAGGAAAAGAGAAAGGAAAAGAGAAAGGAAAGGAGAGGAGAAAGGAAAGGAGTAAGGAAAGGAAAAGAGAAAGGAAAGGAGAAAGGAAAAGAAAGGAGAAAGGAAAGGAGAAAGGAAAGGAAAGGAGAAAGGAAAGGAAAGGAAAGGAAAGGAAAGGAAAGGAAAGGAAAGGAAAGGAAAGGAAAGGAAAAGGAAAGGAAAGGAAAGGAAAGGAAAGGAAAGGAAAGGAAAGGAAAGGAAAGGAAAGGAAAGGAAAGGAAAAGAAAGGGAAAGGAAAGGAAAGGAGAAAGGAAAGGAAAGGAAAGGAAAGGAAAGGAAAGGAAAGGAAAGGAAAGGAAAGGAAAGGAAAGGAAAGGAAAGGAAAGGAAAGGAAAGGAAAGGAAAGGAAAGGAAAGGAAAAGAAAGGAAAAAGGAAAGGAAAGGAAAGTAAGGAGAAAGGAAAGGAAAGGAAGGAGAAAGGAGAAAGATGAAAGGAAAAGAAAAAGGAAAAGGAAAAGGAAAGGAAAGGAAAGGAAAGGAAAGGAAGGAAAGGAAAGGAAAGGAAAGGAAAGGAAAGGAAAGGAAAGGAAAGGAAAGGAAAAAGGAAAGGGGAAAGAGGAAAGAGGAAAAAAAAAGGAAAAGAAAAAGGTGGAAGGAAAAGGGGGGAAGGAAAAGGGGGAAGGGAGGAAGGAACTGAGGAAGGAATGCAGGGAGGGGGAGAGGGAAAGTTGAGTTATGCCTAGAGCATATATCTATAACTATTTGATGACATTTTGTAATAAAACAGCCATGATAGTATTCAAAATAATGAATGGTTTGGTTAAGAGAAATCTGCCTTTCTTCTTCTCCCAGACACATAATACCAAGTCACTCATGGAAATAGATTTGTAGTGAATTTAGACATGATGAAAGGAGATACCATACTCCTTTCCATGATATGTAATTAATCTGTGGAATTTCATTTCTACAAGAAATTATTGAGTCAAATTGCTTAGTGAGATTGTAAAGGAGTCTAAATATGGAATAGTTGGGCTGTGCTAAGATAGCAGGTTAGTTCAAACTAATGATGGTGGAGAGCAAACCATTCTCCATGGTGAAAGCTTTGTGCACTGAAAGGACAGGTGAAATTTCCCAAACCTGATGAAAAATGGCCAATGCAAGATGGAAGATTCTGCCTTTCTCTGAGGCAATCAAAAATGGGCCACCGAAAGACATGAGGCACATACAAAAAGCATTGAAAATGCCCATATTTCTTTTCTTTCTTCTTCATTCCCCTGTTGAGAATGAAGATGAGGTGTCAGAAACAAATTATTTCAACTACTTGACAAGCTATTGTGCTGCAGCATAAGAAATTATCTTAAATATGATTTTATGGATAACTAACCAGCTTTCCATATGCCCATAAGTAACATATACATAGTTACCTAGAAGAAGTTAGCTGTGATAAATTATATTTTGATAAGAAAACACGCATATTTCAGGCCAGTTGGATAACAATATTTCAGAAGAATAACCCTTCTTTAATCATATACTTTGATGGAGGAATGCTGATAAGCACATCAGCACAAGTCAATTCTTTCTGTGAGGACTGACATCTTAAACTGCTCTACACAATGAATCACCTTGTCAAATAAAGTGCAAAATGGAAAACCTGTTTTCAAACTCATCTGATATAATGACATTTACAACAACATGTTTGAGGTGATAAACCGACAATAATAATTATATTTCTCTTAGAATTCCATTGTACTTTGAAAGTTTTATGCAATCATATGCTTTTTTTTTTTTTCTTCAAGAAAATTTTATGCCAGACTTTTACTTTACAGGTCTTTGAAACAAGTGAGGAGGGAAACCATATTTTGCATGCCACTGGAATTCTTAATTTTAGCATTTTCTTAGAAAAAAAATGTATAGTTTCAATTACAAGACAACTTACATATCCTCATACAAAGATTCAGGTGGTTCTTTTAGAATATAATATACATTATAATTATTTTATTAAGTTTTTCAATGTGATGAATAATATTTATCTTTCCTGATCCTTATCATAGCAGTAAACACACTAATGAAGTATCTCTGACTATATGTCTTAAGCTTAGTCAAATAAATAAGATTACAGGAAGAAAGTTCCTGTTGATCTTAGAAATGTACATTCTAAAAATAATTTTTCATCATATGCTTATGAAGTTTGTGGAAGGCTATAAAGAAAGCAGCTCCAGCAACAGCCTTCCAGTCAGTCTTGTCACTACCAGATCAATGTTCTTGGCTTGCCCTGTCTCACCTACTACAGCTGGCATCTCTGAACAGGGGCTGAGATTTCATCAAAGAAGGTCTGCAGCTGAACCCTGGCATCTGTAAACAGGGGCTGAGATTTCATCCAGCTCTCCTAAAAAGAAGGTTTGACATGACATTTTTAGAGGTATTAGAACTGCAGTTATTTAGTATCTGCAACAAACACATACAGATCTGGTGCTGCAGAAAATGAGCCTCTGGAGAAAAACTTGACTTTCAGCACTGAATATGTGTGTTGAGCTGGAAAACAAAGGCTTAAGAATGTGGGATAAACTTCCCAGACACTCTGGTGAACAGCAGCTGACAGTCTTTAATAGGAAAGAATGAAAAGACAAATCAGGTGCTTGGAAAGTAGAATTTGATAAGTGATGCATATGAGCCAGCACATGGAGAAAAAAGGATTTGGTGAGGGCTTCTGCACAACTGAGAAAAACATTTTTCCAGGTAGGTGTGAGCTACCAACAGAATTAGCATAATGATTGCGGTTATATACTTGAATCTAAAACGTACCAAGTAAATATATCATCTTTACAACATTATTTGCAGAAACATCAGTTTGGATAAAAATGTCCTTTTCTTATGTTTAATTACCAATGGGACCTCATAATAAAATGTTCAAGTGAACATCTCATTTATTTTCCCCAATGCCGCTGCTTTTGTTATTTTTGCCTTGCACTAAAGGTAACAATAGAGTAGGTTTTGGAAGAGTATCTGCTTGTTGTTAAAAGGAGAACACAAACAGCAACCCACCGACGCTTCCTCTCTACTCCTACTCACAAATAGACACATGAAACAGCTCTCATTAGCCAAATTTAAAAAAGCAAACTTTCATAGTATACATAATATGTGGTAGTACATTATGCAATAATATATACTATATATGTAATAGTATATATAATAGTTCTTCCATTTATGCCCATCCACATTTAAAACCATGTCTGAAGTCCCCAGACTTAATTTCATTGTGACATTAGTGAGCAGAAACCAAGCCGTTCCTACACAGGTATCCATAAATAGTGGTTCTGAAAAAAGAGCTCTTGCTGTTTCATTTACTAGTAATGCCTATGCCATAAAACAGGCTACAGATTCTCATTGTCTATTTTGCTTATCAGGAAATTCTGTTCTCAGCACAGAGGAAGAGATTAGAATGAAAGGGGGAAAAGATCCCTGAGTATTTCTTCCTTTGCAGCATTGGATAGTGGAGTTGGATAGTTTGCCTCGTATTCAATAGGGCAAAGCAGTATCTAAATCAAAAAGTAAGTGGTGATACAAATGTGGGAAACTGGATAAGACTAGGAAGTAGTCACTTAAAAAGGCAATATTGTTGTGTAAAAAAATGCTGCAGTGGTCCCATAAATAGCCAGTCTTTATGCGAGTTAATTTTCCATGATACAGATGGAAACCAGAAGAAACTAATATGAACTCATTAAAGTGCTAATAGTGCTCATTAAAGTGGGATGAATCTGCATATAGAATCAGAGGCTCAGCACCTGTTTGAAGTGTCACAAATGATTGAAAAAAGTTACACCACCTTTCCTTAGCCCAAATCCATAAACGTTTATATACTGTATGCTCAAAACAGGCATAGTGAATTTTTTGTGCCATAGCAGTTTCATCCAGACTGTACTTCATCACATGCACATACTTTTGGTTAACTAACAATCTGGCATTTTAAACATGGTAAATTTGCTACTGTATTGCGTATTACATAATACATCTATGCTGGGCTGAATTTTTTCATTATCTTATTCTGGGTATAGAAACCGGTTACAAGGTCCAGTCAGAAGTAGAGGAACTAAACATAATTTATTTCATAACCAAATCTTTATATTTTACTGTTGTAAATATCTTTGGGAAAAGTAAATAATATTTCTTTTGAATTTGGGTATTGAATTCGATAACAAAATGCACACTTAAATGGAAATACAAATGCCCCTGTTCTAAAGAAATTCTGCCAGTTTAATAGTACATTGACTAGCTATATTTTAAAAATTGCATTGCAATTTGTGATTATTGCTGCCAGCACAAGATATTGTGGAACTTATATCCTTTTCACAATTAAAGTTGCTAAGTGCATGGTGTCATAGGATATGACAACTTGCCCTTTAGCTCTGGCTGGTGACAGAAACTTGCTTATTTGCAGCATACCATGTGTATTAGAATATAAACACGAAAAAAAGTAAGCAATGACAGGAAAAGTCCTTTAAATGGATCATTCAGATATGTCTCCTAGATTAAGTGATAGAATGTTGCCTGGGTTTGAATTCCTGGCCACTTCTGTGAGACTAAGTTTTTAATATTTTTAAGACAAAAATGGAATAGGTATTGCACTATTAATTTATTTTACAATATATGAGTTAAGAGTTTTTACATAAGGCTTAGTTTTTATTAGTTAAAAACAAAAGCTTTAATGCTTTTATATGTTTAATCTTCTGCCTTTCTAATGCTCGTATATGATCTCTGGGCAGAGAATAATTTAGTTATTCCAAAAGCAGTGCACTTACTTTTCCTGTCCAGACCAGTACCACCCTCTTTGCTCTCACCATGGCTAGGCAAACCATACTTTTGCATAGAAGAGAAAACTCTTATGCCCCTCCCTTTTTAAAGTCGCAGAAAGCTGATCACAAACACACTGGAGAAAGCATAAAGAAAATTGTGTCTCAAAAACAGTACTAGTATGGGGGCTCCACAGCAATAAAAGAACGACTGTCTTTGCTCAGATTGAAACAACCTTGAATTTTCTTAAAATCAAGTCCAATAAGGCCAATATCCAAATTCTGAGATTGCCCAGAGGAAAAGGTTTGTCAGACTATAATCTTTGTGGAAAAGTTGTTCCTTGACGTTTTTTGCCACTGTATGTCTACTGCAGCACAGGGAGGTCAAAAGTGCACTAGTTGTTAGCACCAAAGATGAAGCTTAGCCAGACACTGAGAGCAATGATTGTCAAACGGCTCCATTTGCAAGACAAGAAGTGTATCCTTAGCAAAGCAAGGGAGATGAAAGAGATTATTTTCTAAGGGTCACATTTGTTCTTCTTTTCTGACCTCTCTCAAGATTGCAAAAGAAATGGTAAGTTTTCTACAGGAAAGAGGTGTTACAAAGAAAATGGGACTGTGCTTTCTTCCTCTCTCTCTGCTAGTCTTCCAGTTGCAGTTAAACTCTGTTCTGCCTTTCTTTCTCTTTCATAAAAGCCTAGTGAAAGCATTATAATTGAATAAAGAAATTAAAAGGACAGTTACAAGTTCCCATAATTTTTCATTTTATAGCCCTTCCTAGAACCTAGAAATGAGTTTGAGTGATTGTTTAGAGCTTTTGTTTCTTGCCCTCCTTCCCCCTGTTTCTGTCATTAGTATCTATATGGCGACAGCACCTAGAGCCTTAGCCGGGGGTCTGTGAGGTACTGGAAGTAAATGAGCTGTTCCTGTTTTGCATTTCCAGCATCCCTCTGTTTTTTACAGGCTATAGCTAGAAATGAATTTATCTGATATTCCATTCAAGATGTTGGAATGTTTCAGGGAACACGTGGATTGCAAAGCCATCCGTATTCCATCCTTTGGTTGACAGGCCCAACTCCAAGGTACAAATATGAAATCTTGCACGAAGAGAGACTCTTAATAGGTACTCAAAGTTTTGAAGATACTGCAATGATAGTATAGCAATTTATGCAAATATCTCACCTGATTTTAAACTACTTTGATTCACTTAGAAGCAGGCAAAACACTTCCAAAAGCTATTCTATCTCTAGTATGTTGAAGTTTTGAACTTGAAATAAAAAACAAATTTTTGACTATCACAAGAATTTTTAGGTTATCCTATGCTGATGAGATGATTTATTTGTCACTCAAAATGATGGGCCTTTTTTTTGTAAGTAGCGAATATGGAACTCATCACTTCCCAACTCTTTGATAAAAGATCAGGATGGTGGATAAATGAAAAGGTTATTATAAGGCACAGTGTGAAGTAGTTACTGATTTTTGTACTTCTCTACTATGACCTAAAAATCACGTTTGACCTAATTTTTCAAGATCAAGGAGGGGGGATAAGAGAAACTCTATGCAGAGGTAGCTTGGAAATATGTTTCAAAGCAATTGACTGAAATTGTGGGATAAAACCCCCTAAGTTACCACCAAAAAATAGCTATTGATCACGTTTTTGAATATCTTTACCTTGATGGAATAATTAACAATTCAGATGTCACTTGATAAACACCCCCATAGTGGAAAGCTCAAATGTTATGCAAAAATTTTTGCAAGTAAGGCAGTAGGATATAAGGGTAAGAGAAAAAATCTGACAGTAACAGGGTACATTGTTTAGATACAAATGGGATTTCATGTACCTTTGCAAAGCTCTCTATCTAGCGATGTATTCTGTCATTATTTTTCTTGTGACTTTATGTTTTAATGTCAGTCATCAATGTTTGTTTAACACTTGGAAAAGTTCTGTTCAAACATTCCTTCAAGCTACTTGGCTAAACTTGCTATCCATTGGGTGCCTCAGAGGACAAATTATTGAAATCTAAGCAGATTAATACTTCATGCTTATTCCCATAGCTAATGCACAATTTTGCAGTTGGAAAGAGTTTTAAGACAAAATTTTAAGTGATGGAAAATTTTTCCTGCCTTATAAAGTAAATGGATTCAAGTTGCCTTTTCAGTTTGGGAGGAGCCTTTAATGTGGGAGGGATGGGCCCATTGAGCACCTTTTCAATAACTAAAACTCAAGCAGGCAACTCCCTAGTGCTGGTTTTAGCTGGGATAGAGTTAATGGTAGCTGTTATGAGGCTATGTTTTGGATCTGTGCTGGAAACAGTGTTGATAATTCAGGGATATTTTAGTTACTGCTGAGCAGGACCTTTTCTGCTCCTCACACTGCCCTGCCAGTGCGTAGGCTCAGGGTGCACAAAGAGTTGTGAGGGGACACAGCCAGGACAGCAGGCCCCAGCTGACCAAAGGGATATTCCGTACCGTATGGTGTCCTGCTCAGCATGTAAATCTGGGGGAAGAAGGAGAGAAAGAGGCATGGAGGAATGTTCAGAGTGATGATGTTTGTCTTCTCAAGTAACATCATGCAAGACGGAGCCCTGTTACCTGGAGATTGCTGAGCATCTGCCTGCTGATGGGAAGTAGTGAATTAATTCTTGTTTTCACTTGCTTGTGCATGTGGCTTTTGCTTCATTTATTAAACTGTTTTTATCTCAACCTATGAGTTTTCTCACTTTTACCCTTCCGATTCTCTCCCCCATCCTACTGGGGGGAAGTGAGCCAGTGGGTGTGTGGTGCTTAGTTGCCGGCTGGGGTTAAACCACAACACATAGGAATGGCGAAGACCTTTAAAGAGATTTCATCTTGATCTTGAATATCTTCATATCAGGTAATGGTCTTCTGAAGTGAAAAAAAACATCATCTTTGATGGGAGAAAACTGTCACTACTTTATTCCAATGTCTGGGCTGCTTTTGGAAACTTTCTTCTAATTTATTTTCTATGAACAAGACTCTTTATCAAAAAGACACTGATGACAGTTATTACATATAAAATATTTTATAGCTAAGATACAACATCTTTCTGTCTAGTTTAATCAAAGATACTAAATGATATTAAATGTCTTCAGTCCTGTAGGTGCCACATTTCCTTGATTCTATTAACCCTTGCCCTCTCTAACAATTATGCCCTACTTCTTTCTGGCAACAGTAGCTATTTGTTTCACTGCTTACAATTAATATTAAAAGCTCTTAAGTTATGGCATTTGATACTAAAGCTGATAACAGAACACACCTTTTTCCCCCTTGGCCTAGATACGTATCTTCTCAGGAGTTTTAGATTTTCACGGTACACCCCAGATGTCTTAAGAGCCCTTTATATATATTCTTTCCTTGTACTTCAAGGAAACAAAGAGGAAAATAACAAACTAATCCGTCCTTGCAAAACCAAGATCTGCGTAGAAAAATACCTCTGCAGTACTGCCATAGGCACTGCTGGTTCCCTCCCCTCCCACTGCAGCCCTAAAAGCAAAAAAGAACATTGTGATCTAGTGCAAATAATTTAATGTAGGTCTCAAAATTTAGGGATCTCAGTTCATATTGGAATCCTGAAACAAAAGAGTTGTTTTTAGAAAATTCTTATTAGTCCCTGTTTAAAACACAGCCTTCAAATTAGGCCATGTAGATTGAATTTGGGCTTGTAAACCTGAAATACCTAATTTAGGTGCCTAAAGTCATTAAATCTGGTGATCTGAAAGCTTTCTAGAGCTGTCACAAAACTTTTAATTATCAAGGGCAATATTAAATATAGCTTCCCACAGAAAAAAATGGTTCCTAGCCCTGTCTCTCCTGTTCTCTCTCTCTTTCCACACTTTTAAACTCAAAGATCATCCTTGAATTTATAAATGGCGTATTAAGCAAAATTCAACATGTAGCTCAACACTACTGTAATATAAAGTGACTCTTGTGATATGAACTGTGCTTCCAGCAATGAGTGCAAAATACTGTACTTAGTTCTTTCTTTTATTTTTTTTTGTCTCTCCTCTCTTAAATCTTCTGCAAAACACATTTTATACAGCAGGCATGACCTGGCTCATTGTGCTTAGCATCTTTCATAAACTCAGCCGAACTGCAGAGGACAGGTGCAAAAAACCATGCTTCTGCCTTGATGTATCAGAAAGAAACAACCATACCACAGTGTTTGACCTGAGCATTATGAATATATGTTATGGACCAGAGCCAGGCTGTGTGTTAGGTTAATTACCTGAGAAATAGTTGAGTGACAAATAGCAATGATTAATGTAATAGAAAAAGTTATGCAAAATTATCAAATCTAATGAAGATCCTACTGCATTTATTTCCTCATGCTTGCTAAATCGTTCAAGAACCAGATGCTTTCCCAATAATTAATTGCACAACTTACCACACTTGTCTGATTTAACTTTTAATTATTTGCTTTGGAGAAAGGAAATACTCCAGTTTGTTTGGATTTTGAAGTGCAACAGTAGTTTTTCAAATACAGAGGTTACAACTTATCTTTTAATTCTACATGACTTTATAGAAAGTTATTCATTCCACAAAACTTAATATAATTGGCCATTCTGCACCAAGGAGGGCTACTGATGGAATGATGGCATGCAATAGGCTAAAACTGAAGTATTTGCCCAAGTAATATAGACTTCATGAGAAGAATCAATGATCTGGTTGATATCTATTATGACAACATACTCCTACAGAAATGAAAGCATTATACGATACTAGGAGTGAAACTCATAAGGTCTGCTCGTTATGAAAGATAATAATAGTAAGTGACTTTGATACACTAGATAATGTCCTGACTACACATAATCAAACTGTGAATATAACCATTTACATATGGCCTATACTTACAGGAAAGGATAAGAAAACAGAAAGAACATGCATTGTCTTCATAGGTACAGGTGTCATTCAAATTTCTGAGTCACCACTTGATACCGGGTGATGAAGTTGTAGTTAAAACATGCTCAGAGCTAACTTAAATACTCAAGGTGTTTTTGTTTCAAATTCAGTAGCAGATGAAAGTTCAGCTTTAAAATCCAGCAAAAATGTTTCCATTGCATTTCTAATGTTAAAGGCTGAGGTTTTAAACCCAGATCTTTTGTACTGCATCCCCATACAGCTCAGTAAGCATCTTAACTGATGTAGGGGTATGCTCACAGTCTTTGTCCTTGTGAATATTTAATAATTCAACAGGCAGAAGTAGCAAGGATTTCCCTTCCAAAAGTCTTGCAGATTTCTGGCTATAGCACTAGACCAACAGTTAAAAATTAAGGTTGACATCTCCCGAGGCAGAATAATTTGGACTGTCTCCCATATTTCAGGAATGCTCTTATCGCAAAAAATATTGAAGATAGGATGTTATTTTCTTTTGAAAAAAGACCAGTCACCACAATGGTTGTCGAGTCTTCAGGGAAAAAAGTGATTTCCCAACATATCATAAAGCATCTTCAGATTAGCAGGATAATGTATAAAAATCTCTCCCTTACTTTGGGAAGACTTTATTTGAAAGGTATTTCCTCAGTTCTGTGGCCAGGTTATTAGCTGATACATTGCTGACTTTTTATTCGAAATTCTGAATGTGTTGCCTGTCACTGTGATTATTCTTTCACTGTAACTTTACCAAAATTGATACCTACATATTGTATCCATATGAAATGAACTATTTTGGGTGGACAAGTAAAACAAATAACTGTTTCCTTTTCTAGTAAAGTGGCAGTGAGATTTGTTTTGGGTTGTTTGTTTTGGTGTGGTGGTGGTGACTTTTTAAAATTAATTACTTGTTCTGACAAGCGCTAGGAGAATGGAATCTATCTGTTTGGAATATTCAGGAAACACTATGCAAAGATTTTTAGATTGTTTTGAAATTCCTATCCAGAGCACAAGCTCATATGTAATGGTACAGTATCACAGTGCCCAAAAAAGCCACGGTAAGTGGAAAGATCTTGCAGCTTAAAGAAACCATCAGAAGTTAATAATTTGATTAAGCTGGTGGCCTGCCTAGATATTAAAGCTTCTCATGGAATCTCTATATAAATTCCATATTCCCAGTACCAGAAGAATAACATATATTTCACTGCAGTTAGGCCTCTTTAAACGAAGGGGAAATAAAACCCAAAAAACCTGGCATTGGGGAATGAATACATGAGCAGTTACACTGAATCTATATGAGGTAGGCACTGACAGAACAGCTATAAACAACCTTCAGTAATAAGAAGAGAGTTTTACGTTAATGTTTCTTGGCCTGCTTTTGAGGAAGGCTATGTCAGTGATCCCAATGGCAGATTTAGTCTCTGCTCTTGTAAATCACTCTGGCTGTAAATAAGAATCTGTCTATGTGGATGTCTTCTCTAGACTGAGACCACTAAGTGTTGCATTTTTGCTGGAAAGATTATGAGACACTTCAAACTGTAAATGTGAATACATTTGGATACCAATCAGGCAGTTCTACCACCAGCAAAACTCTCACCGACTTGAAGGGAGTTTTGTCTGTGTAGAGAACAGGATTAGCCACTCGCATAGTTATTTCCTCAGGGCAAATATTAGTGGAAAGAGGCATGATGCATTTCTTCTGAATTTAACATTATTTGCTCAAATTTGTTTCTTCCTATTTGGCATTTTCACATGTAAACTCTCTGTGTTATCTCATACACTGGAAGGAAGTCCCTTGACTTGAGGATCTTCATTCTGCCTTTAAATCTTTGTCATATGAAGCAGAGGTTGGCTTCTGAACTATCTTGATACTATTTCACAGATTTTTTTGTCATGCTATTAATTTATCATTAATGACAATAACCCACATTAGAACAGTTTTGTGGCACAGCTACTTCTGAGAACTGCGTGCTGACAATACTTTATGTTCAGTTGGTGGGAAGCTCCACAGATTCTTTAGAACTAGTATATTTACAAATGATAAGTGTAGCTCCACTTCCTAGCTGATGTATTACAAAAGGCAACGAAACAAATGAAAAGAACTAGTATCTTCCTTGGTAGTCTTAATCAACAGAGCCCTTTTTTAGATTGAGGAAATTAAAGCCGTGATAGAAAATGTCTGATAAGAGAGGTTAACAGCTACTGTATTTGAGTCTTGTGTAGATAGACATTCAGTGGACTGAACTAATACCATGGGAAAGAAGAGTTTTGAACTTCAGCAATAATTTTCATTTCATAAATATATGAGGAATTTAGAGTTAATTCCATGGCTTTTGTTCAAAACTAGAAAGGACAGAACAACTATTTCAGAATTCTCTAATCTGAATGCTGGTTTTGCTCTTAAAACAGTCAATTTAGTCAGTGAATTGGACAAGTAGTAATGGGTAAAATTAGACAATTGCCACTAATTCTGCTATGTAAATCAAGAGAGGATTTCAGCCTCCAAATTACCTTTCAAAACTACTACTTTAACATGCGAACAAAGGATTTGATTCATGCCATGCTTTCAGAAGAGTAGGTATTGGAAAAGCTGTAGAAATTAGGAAGCAAAACTTTTTGAATGTCTTGAATATGCACTGGCTTTCCTACACTATGGCATATGTCCACATGCACCCTCAAAACATGACTGTCAAACTAAAAAATAACAGAAAACTTAAAGGAGTGGTTGATGTGCAGCAGACTCCAATGCTGTAGTATTTATTCTTGCCTATCCACCAAACTCCCATGCTTAGCTTACTATATCAAAGATGTTTCCTAGAGCAAAATTAAGTGAAACTAAATGAAAATACTGCATTATGTGTACGGGATGAAGAATAACTTCCCTGTAAATCCCTCCCTTTTTAAGAGATTTTTAAGTATCTGCCAGAAATGCCTGTAACAAATCCATGCTTGTTTCCTTTCCAGCTTTCTGAAAATCTTAGTTGGAGGCCCTCTGATTTCACTGGAGAAAAGCTATTACTTTGTTCTCTGAGAGGAGGCCCAGAAAGAATATTTGAACTTTGCATCATCTTGCTGCAGCAGATGCAATGTATATCATTGTGTAATGAGATTTACTCAGTTTCATCATTTCTTTTGTTTGTTTTGTAATACCATTAATTCTAGAGTCCTTTTCTTTTCGCCATGTAGAAAAAAAATAAAATTATGTCATGCAAAAATTGTTCTTCTGGTGCTTGGCACTTTAAATTTCTGTTGGAATTTCAAGAGAAACAGTGTAAACATCAGCCACAATTATTGGAAATATTTCTCTACGCTAAAATTACTTAGTTTTCAGATGCTTTGTACAAGAGTTAGACTAACTTGCATGAGATGCTTACTTTTGCAAAGTCTAGCAAATGTAATTTGCTGAAGAGTTTTGTGAGAAAAGTAAGCTGTTGCTAAAAAAGGCAACACTGACTGATTTAAAATATACATGTTTGTTGATTCCCTTTTGGTTGTGGCAAGAATATTGCACTCTTGACATCAAGAGACTAATAGGATCTGTGCAGCACATTCTCTCCTGTAATAATTTTTTATGGATGGGTATTAGGGCAACTATGGCCCCAAAAATTAGTGGACCAGTTATCTCTATAGACATGTAGGCTTATGTCAGCCTTTTTGGAACTTCCCACCTTTCCAAAATCTAACCCAGCATGTTGTGAGGAGTATTTTGGTGTACGTGGGGCAACAGGGGAATTCTGAAAATAATATCAGGTAAATAGAGATCTTTCTTCACCTGTTTCTCTCATAGCTCAAAGAGAAATCTTTGTGTCGTCTACACGTAGCAGAGCCTTTCAAGTAAATGAGGTGGGAAAGTGAGGAAAGAGAGAGACATGGGGAAAAACACCAAGAAGAACTACAAAAGTTACAACTGATCTGCAGTAAAAGACACATTAGGACTTCACATTTATGCATTCCTTGGGCTTCATTTCCTTGGGGTCTCAGAGTTACTCCCTGAATTCAGATCCACAGGTGTTTTATTGCAGTAATCAGTACTGCTTCCTCATGAAAACATCAGCAAAAATTTCGTACAATACTCTTGATTGGCAATTTAGAAATTGAGACATACCGTTCCATGTTCTAAACAGGTTTCTAATTAATTAAAGTGCTAGACTAGTTGGCATTTCATCATACTATAGAACGGAATCTAAATGGAATCTCAATTACACCAATTTTACACCAAATCAATCAACTTCCACATTTCAAATAAAAGGAGAAATATATGACAAAGACAAAAAGGAGGGACTGGAAAGAATGCTAATACAGGGAATGTAAAATGGGAGGTTGCAAATGCATAAATAATTTTCTAAAATCACTCCCCTATGACGGACTCCTATTGACATTAAAAGACGCCAAATCTGCATGTAGTAGCGCTTCTGTTCTGCTGAGCAGTATTTCAGAGACATGATTTTATGATTTCATGATTTCATCACTTAACAAAGAGTTTTCTTTTGTTATGTTTATCTTTATGGATACAAGTGAGGGACTAGTACCACAGTTTCCTATGCTCTTACTTACACATTTCCTGGTGAAAAATTAGCTGCCATATCTCTCTCAGTTGCTGAGCATATTCTTACAGAGGTTCCCCTACAACTTTCATAGCCTCCTTTGCTGCAGACCATTTATATTTAAAATTATTTATACCTATACTAGCATTTTAATTTGGATTCAAAGCATGCTTTTGAACAGTGGGTCACAGTGATTTCCACTTACCATGTTTTGGCTCGCGTTGCAGGTGGTGTGAAAGCATGAAATCTGGATTGCTTTCAGGTAACACATTTTAAAAATTATGCCCAGTGCTCTAATGCACAGCTCTGATGTAGAGGGCCAGAACAAAGCTAGTTTGAAAGAACCTCTTCCCACCCTCCAGGTGGGTCTACATTAGAAAATGTATGGTATGGATAGTGGATCCTCAGCACCAGCTGATGTCCTCTAGAGATCTGACTTAGGCTGTGTTCACACGGCAAAGTGGTGCACCAAGAGAAGCAGGTTTGTAGAAGAAAACAGATCAAAACAGTGCAAAGAAACTTCCAATTTGTAGGATACTTTGGTGGATGATTTGACTTTTACTGAAATAGTGCCAGTCTCCCCGCTGATTTGAGAGCTGATTCTCTGTGTCTAATGAGCTGTAATTAAAAATAACAAACATTCTCTTTCTACAAAAACATGCCTGTTGCTTGTTTAAAAGCTCATTTTTCTCAATTTGGTAATTATCCCTACCATATTTTGTGCTTACTTTTTTCCTGACAGGACCAGTGCCAAAAATTAGGAGCCTATATCAGTCCCAGTGGCAAAGTATTCAAAGGCTGCTTAACTTGCTTTGTCATTTCTAGGGACAGTTGTTTTCCCCTGCCCTGGCAGTCATACATAAGACTCATGAGATGAGTTTAATGTTTGAGATCTTCCCAATGGGACAAGAACTCAAGAACAGAGTCCTGCTTTTCCACACAGTAGTGTGTGACCATAAAGAAATCAGCTAGGAATGGTGTCCTGACCAAAGGCATGTGCTGATGGTGGGGAGTCAGCCAAACTCCCTGTCAGAACATCATTTAGTTTTCTCACAGACTGAGAGTTATATTATTTGTGAAGAGAACTCGCGTTCTACAATAGTTTGTTGACTAATGCTACTTTCCTAAAGGCTTATTATTTTAATGCATCATGTATATTCTTTTATGCCTCCTACATTACAAAGAAAGACAAGAACCACACTAGGAACACTAGCCAACCAGTTACAACAGGGTGCAAGATCGCTTGCCAGCATAGGTAAAGCTTAGACACTTATTTGTGATCCCTGATTCCAGAGCTCAAGTTCAGTCACTCCAGAGGCTGCCCATGCAGACGAGGCTGATGTTTGTAAGTCAGCTTTTAACACTACAAGGAACGTGGTAGAAACAGACTGCTTGCAATCCTCTGAGGTTTGCCTTCTTGTTTGTTTTTTTTTTTAGATCCAAAATCAGTCTTTGCCATTTCCGTTTTGGTTTTTCATTTGGTTTTTTCTTTGTTGTTTGTTGTTTTTTGGTTTGTTGTTGTTTTTTTTTTCCTGAAAGTTATTCACCAAGGTTTCTTGAGTTTGTTTCAGTTATTCCTTCAACTAAGATACTCGGTGCCTTTTTTCTTTATTTTTTAACAACAAAAAGAGTCTCTGCTCAGTTGCAAGTGGGTTTCCTAATATTAGTGGGTGCTCAGTGTGTAAAATAAGAGAAGACTGAGTTATTCTGAGGAAAAACAAACAAACAAACACAACTGAAAGCAGCTTTTTTCCAGTATAAAGCAAACATGGTGCAAAGACAGCCTCCACCTTCGTCACTCAGATGAAATTTTGTAATGGAAATCCACCAAAGAGACCTGAAACTACAGTCTTGGTTCAGAGAAAGTGCTTTTTGAATCCTATGAAAATTTTAGCTGGGGAATCTAATGAGTAGGATCTAATGAGTAAGACACAAAGGAAGACTTAATGCTCCTCAGATGAGAAGCAGCCTACAATGCCAAAATGATACTTTTATCAAAATATACTAGTTCAATTGCTACTGAAAAAGAAAAAAAAAAAGCAGCACATGAGGTTCGGAAGGAAGCCTTCTGTCTTCATGATGAATGATGGAATAAGACTTTAACAAGAGTCACCATGTTGCTGTGGAAATTGCACAAAACAAAAAAAAAAAACTAACCCAAAGCCCGGTTAAATTTAGAAGGCAGAATGCATTTCAGCCAAGTGATGTAATGCTAACAAGTACATCATCAAAAGAAAGTTGTCTCTAATACCAAGGGTCAAGCCAGTCTAACAGGTAAGGTCTATGCCATGTGTGCTCATCAAAAGTATTTTCAGATGTCTTACAGCTCCTTTCTTGGGCTGTCTTTATACGGAAAACAAGTTGAGTAGTGGGGTGATTCCTGGCTTGATCACACTCTGGCACAGAGGTGGGCTATGTACACAGTACATAGCGAGACTTGTAAGCTTAGTAGTATACCTTAGCCTTCCAGATATACCATTCACAATCCTATTTATTCTAGAAGAATCTAGACGGACTTAAGTGCTTAGTCATAAATTAAAAGAGAAATTAAAGTGATGCCTTAAACTTGTGTAAAATATAGTACCAAACAATTTAAAAATAATTCTTTCAAAGAAAGAAGAAGATATCAAAACTTAAGATGAAAAATTAAGGCAGGCAGATCCAGTAAAATTTATATTGGGAAATACTGAAAAAAGGAATACTTGAAATACATGAGCACATGCAAGTCGCCTATTTAAGATGACTGACACCCTAACAGTGCCAAATGAGTTAAACTGTGAACTTGTTGTACCACTGGCATATTTATCAATTTTAATTCCTGATAAAGACAGACATATGGGACAGCAAGAACTGGAAAAGAAAAAAAAGAGAGGAGAGGGAGAGAAGAGGAGGGGAGGGGAGGGGAGGGGAGGAGGGGAGGGGAGGGGAGGGGAGGGGAGGGGAGGGGAGGGGAGGGGAGGGGAGGGGAGGGGAGGGGAGGGGAGGGGAGGGGAGGGGAGGGGAGGGGAGGAGAGGGGAGGGGAGGAGAGGAGAGGAGAGGAGAGGAGAGGAGAGGAGAGGAGAGGAGAGGAGAGGAGAGGAGAGGAGAGGAGAGGAGAGGAGAGGAGAGGAGAGGAGAGGAGAGGAGAGGAGAGGAGAGGAGAGGAGAGGAGAGGAGAGGAGAGGAGAGGAGAGGAGAGGAGAGGAGAGGAGAGGAGAGGAGAGGAGAGGAGAGGAGAGGAGAGGAGAGGGGAAAGGGGAATGAAAAGGGAAAGGGAAAGGGGAACGAAAAGGGAAAAGAAATGAAAGGTTAAAGGAAACAAATAGAAGATCCTGGGTGACTGTATAAAAAGAGTGTTGACAAACAACATCACAGTCAATGGGAAAGAGAATCCTAGATTACCAAAGGAATCTCTATTTTACCAGGCCTTTTTTAACTTCATTAGTGATCCCAGAAAGGCAATAAACAGAGCTCCTAATTTTCATAAATGATATCGAATTGGGAGGATCAGACATTACTTGTGAGGAGCACAGAAGTAATAGCAGAGGAAATCTAGAAAAATTAGATTTGTGAATAGAAAGTAATCAAATCATATTCAATTACAAAAGAAAAAAAGTACCACAATTAGTACATTAATCCTAAATGCCCTAAAGCTAAGAAGGAAAACTAAAACAGTTCTTTGAATAAGATAGTAAGTTACGGTGAGAGTGAGCTCAATATGAAGATGCTGTTTGATAGAGTAGAGAAAAAAGAGCACTTTAAATATGGCCTCTTTGTGAGTGTCTACCGCATCAGGAAGCCAGGAGGCAACGTCCTTATAAAATAGCTGATTCAAAGCTCACTGAAGCAAATGGAAGGACTCCAGCCCCTGTCAATAGGCTTGGATCAGGCCCTAGGCATGTCTGTGTGAAGTCACTTGGAACATTGCATTCCCTTTTTAGGCACAACCATTGCCACAAAGACACTGAGAAACTGAAAGAAGGCCAGAAATCTCTACTACCACAAGCACAGGGACTGGAAAGACTGAATTCAGGGTGGATTGATTTAAATAAGCACACAGGAAGCTTGGATTTGTACAATTAAATATTGTCTTATTGTGCATTTGTGCTTTATTTTCTTTAAAGAAAAGTTTATTCTTTCCAGTAAATGAGAAGTAAAACATGTTGATATATATTTTTTGTGATCCCTCAAATTTAAAAGCTTTTTTATTTTTTTAATTTATCTGACAATAAAATGTCTTTCTAGATAAGTATGTTTTTAATTTAAAACAGTTTTTACTGAAGACAGAAGGTAGAACTGATTCTTTCTGGCTACTGTGTCTAAGATTTTTTTAAATTATCTCATTCTTTTCCCCTAGTTGTTATTCACAGACTGGAAGAGGCAAAGAAATTTTCCTGCATTTAAAAATTCAATCAGTTTTCCAGTTTTGAAAGATGCAGCTTATGAATGGAATCTGTGAGAGAAATGGAAATGGAGAAAATATTTTCTCTCGATCTATGGGCAGGGATGCCACCAGAAGATGGTTTAGCTACTAATAAACTCTGGCTTTAGGTATGTGGCTACTGATGCAGCAAGTTCAAAATGCTTTCTGTCTGTCTTTTAAACTTCCACAGCAGACACATACTGCATTTTTAAAGTTATAAATTCCTGAATCTTGGTCTTTTGTCCATGTTTAGGCCACTAGTGGGCAAGGGAATTGTTAAACAGCTGTGTAGAAGCACATATGGGAATACTATAGACTTGGGAACAGATCTTCTCTGCAGTGATGTGGACTGAACGGCGCATCAGGAAAAGAAAGGAGGCCTACCAAAGCAACTGTCTGTCAAAGTAGGCACTGTAACACTTTCAACCAAACATTTATCCCAAGCAAACAGGAAGATTTGGATGATTCAATGCATTTAGGTCAAAGAGTCTCAAAAGCAGTCATGGTTTTCAGGTACTTATCCTGTGACACCATGCAACTGGTTCAATGTAGGGATTTTTATCACAGGCTGTTCACACTGACTTCAAATGAATTCACAATGTTTCATAGCTTTGAGAAGTTGGCACAAGTAATTTTAAATTGCATGTGAAAAAAATTAGCAAACACTATTAGGACATGCTGGTCCAGAGCATTTTTTTTATCATTATTTTGCTATAGTCACACTTGTGAAAAAAGCATGTTGCTTTAAAACATTTTGGCTTTAATCTGGTTTGTAAACCTGATTGGGGGAGCAAAGCTATGGCAAAGAGGGCTAATATAAATGAGAAGACAGATAAGGAGAAAAGAGCTATCATATTTACAGACACAATTCCTGCTTATTTCCCCCAAACCAAAAAATATATTGGAAGTATTTGAAAGGACTCAGAAAACAAACTGTTTCCTGCTCTCTCTATATATATATCTAATTTCATTTGACAAAATGATCAAATTTGAGTACCTATGTAGGATGTCTGTAGCTAATCATAAGGATCTATTTGCTCAAGCATACAAGGCATAAAATGAGCCATTGACTGAAAATTGCAACTAGAAAATTTCAAAATGGAAATAAGATGCATTTTGTGACAGTAAGAAAGACACCTTACATCAGGAAGTGTTATATTTTTGTTAAAATTAAGGTGGAATCCCTAGACTCTTTCTGGTTATCACAGAATTGGGCAGGTAAATACTTTTAACTCAACTGGTTCTGTAGTCTACTGCTTGCTTAAGGCGGCCTTCATCACACAACTTTAGGTGCCTAAGACTTTGGGATGTCTATCTTGCATGTGGTTTCTATCCTCTAAACCAAGGTACATTAAGCCTGGATTCAAGATGGGATGTCTTTCTAAAATATATTTTCTAGCTCATTTTAAATTTATTGTCTCTGTTACAAAGGCATTAGCCCAGTTAGCAAGAACAGCTCCTTCTGATCCTGTAATTTCATTATGAAAAACACCGAATGGAATATAATTTTGCTATTTAATTCCTTTCTTTAAATTAAAGAAAAATGTAAATAGGAAATGGTCTACAGTGCAAACACTGAAGGGAAAAAAAAAAAAAAAATTACTGCCTCAGTACTTGCTGTAAACCATGAATCAGGAAGAGAAAAATCTGTGGCATCACTTACCTCTGTGCTGAAAAGAAAGATCAAGCAACTTGAGTGTATTGGCTGAAGTACTCCATCACCTTTTTACTTCTCTCTGTGATGAGGGAGAGAACTGAAGAATCTGCGTAATGATAGATCATCTCTTTAAACTACTACTGCTCTGCCACCTGCTCTCAAGCAGTCATGCCATAAGTGTCTTCAAAGTGAGCCTCTGCAGCATTTAAAACATACACCCATCCCAGGAAATCTTCCTTAAGCATTGCCTGCATATTCAGGAGCTACTTACAAGCCATAACAACAGTGCTGGTATTTCATTTGACAATAAAGGCAAACTTCTGCTCCAGTCACAGGGGTTTTTTCAGACATTGTCCTGGATCCTGAAGAACGAGACAATAAATGTACCTTTTATCTACAAAATTAGATTTTCATGAGGGTGTGAAATTTACTCGAGAGCTGAGGACCTGAGCCAGGTTCTGTGAACCTGTTTGCTGTCTGATGAACTTCAAAAGAGAGATTAAAAGCTTTGGGTTTAGTGGCTAGTGCCCTACTCTCTTTAGTAGTACTGGATGAAATTATATTACAGTAAGTCTTGTGCAGCATTTTATTGCCAGCGGAAGCATCATGCAACGTGACAGATATAAAGAGATGATGTTGTGATTAAAAGTCTGTGTTGCTCTTGTTGAAAACATTACACTCAAGTGTCAATAGTTATATCAAAAGCATTTTATCTCATATTGAACTTTTAATATAGCTGGCTTCATCTTGGCCTCCAGGATATCTCATCAGAAGGGCATGTAACCACATAGGCTGTGGTCTTGTCCAAAATTACTCAACATTTGGATCTTTGTGTTTCAGAGTATTAACCAGATTACAGGCCATAATCTGTAAAAGCTCCCCTGCCACTGCTCTGTTTGACTCCATTCCAGATGAAATCTCTTCAAATAAATCCTGGATCACAGTGATACTGTTTTGTGTGTCTAGAGCCAAAAAGAAGAGAGCAGAAAGAAGGAGAGGAAGGGAAAAAATTGTGCATGTATACAGAGACAATTCCTTCAAGGGTAAAGACCTAAATTAATGAAGGTCTTCATTTATCATGTCTGGAATCCCAAAGTATTTGTTCTAGTAAGAGAGGCCAATTACAATATTTAGGGTAAAGTAATTTATCTAGTGATCTTTTCCATTTGAAACATCATAATTTCTTACACAGTTTCTGTGGATTCACAATGTGAACATACCTAGGCATGCATCTGTGAGTTACGGCAATTTAGAGCAATTCATTAATTATGACACATGGTTTTGTATTACATTGTGGGTATTAGAACTGTTTTAAGATGGGAAAAGAAAGGCTAGATGCAGACAATACACATGAAAGGAATTAATTTAATTGATGGCATCGCATTAGGTCATTTACTGTTTACCATTCAAGATAGCTAGGGATCCAACTACCTGTTTCTAACAGTTGAGCAAATTAGTTTTTGCTCAACTGTTTCCATTTATGGCAAAGACAATACTGAGTGCACAAGACAGGGAAGACTACACTTGCAGTCAGGGACGTAATTCATGTAAAATGTATTTATGGACTTCTTTATAGTATGACTCCCCACACTATGTGACCACTCCATACAGACTTGTCCTTACACAAGGTGAAATTTAACATCACTAGCTCCTTTACAAAAAGAGCAAAGAAGTACAGTGGAAAGAGGAAATAAACAGTTTCTTCATGATTCCTCAAGAATTCTGTGGAACAAAGACAATCTGAGGTCTCTTCATCTTAAGCATTAGCCCACTGCATCTAAAATCCAGTTGTTACCATTCAAAGAAGTGGAATTAAAAAGAAAGCAGTTGGCAGTTTTATCTAGACTTACATGTAAAAGTAAGGGTTTAACACTAAATGCATTACAAGGTTTGTAAATAGTAGAGTTGTTGGGTTTATGCTCAGAAATAGTGTTTCAATCCCACTGATTTTCTTCCAGTGGCTTTTAAACGCTGAAGTCACTTTGGGAAGCAAGACTCAAGAGCCGAAGATCCCAGTAACCTTCAAAAAACTTAATGTGTAGGAAGACAAGGAACAGCCAATTTGAAACTAAATGAACTTTTTGTTAGTCATGAGAGGATAAATAATGGCTCTGATTGGATGTCATATTTACATGAATAAAAGTCCAGAATTTGTGATCTGATGCAGCAATGTCTCCACTATTGACTGAGTTTACTGTCAGTGTCTTCCACCATTTTACCTTATCAAATGTGGCAGCAGAAAGAACCCAGCAGTATAACTAATAGTATATAAAGTATTTTATAGCATATCTTAACAGGGTCTCAGACAGCAGATCTGGGTTTGTTTTCTTTGCTACACCCTCAATGTTAGAGGTTAGAGGTCTTAGAAAGGAAAGCTAAGCTTTCTTCGGTTTGCGTCTGTGTGGTTTGCTGCTTCCCCTCCCCCGCCCACCTTGTTTTTATTTTTTACAAGGATAAACTCAGCTCCATAGGAGCCCCCATGCAGGGGAAGGAACAGCTGATTTCAAACTGGATTTCATATATATTTTACAAATTCTCTTTATAGACTTGTGACAGTCTCATCTAGAAGTTCATTTTGAAAATCATTGATTCTAGCTGCTGACTTAACACATTTATGCTGCAGTAAACCCTAGCTGTCCTATATGTAGAATGGGGATCTTCAACACCTTCTAGGAAACAAGCCCTGGGAATCTGGATAAACTTTGGTAAGGCAGCAGAACTTTGAAAAAAGCACTGACTGTTGATAGTGTATACCAGAACAAGTATTACTCTAGGTGTGACTCTGATACTGTTTTCTTCAGTATTCATTTTTGCACTGTCCAACTGCGTAGGTTTGCATACCAGAACTGCAAGTCTTAATCTTTGATGATAAAGGGGGTAGTAGCAGCAATAATAGTAGAAGTAGTAGTAACACCCAAGATAGCTTACTGTACAGGAGAAACATGCATATTGATGCTTCTTAAGCTAAAATCAGTTTCTATACTATCTTGTTGATTTTTTTTTCCAGACTTAATGTATTAAGAAAAGTCTTTTATGCAAGATGCCATTATTCAGACTGCTAATGGGCTGGTATATTTATCATTGTCGTGCAATGAACACTGCAGAAGTTAACATATCAAACACCCATTAGTCTGGGGGTCTCCTAAGAAAGTTACAGTAGTATACATAAAGGATAAAGGAGGGTACTAAAAAGTCATTGGTATTCTAACATGAGTTAGAATAAGGAAAAAAGAAAGAACAAGGTATTTGAGGTGGAAATTGGAATGACTGTGCCCACTGCTTGTAATAAACAATCACCCTAGGATGCTCAAAGGAAAAAACACACCAATTAGATAACCTGAAAGCCCCAGAATTGTGAGGAAGTTTCCAGTTCTCCTGACTGGCACAGGCCATAGAAGGCCACCCACAAGGGTTCAGCTGCTTACCTTGTTAAACACTGCCTTGTGTCACCTGGCATGAGCTATAAGGCTGTAAAGTAGTCACACTTCAACTCCCTTTCATGTGCACTTCAAATTCTTTTTTCTTATGAGATATTCTTCACTAACAGGATTTTCCACTTTGAAAGAGAAGACTGTTTCAAAAGATGACAGAGCCTCTCAAAACCATAGGAAAAATGAAAAAAAAAAAAAAGAAATAAAAAAAAAAAACTCAGGAAAACCCAAACCAATGGTTTGGCATAGTTCTGAAAAGTAATGTTAGGTAGGAAGAGTTTTATTTTCACTTTTATTGAACAGGCTTGTTACCTGATATGACTTTTCACTTTAGAACTGTTTAAATGCATATTTTCCTGCAATTTATACTTACATAACAAATTACATGACAGACTAAATGCGTCTGAAAGAGTCCTTGCACCCTTACCATTTGCATTTTGAACTGCCCATGAGGGTGTACACATATCATATGGCTTGTTGCCAAGGCATTCAGCGACAACACAAAATGTTTCTAAGTTCAAAGCTCGTATCATTGTTCACTTCACACTTATATTTTACCCTCACTTTTGTTATAACACTAAAAGATGTTTATCTTCCATCAATAAAATCCTTAATTATTTGCTCACATTTAAAATGTGCAAGCCATGAATAAAATAATAATAATAAAAAAACAATACATAGTGATAAAAGACACCAGGTTTGTGCAACTGCTTTATTCAGCTATTTTTAAACAATCAGTGTATAAGGATCCAGAAAGTTCAATTAACCCATCCATAGAGATATTTTTGCCCTTTTAGTGACTTTGCCTCCCATCCCAGAGAACATCTGTGGACCCTGTTGCCAGGAGGGTTCTACGCAGACCAGGGACTTCAGTGAGAAGTCTCCACTTGCAAGACCAGACCCTTTGTGCTGGCGGCCACTGACAGAATAAATATATATTTCAAAATATAGGTCAAGTTACCTGAGTATGCTCTACTTGCATATAGTATCAGTGGTCATCTTTCTTTTGTATGCTTCCTGGTATTAAATTATTCCCTTTCTCAGCAAAGCTTTTAAAAAATAAATAAATATATAAATAAAACATGACAGAGCTGCTTTTCCCCTCTCAACAGTCAGGTTTACTCTCCTGAGTGGTAATTGGGGAAGGGGAGTACAAATCTTGCTTTGAATTTGAATTTCTTGATCGCATTTTTGTGCTTGTTGCAGAGGTTTTTCTTTACGTATGCAGAGTAACAACAGAGATTGAGAATAAATTCTACTTGGAAAATACTTTTTAGATGCCCTGAAAGTGTCTACAATTAAGACTTATGATTGAGTCGAATATAAGAGCAGAAGACAAAATATCTCTATGGGACCTAGAAATTCTCTGGGGTTTCCAATCTTTCTTTATTTTGTCAGCAATATGCGCTGGACTTCACTGGAAGGTAGTAACCTATGGCATCTACGATGATTTGCAAAGGTTAAGGATTACATCTGCGTACTCTCCATTCTCTTGTGTTGCACACCTTTTTCCTTTTTTATACTTCTACTCACTATTTTTCGAGAAGCACATACCTCACAGTTGTTTCTACTAAAAACAGATTGTTGGATCCATATGGTCAGAAAGATCACATTAGGATACCTGTTTCTCGCTGAGTATATTGTATCTCACTTGAAATGGTGACATGGTACAAATATAAATCAACAAAACCACACACAACAGTTTGTGTTATGCTTTAAGAACAGATTGCTGTGGTGATTTCAAGCATGCAGTCAAAGGACAAGCGCAGTCACAGGCTAAAGCATGTTATGATTAGACTTCAGTACTCAAACCTACCCAGATTCTGTCTTGAATTTTAAAAAATCCAAGCTATCTTGTTAATTTGGGGTAAATTACTTGTATCACAGTGAGTCTTTCTGTAAAAGAAATAAATAAAGGTTTAACACAGGGAAATGGTGGAAAGAAATAATCTTCCATTGGGTGAAAGTCTCCATTTCAGGAAAACCGTCTTCAACCACTCTGTTCATACTGCAGGTACAATTTTACTTGCATATAACTTAGTGTGCTTATCTAAAAGGAAAAGAAATTCTTCCACAGCTACTCCAAACACAAGGAAAGAGCAGAGTATGTGGCATTATAAACCTGCCGGTTTTACTTTTTAGTGAAGTGGAATGCTATGGAGAATGTTCTCTGAAGCACATGTCTAATTATTTCAGTTTATGTGTATTTTTAATGAATGTGTCAAGTTATGCATGGGCTCAAGTTACCATGTGTAATAAGAGCCTATGAATATGTTAGAAACAGAAGGCTCCCTGAAATTATGGAACTGACAGTTTAAATTACATAGGAAAAGGAAAGGAAGAATGCTGACAAATAGGTCAAAAAACTGCAAGAGAGGCTCTTCATTAAGAGGGGGAAAAGGGAAAGTTGATGAGGAAGAGTGTATCCGAAGAGTGTGAAGTGCTGGCAAAAGAAAGCACTTGGCAGAAGAAAAATCGGTTGATGTCAGGAGAGAAATGCAGGAATTAATGGGCCAAAGCTATGCATATAATGGGAGAGGCTTAAAGAAGAAGCTGCGAAACTGCTCTCTCTATTCTACTGTCCTCCCCTTTCTGTCCGTCCTCCCCTCTTCCCCATACGGTGTTTGTGAACATGCCTTTCAAAAGAAATCTTGGTCTAATTAAGTGAAATGGACCTATGGCACAACTTTTAACTGAAGATTCTTGACTCCAGACCACTGCTTGTCTGGATAAGAGGAAGATGATTTGACCCTGATCAGATACTTAGGACAACTCAGTGCCCAAATGTAATTTGTTAGTGTCGCTTTTGCCACACAAGGATATCCCACCTTGGCTATAGTTGCCACTCCAGGAGATCATTGGTCTCCTGCAGGACCTGCCAGCTTCATGTCACTGTCTTATGTACCCCAGGGTGATTCAGAGACCCGCAAGCCCGTGATAAAGCATCCAGACTGCACCCTAAATTCACTCATCATGTCTTTATCCAGGATATTGAAGCTATTGACAACTACAGTTTCAATGAATGGTCATAAGCTGTCTGTAGAGAATAATCATGCATTTGTGCTAAAAGGTCACCAGTAGGAAAATGTACAGCTAAAATGTTAATTTTTTTACCATGTCTACATAGTAAAATTTAGCAGATCTACATACACTGGTCTATTCAGTACAATTTAATGATGCTTCGATTACTATTATGCATGGTTGTTATGTCCAATATCTTCAATTTCAACTTAAAGATTTTGCAAGTGGAGAATGTCTCTTTTTGCTAACAATAAGAAGATACTTAGAACTGAGGATAATCACAGAAATTTTCAAGTTACCAGATTCTTTGGGTCAGTGTCAAACGTTAAATCTGGTTGTAGAGAGAGCTGTAATCCACACACTAGTGTGTTATTAAATTTCTGGAAAGTAACGAACTGGCACTGGAAGTGAAAAGGAAAAAAAGTCGTAATGTGCAATGGCCCCTTATTCGGGAAACTTTGAAAATGTGGAGCCATAATAGCTGTGGTGAAGTTCCTTTAAATGAGACCTTGGTATGCTGTGGAATAAAGTCAAAATAGGAGATTGTGGCATTCCAAGTCATACTGAATAAATGCATACATTGGGCCAAATTGCGGTCTTATTCACAAGGGAACATATTTTTTTCCCTTTTCAATAAAAAAAAAAAAAAAGGAGCAGAGAACACTTTAAGATACAGGGCACAAATGTGTAATTATTCTTGGCTAACATGGTAGCTGTTGATCATTTAATGAAACCATAATTACCATATAATGGCAGGGTATTTGTATGACAGATCACTACATTATTACAGGGTAAGTGCGTGATTATTTCTGTCCTCAAAACCAGAATAAAAAACACATGGAAGTGGAAAAATAAGTTGAAAAAAGAGGGGTGGGGAATTCTGAATTTCCCAGTGCTACTCCCATATTGTTACTCCATCCCCACCTCAATCACACAGTGATGGTAATGGCCACCAGCATTCATGATGAAGCCAAATCTCTGCAGGAAACCCGTGCCACAGTACAACAGATCAGAAGGCTCTTTGCCAAATGGCTACAGCTCTAGGCTTCATTGTACTTATAGTTTAACTAATTCAATAGCAATTTGGTCACTGGTCTCTTGTCCTCAGAAGACACTATTCTCCTGCTTGCTTAGAGAGATAGTATGTGCAATAGATGTAAAATGTGCACTGAGAAGTACTTAACCCCCGCTTCTATGCCTTTAGGGGAGAGCAGTGAACTAATGTGGTTTTCAGAGTAATATCAGTTTTGCACTGAAATACAACTGAAATTTAATTCAGCAGGACTACCTATGAGCTGAGCACTGTTTGGTACAGTTTGATTTCAGTGAAATTTTGACTGTGTAGTAAGGGTTGTTTTAAATTGTGAGAAAATACTTAAGTGAGTCCTTGTATGGCAACCTTAGTATGTGGAAAAATGCATTGACAAGTTGTGAGTTTGCAAAGTTTCACAGAGTGTTTTCTATGCTGAATAGAGTCCATCTTCAGCTTTATGAACAGGATGGCAACATTCCATGTGGGAGGCAAAATCAAATTGTAAACCGAGCTGAACCACTGATTACCCAAGTCCTACATGCATGTTGAATGAGCTATGCAATCATCTGCTCCACCTGAAATTTGCCTCTGTGTCTTCATAGTGCCACTTCAGCTGAGTCGGAGATGGCAGCCAGTACTCCCTGTTTCCAGAAAGCACTCACTGAGCCAGTATTCCAAGTTACAAGGTATTGTAAGTACAAGAGTTTGGCTCTGAATAATAATTTCTGAAATTGGTGGGATTCTTAACTCTGCTTTTCCTAGATTCACATCCAAGAAGCAGCACTGTAGTAGCTATTTTCAATCTTTGGAAATTTTTTCTTTCTTATATTTTTTCACAGGGAAGGAAAATATACTCAGGTAAAAGCCACATGCTGTTGTTTTTCCTCAGGACTTGTCATGTATCTTACTAAAAGAAATACAGATTGCAAGAGAAAAGACTTTGGAGGCACTAAGAAATCAGTCTCTATATACTTAGAAGGCAGCTGTAACTGTAGTACCTTTGTAAACAGCTCCCTTAATAAACCAGTTATTACTCTGAATGGTCAATGATTGCTCATAATAATTGCTAGATTACTTCCCTCTGCAGAGAAATAAGTCAATCAATCAATCAATCAATCAATCTTTGGTCCTTAAAGGGTAGTGCACCTGTGATGCTGGTGGGAATTTAGTGATGTTTGAGTCTAATCCTGCTTTCCCTGAAGTCAAATGGAGCCTCAGCACACTCCCACAGCAGCAGCATTCATTCATTCAAAGCAACAGGTAGGAAGTGGACTATACTTGTTGCCTGATAAAGTAAAGACTTCTTTAAACTATTTCCTTTATACATTTTATTCAGTGTGATGCCTTTTGTGAGCCCACCTCTCCCTTGTTTACTCTAGGTTCAAAGTTAAACAGGGGAAGTTCAGATTGGGTATAAGGAGGAAGTTCTTTACTGTAAAGGTGGTGAGGCCCTGGAATGGGTTGCCCAGGGAAGTTGTGACTGCTCCACCCCTGGCAGTGTTCAAGGACAGGTTGGACAGAGCCTTGGGTGGCATGGTTTAGTGGGAGGTGTCCCTGTCCATGGCATGGGGTTTGGAACTAGATGACCTTAAGGTCCTTTCCAACCCTAACTATTCTATGATTCTATGACATTTAATGAATGAAATAAATTTTGTGAACTGAACCCTCTGTTCCTGGTGTCTCTTCATTGCAGGTTTCTTTTGCCTCTACCATATTTTTTAGAATTATAAATTGTTCCAATATATTGTCCAAATACCATTAAAGTAGCTCTTACAGATAAAATGGAAAATAAAGTCTATATTATGAAGTTCTAAATTCAGGAGATTAAAATGTTAATGCATTTTTTCCTATTTGGTGTTCTTTGTAAAGTTTATTCTTATGAAGTTAAACATAGCTAGAATCTGAGTTATTTTAATGTTTTGCAGATTAAGGTAGTTCTGGTTCTAGTGGAAATCTACAAAAATTAAGACATTCAGCACCAGAATAGGAATAATCCTACTCTTCTTCTTTTGGGGATAGTCATGCTTTGGCTGTTAGCATTTCCACTAGGAAAGAAATCAAAAGAATTTTATCAAATCTATTTTTTAAAAAATTCTTGATCACTCAACAGGTTACCAGGAAACCTTTGCCCTATCACCTCCCCATTTCACCCAATACTCGTTTGAAAAAGAAAAACCTTCAAGTAATTAAATGTTGTGTTACCCTACAAATCTTTTACAGCCATCATAATGTGGATCCAATCTTTCTGGAACAGTGAAATTTCACTGATTCTAAACTAACATGATAGGTTTTCAAGCAAATTTCATAAGGAAAGGCATTAAAATAAAGTCCAAAACAATTTGTTATTATTTTTTAGAAATGAGCTCTTTTTTTCAGGTATTGCTACCTGTACTTTTCCTCTTCTATCCATTTCTAAGCAAAGGTCATATATTAGTATTTTTATTTTCAGATTCACCTGGCAAAAAAATCAGACTCGGGAAATTTTCTCCCAAGCTAAAATAAGTCAACTTTCAGGGTTTCAAATTCTGGCAAACCAACTTCTCCGAGGTCTCGTAAAAATTCTGGGCTGTTATCTCCATATGTCTGATAGACTTTTTTTGTGACCATAATTAAAACCGTCTGTCCTTTCTCTGTGACTTCAGGAGAATGGCAGTGAGTCACAAGAGCTCTGAAAAGCTAGAAGGATAGAGCTTGAGGTTAGCAGTTTAGAATCACTTAATCTGCTGTATTTCATCCGCACAGAAATGTGAATCCAAAGCACTGCCACCTGCCTCTTCATTCAGGTAACTTCAGAACAAGTCACCATGAAGACAGTAGTTGTCCGGGTTTGGATTGAACCATAAAGAGATGTAAAATCAACTCATTAACTTGATATGGAACATAATTATCCTTGTAAAACTCATTTTTACTCTCCTTGTATAATCTGTTAGAACTTCCCAGTAATATGCTTTCAACAGTTTCTGGGTAAAACATGTTTTTTGAAATACAAGAGTATGTGAACAATGAAATGATGAATACATGAGGCACATGATGCTGAAACCGTTATAGGAGTGTTATTCAGGGGAGAAATACTTAAACTTTCAAAATATAATTTAGAAAATTAGCTCACTATGATGTTATGATATAGTATTTGTTACTGCTCTACATTTCTCTCCATTCTCCTAAATTAATTGATTTCCTGTCTTTTTTGAGCAGTCTTCAGTTTTGAGGCCTTTTTGCAGCTTTGAGGAAGCTTGCTAATCAGGCAGGTCACTTCCCCAGCTCTCCCCCTTTTAAAACGTCTCCTCCCCTTTTAAAATAAGAATTAATTCGGGCAACAAATTGAGCTCATATTCGAATAGGAGATGCTGCAAGAAATAATCTTAATGAAAGCCTTAATATACCAGTTGTGCTCCTGAGGATCTTCTGCATTGGTAATCTGACACTCAGGGAAGTTTGACATGGTCCTCCCTGATGAGTCAATTAGTTATGTAAGACTAAGCAAGTGTTCGTATGCCCTGTTCCCATTCTTCTCACACTAAATATTATCACCAGCTTTGGCTCTGAAATTCAGGGGAAGAAGTTGAATATCATGTGAGAATGACAGCATATGTCTGAAGCATTGGTATGCTGGCTGCTTCCTGAGACTTGATGACCTCAGCACTTGCTGGAGTTCAGAAAACCAAGTATCTCTGAAGATTTGGATCTTAGGTAGTATCACTTTTTATTTTCAAAAAGAGTTGGGTACTTGAAACTATTTGAGGACCTGGAGACAAGCTCTGCACAAGGTCAAGCTTTTCAAGTAGAATAAGGTTTGCTGATCAGACACTGAATCTCTATGAAACAGTGCACAGGGTTGCCCTAATAGAGCAAAACATACATCTGCCATGAAAAGAAATACTCTAAAACCAACAAATTAATTCCTGGTATAATTCTCCTGAAATCAGCACAAGAGATGAAATTAAAAGAAACATTCTTAGGGAAAATGCTTTTATTTTAATGAAGAATATTTCTTCAGCATATAGTAATTTTAAAAGGTTCTCTTCTATAAAATTTATTTTGATTGCATGAAAGCATGTACAACTATTACTATAAGCAGGCCTATCAGGTCAATTTCCTACAGAAGGTTCTTTTTGGTGGTTTTCTTTATTTTCTTTTTAGTTTCCTGCTTTATCATTCAGAAGGTTTGCACTGTATTCCTGTACATATTTGGTTTGGTGCCCAGAAATGTATTATTTTAACAGGGCTAGTTCATTAAAAGTTATTACTTTAGAGGGGTTCTACCATGCATACATAATTATATCTATGCCCTTCTACAACGAACAGTGTGGTAAAGTTAACCATAAAAAATTCTGCTTTTTAGGGTTTATCATCTCTGCCATTTCAAATCACATTGATTTGACTAATCCCGGCATCTAACTTACTTCAATTATTTTTTTTAAAGGTATTAAACTGTCAAAATATAATTTTCATTCTTCAGTAATATTAGTCCTTCAGAAACTATTGAGACTCTGAATTGTCCTCCCGTTGGGCTGTTCAAGAAAGAAAGCAAGCATACACACTAAATTCATCTCAAGCAAAACCAGTAAGCCAGTTTTCAGTGTCCTGCACAAGGATTGACTGTGATGGTCTCAAAATCTTTTTAAATTACTGTATTTTTTCAGTAACTCCATGTCACTCTATGAAGGGAGGTTTTTGAGAATATCTCCAGGTGTACAATATTTTTTTTTCTTTTTTAATATTTGGAGAAAGATTGAATGACCAATTTCATAATGACAAGAACCTAAGTGATTATCTAAGATAAACAAGTTGAGAGACTGACATTTCCTTGCAACTATCTGTTTCTATGAAGCTGCATCACAAGGCTATATAAGGGTAGAAAAAAGTCTGCACAACATTTGCTGAGAGTTGGAATTAGAAGACTGAGTATCAGTGTGAGCAGTGTAACAGAGCATTGTACTAGTATAGTTGGTCAGCAGCCAACATTTCCAAGCTGATCTGAAAGGTGTGTTAAGTTCTGGTGCACCTTTGAAGTTACATAAATGTTTTCTGTACTGAGATACCTGATTTGCTTCTATTACACTTGAAGGAGACAAGACGTTTAGCATTTTACTGCTTTGTCCATCATTGCCTATCTGGAGGATAGGTTTGAGATTACTTAAACTAGTCTACATTGGCTGGTTTAGACTTTTTAAGTCCTATATTGACTGTGTTGCATATACTTTGTCTATCTTTTGTTACCCTATATACATCATCTAAGTTGGCTTATCTCGTTTGTCCCAGTGTTGATGGGACATTAAGTAATGCTTTCACTCCAGGGGTTTCACAGTTACAGAATTATACTGAATTGCAAGGACATACGTGAATATAAAAAATTAAGTAATAGAATTTGCAATCAATGTATTTATACTTCAAACTTAAAAATGTTTCCAGTATCATTTTTAATCAATGAGAAATAGATCCAGAGAACAGAGAACATTTTAGAGTTGGGGGTGGGGGATGCACACAAAAATTACACATAAATTATACAATCTGTAATCACTTTGCACTATATTATGTACTTCTACATAGATAATTCATGTTTGGGTATAACATTAGTCCACTGACATTGTTTTCTATTGTAATGCAATTATACAGTGGTGTTTGGGGAATGATCCCGTGAAGGAAATGGTAAAGCAAACAAAGTCTCTCACTCTGAACACATACAAAACACAGTAGAATCTAGTTGTGCATCTGCTGGTTTTGCATAAGTTCCTCTAAATGTCTTAGGAAGTAATTAATGTTGAAGATTCCTTTTCCTGTTGAATAAACTTATTCTCCATTGGTCAAATGTTGCAAACCCTGTAAGTGTTCACTACAGTGAGGGTGCCATTGCCTTCATAGTAGATTTGTTTCTTTCATTTTGGTAGAGAAATGCAGTGAATGCGGTTTTGACAACTGCTATACTTTGCCTGAGACATTGGACTCCTTGGGTCCGATTTTCAGGGCTATTTAGCAAAAGCAAGAGCTTAAGGCACTGTTAAAAGAGTATAGGATATGTGATATCTTGCCTAACATTTCTCTCTTGAAAACATGCTGTAGTATTATGTGAGCTGTGCTGTTAAATGGTATTTTACAATTATCCTATAAGCTTAGCTGCAACATCTGTTTGCAGTCACTCCACCAGCCTCTGTGATATTGTTTTTTTTTTAATACATTGTGTGAAAGTAATAATACACAAATCTTGTCCTCAATAAAGTCTCTTTTTTTTTTTTTTCCCCACAAAATGTGTGTGTATTGAATGTAATTGCACTGCGTGGGGATAACTTTCTGTAGCCTGCTCCCTCGGACTTCAATGGCTTGAAATCAAAAATTAATCTCCACAACTTCAATGAGACTCACTTCTGATAATGTTGGCCCATTGACCTCAATGAAACACTGTTCAAAATTACTCTCAATTCACTTTAATACTCATTCATAATAGCATCAGACCACTGGTTCTACTAGCACGCTTTCAAGACCATGTGTTCCAACACTTCATAAAGACAAAAGCAAACCTCAATATACTTCAGCAAAAACTTGTTTCTTGTGGTTGTCATTTGTTGACTCCTGATAAGCAGGACTGAGCATTATTGCCTTGTACAAAAGAAAGAAACATCTTGCAGACTTTTTTGCTAATACCCTTTTATAAGCCTTTTTTATTGAGGGGGTGAGGAAAAGATAAAACAGACAGGATACTATTTTCAAAAACAAATGGTCCAGAACTCCTCCTTATCATTCCTGAAATTCGTATGAAAAGTCCAGTATGTTATTACACTCAATATGGTGGTTTTTTGGGATGTTTTGCATGTTGTGTGGTGGTTTGGTTTGGATTGGGTTCTCTTGCATTTTTTGTTTCCTTAGGGTTTTGTTTGTTTGTTGTGGATTTTTGGTTTGGGTTTTGTCTTTTAAAAAAAAAAAAAGAAAAACTACAGAATTCTTGCAAGAAATTAAGATGACTGCAGATAACTGGGGGAAAGATGAGCATGCTTGCTTGCTTGAATTAGACTACAACTCATTTAGTACTCAAATTCATGGTTGAATAAGGTGTATTGCAGTTCTAACCACTATGCCTTTTTGAAATGCTGTTTTTATTCTTTATGGTTTCTCAGAGGGAAAGCATAATCTGAAACTTCTTTTTTTTTTTTTTTTCCATCCAGATCTTGGGTTTGTTTTCTGTTCAAGACAAGCCCTCTGATATTTATGTATTACAATTTGCCTTGTTTGAGCTCTTCAGAGTTCGCATTCATTTAGATTTTTTTGTTGTAACCACTGATTTAACTTGAAATCTATCCCGCTCCATGCAAGACAATTTTGCCATTTTCCTTCAGAAGCCAGACAATTTATAGATAAGCTCAGACCAAATAAATCAGGCAAGATATATTTATAGGTCTAACATACCATATATATTAATATATATTTTTAATCACCATCATACTGTCACTCTGCAGAAATAATTAGCTGTGAGCAGGGCATACACATCTGCTATCCAAGCATATCCTATTGCTGGTATCCAGGCTAGGACACTTCAGAACAGCCAGTGTTTAGAGCCAGTCACTGCATACTGCTTGTGTCCATTAGTGATGAGGTGAGCCTTCATTTCCCTGCACTAATTCACCTGAATGACTGTGTGACTATAATTATCTTTAGATCAGGCAATTTCTCCATGAGAGAACATTTACAGTAATTCTGAACAAAGAAATATAGATTCACATTCATATTAATTTCAATAGTTTGAGCCGGAAAAAGGCATTGATTCATCTTCTCATGGCGTGAAGCCTCGGGAAATCCTCAGTTTTGCTTTCCAAAAAAGGGCTGTGTCTCAGATAGCGATCTCCATTTTGGGTCAGCTAGATTTCTGAATATTCCTGTATGAAAACCAGGAGCTTAACATTCAAAGATACTGTTCCTCAACTGTAAGCAAAGTTAATGGGAGAGTCAAATTCTGATTTCTCTATGTGATAGTGAAGATTCAACCCTGGACCTGTCTTGAAAGTTTAGTAGTAATTTTATCTTCCCACAGTATCATAACTGAGCCTAATAATAAATCTCTAGCCATCTGTATGTTATTTTTTAAGGTTATGGAATAATGTATGTATGATAAAATGAACAATTTCAAAATGCAGTCCACAGCTGAAGAAATATTTTTGGTAGTTATAAAGGTACATCCAGGTTAGCATGTTGTGCAGGGGTATCGTGCTTGTTTCTTTTTTCTTTCATTTTTTTTTCCCAAATGCTTGTTTTCCCTGAAAACCTTATGAATGGATATCCATTCGGTTTTAAAGATCTCGCTAACTAACAGTGAAGATAACAGATATTTTAAACCAGGTAAATTAAATAATTTAAGTCCATCCATGTGTGTTCTACTAACCAAACAGCACCGTATGAATATATGTACACAGCCTGTTACAGATACCACTACTTGCAAAGAAGACAGAATGATTTGCAATGTCAAGCATTATCTGCTATAACAATAGGTTCGAAGAGCTTACAGCCTCCAAAAAATAAAATTATTTTGCATTATTCTCACTCATGGACTCTTCACCTAAAAAGCAAATGCAAAAGAGTAATGATAGAAGTAGCAAGAACCCATAATAAGAATATTCTGAAAGCTAAGAATATTATTGCTATTTAAACTGAATATTTCTTCTTCCTATCTTCAGATATGCAAACTTTGAAGTGTTATTAATGTATATTATAAAAAGTGTAAGATGTACAATGAGTTCAAGAAAAATCTTAGCCTTTTTTTCTACTTCAGGTGTTTGATATATTCGCTTTAGTAATTTTATTAATTCAATTTTTTTGCATATATCTTCTTTATTATGCAGATCTTCACCACTTGTACTGCTCCATAAGCTGACAACAGCTGAGTAAAATTGATTAGAATCAAAAGTACGGCTTCAGAAAGCTGATTGTACTTTTATACTATTATAGTAATAGATTATAGTATAGCCTAGCTAAATCTAGTTGCTGTACTTGGTTGGCATACAGTGAAGGACTGGATACACAGAAAAGCTGCCTTTGACTGATGGCATAAAAAATACAGTGGACTGTTAACATTCTTCAAGACAAAATTATAACTTTTTAATGAATTTAGTAACTGCATTTGAATATTGGAGGAATTACTGCTATATGATCTGGATGCCCCCCAAAAGATTAAAAGTTATTTGTACCTGTAAGATAGTTTTTATCTGCATATGGTATAATTATTTTAGGGAGAACTGCTGATTTATTTCAGTTAAAGGAAATAATTTTTCCTCTAATTTTTTTAATGATGAAACTTTCAATGGTGATGCCGTCTGCAAGCCATTTGTCCAGAAATTTGTTGCAGAAATTTAGAAGCTGAGGCAGCAAATAGCGATTATTACAAGTTGCAACTAAAAATAGCCTCTGTCATTGTGCAGATGTTGTTGCTGTTGTTATAACATCTACTTGTATGAGCTCTCTGATATTTCTTCTTGTTCCAGACTGAAAAGGCCAAATCTATTTTGTAGGAGGTTTTTTCCATAATAAAGGACCCATGTCAAAAGAAATGATAGTTTGGCTGGAGGATTTCCCTTGGTTTTTCTTCTGTATTATGCGTGGAGAAGAAAAATGTGACACCCTTAGCAAGCAGTAACTTTCCCCAACCAGTCCTATCAAGGGATTAGTAAAATGCAGTCAATACTAGCTGTTTATATATTAACGATGAATGAGTATCCATCTTGGGACAAAAATAAGAAAGGCATGATAAAGCCTCTTTAATGAATTTTGAACTAAGACAAATTATAATTTTCTTCTTATAGACATCTAAGCAAACTATACATACTCTATAGCCAAATACATGTTCCCTCAAATTTTTAATCAAGAGAATAATGGCTAAATTCCATAATATTTAATCCTGATATACTGATAACCAAACAATTACATTATGTGTTTCCTTTAAAAAGTCCAGAAGTTCTCCATCCAATATGTGACCAATATCTAATAGAGCAAGTCTCTTAGGTAAAGTCACAAAGACTTTCTATGTTGTCCACTCATGCGTATAAAAATTACATAATGTTATCCATCAGTAGTAAAAAGAGAAGAATGTTAGGTAGCCTTTTAGAGTAACTTCCAGTGAATGAAGTATTCAACTTTATTTAAACAGAAACTACAGTCCAGACCACTTTCTGCTAATGAAAATACACTCTGAAGTGGTGAGACTTCCAACCAAAGGACAAAAAAGAAATTCACTCATGGAGTTCAGCACATGCTGCGTTTGGTGCAATTCATGGTCAGTGTCTGAGCTACCCTATCTGTGAAAATGAAAATTAAGATAAAGGTCTAGCACTGGACTAAAAACATCTTATCTTCTGGTTTTGCCAAAATTAAACTCCCCAAGCAAGGAATTCTGAAGAGTGAAATGTAAGGACACTTGCTTTGGTGCAGCACGTTTTTTAGTTCTCTCAATTGTTACTACAATATGGACAGTAATGACAGAAATGCAAGTAATGTGGATGCAGGTCTAACTCTTCAATGAATAAAGCTTTAAGGTTTCTGATAGATCATGTATAAATACTAGAAAGGTTTGTTTGTTTTTTTTACCCAAGAGAAGTTTGAAATTGAATGACTAAGATTTGAGAGGTATTTAAACTTTGAAGGCCTCCTGTGAGTATACTCAATACTCGAAATTCTTGATTTAAAAAAAAAAAGGAAGGAAGGAATTTGGACAATCAACAGTGAGAACTGAAACTGTAGAATAATAAATAGTTGTAAATAAGAAGGGTACTCTGTTAGAGATTCCTGTGCCAGGACAAGGATGCATTTTCAGACTGGCTAGCCTGCCTTCAAGTCTTTGACACATATTTTCTTGTAAGTTTTGCTTATTTTTGTAAGAGCACTAGGACCAAAGCTCGAAGTATTATTTTCTGACTCTTATCTAAGCTTGAAGTTTCAGAAACTGCTCACAGAGTCACAGATTTACATGGCTGCCGACCTGGGAAAAATAGTGCTGCTGTTATAAAACAGAACAAAAAATAAATAAACCACAACTGCCAAGAAGCATGGCTTTGAAGACCTAGCACAGCTTTAAACTGCACTGGATGCTTACAAGCTCTGCTGCTGAGAGATCCTAGCTCCTACTTACACGCTGTTGGTTTTGGTGTTGATTGGGGCTTCCAGCTTGGATGGTAAGGGAGGAAACACTGGCATGGGTAGTCTTATGAATATGCTTGTTTCATGTTTAGTGTTGCATGACACGGCAGAGCACTGACAGTAGCTACCAAAACAGAAAGGCTACCTTGGACTGTGCTAGGCTTGCCTGAAAGAGCTCTGGGTGAAAGCTCAATGCTTTTTTTTTTTTTTTTTTTTTTGTGCATCTGTAATTAACTTGTATTTGTTCATCAAGAAAAGAATTAGGAGAAAGACAGCAGGCATGTTTAGCTGCTGTTTCTTCTAATTAGAAGGGGATGACTATTTCTGAGAAAAGAAATAGAATCCTCCACTAAGTACAGTCAAAAACCTTGTGCTTCCCATTGATGCTCTCTTTCCAAGACACACCAACAGCTACTTCCACAAACTATTTTGGTTTAGGAACCTAAGAGGCTAAAAAATTAAGACAAATAAGTAAATAAAGGGTGAAAGTGCGTTGACTTAGCCCCCTGTCCTTAATAAATTTTACTTTTCTTATGGATGAGCAAGACCAAAGAGAACTGCTGGACTAAAAATCTGAATGCAGAGAGAACACAGGGTAATCTGGTATCTCTCAGAAGCCCTGCAGATAAAAAGCATCTGCATGATTTTCTTTTCCACTTTCCTGAATTAAGCTTCTTATCAGGCTGTGTGCTATGGATAGGAATTTTGTGGGGGTAGAAGCATCACAATTTAATTGTGATCTCCATGACCCCAATTTGATCTCAACGAAGTAGCAGATTATTCTACTTTGGAGGTGTAACAGTGATATTGAAGACAAGGGAAATAGATACACAGGTGCCAAAACTGACTAGAGGAATATCGCAGATTACATACTCTCTGCAGAAGCAGGTAATCTCTGGAAACACTAACTGGCTGTCCTTAATCTTCTGCTGGAGCTGCTAGAAAATTTGTGGGGGTTCAGCACTGCAGAAAACCTCTGGTGCCAAGATATAACTCTTTCACTAAAATCTGGGGCCAGCGCAAAGTGTGTAACACAAGAGAAATTGACTTTAATACTGATGTTTCAGCCTTGGAGAATTAGCTGTCCTTTGACATTACACAGTAGGCCAGAAGTGCTGCTTTACTTTCATGCAGAGAGCGAATTAGGCTAGCGAACGATAACAAAAACCCAACTCTCCTTCCTGAGACAGCTTCAGTGGTCAAAATAGAGCTTGAGTACTTATCTGTGGTCTTGTGAGCAATGTATCAGTCTTTCTTCACTGTGGACTTGCCATCCTTGTAAGGCTTTCAGCTGCCAGTACCAATGAGTGAGATCCCAAGATTAGCCTCGAACCTTAGTTGCATTTTCCCAGTGGCAGTTCAGTGTGCTAATCGCTGAGCCGTTGGGATAGTCCTGTAGGGCATTTTTCTAATAGTTTTTCTAGTTCTTCCACTGATATCCTTATACATCTTTTATGATTTCGATAGTGATGCTACTTTCCCCAGGCACTTTCCTTCTATCTGACTCTTTGCTTGCTTTTCTTTTGAATACAGGGGGAGAGGGGTTACCTTAATCTTGCCCTTCACTCCCAGCACAACCTTTCAGAAAAGACATTTCCCTCATCTGCTTTTCCAACCCTCAGTATGTGTCAAGGAACTGTGAAGATGGAAGATATTTGAACACTTCCCATTTAAGTTTTGATGGCCTTTTTCCCAATTTCATGTTCTAAAATTTTTCTTTCAAACAGATGAACAGCCAGTTCTTTTTGGTTTAAAATTAAACTCCAAATATTTTCTTTAAACTGCACTCATTTCCTTGTAAAAGAAATGAAAATAAAATGCAGCACATGACATCACTTGAAAGAGAAAATTACGTTATCGTGTATAGGTCTAGAAAGAAACCGTATTTTTTTAACTGCATCTCTTCCCTAATGTGTACTGCTGACAAATAGTAAAAAGGAATTCTTTCGTAACTATATATTTCTCTCACATGATACATATATAAATTCATTTGGGAATAACTTTAGCAATATCACTTGAGATAGGAGATAGCTGATATATGTGAGGTATTAATATGAAAAATATTTTCACTGCATGTATGTTATAAAGCTCTTGGAATATTACAGGCAACAAAAGTATAGGTCAAAGAGTTTCCTTATCCCTATTCTGCCCATAATTTTTTTTCCTGCAGGTCCATCTTCTCTTATTTTCTTCTCTTCTGTTATTTTCATTTCCCTTCTCATCTTCCATTCACAATTATGCAGGCGCCTTTTGAGGAGATTCTTTTGCTTCACACTGACAATACATATTGGTAGCAGCAACTACCAATAGAAGCAACAGTCAGTGGACACTTGTAGAGATCGCAAGTTGTAAAATAATAAATCGAATATTTAATACAGAGACAGAAGACTTTATCTACACTTAATGGGTGGGGAGGCTGATTACTCATTCATAGCTACGCCACTTGTGAATGATGAGGTCACCCCTATCTCAGAAAGATAAATGCCATATCCTGTTATGACATACTCCTTTTATATAAAATTAGTTCAATTTTCTCACTAGTGAGGAATCAGTATAACTAAAAAAAATAATGTCTTCAAGATAAAGGCATTTTCCTACTGTAATTTCATTATATATGCTATTTTTATTTTATTTTATTTCTGTTCTGTTTTGTTCTATCTTATCCTGTTCTACATATAGTATTTTACTCTCTACCTAAATGATATCTGACTAAAGTGAAGCAAAAATTAGATGATACAATGAAGCTTTGTAGTATTCTCCCTCATACCTGTCACAGGCTCCTTCCAACAGCAGATAATGAAAATTCAAAGTCAAACCATTTAACTTTAAGTAAATGGAAATGAATTTCCAGAGAAAAGATATTTTTTCACCTGTGAAAGAAAGGAACAGTAGTGCACTGACAATGCGAATAAAGATATAATATATAATTGTGATATAGAAGTATATGTAAAGCATAAATATTACATGTTATTATATTGCATACTGTCATGTAGTTTTAATTTTTATCTTTATTATATTTTGCTTAAGAGAGGAAGGCCTACAGTACACCGTTAGAAACAGCAGTACTCTATTAGAATATTTTTTAGCTTAATCAATACTAAAACAACTTGCAGAATATCTTACAATAATATATGGTATTGAGACAAAAACTATGTCACATAGACACCAGAGCCTCTCAATAGTTTGAGCAAAAAGAGAAATAAATTAAATTTAAAAAATTGGGCTTGATTCTCATCTCATTTACACTAGCATATTGCACTGAATTAAAATCCATCATGGTCTGCTGTAACACTGGTGAAATACGTGGCAAATTGGGTCCATGCTATTTAATATGGTGCAGAGTATAAGCTTGATATTTTCATCAGTATATAAAATCAGTCTCAAAAATTCTTACTGGATTTTACCATCATGATTAATTTTTGGGGAAAGAAATTAATCAAAATGGACTTTTCTTCAGAGATGAGGGTTTTTTTATTACGTCTTTTAAGGGGTAAGTGAAAGAAAACGCTTCTGTATTCTATAGATATTCACAAACCTACTTTTGAATCCTGCTCATCTTACAACATGCCAAATTATTTGTTAGTATCACTGACTCAGTGGGACTACTTGAACAAGCAAAGTTACCACGACTGACTTTTCAGTTACATTAACAATTAAATTAATATATTAATCAATACTCATAAAAGGTCTTATTAAATATCAAGAGATCCTGGTTCTGCCCATGTGGATGAAAAGCAGTGACTTTCAGGACTCGGCCACAGAAAACTTGGCTAAAGGCAGGCTCTCTATCCTGGCTGTCCTTTTGAAACACGAAAATCTGCTTGGAGTTGCCACTGTAGTGGAGAGTGACAATCAATGGATGGGGACTTCAACATGATTACATCCACTCTACTGCCCGGCCATACATTGACAGACAAAACTACTGTAATGGAGTGATCATTTGGAAAATGGCTACTGCCCACATTTAAATTCCTTTCAGTGTTATTCCATAGCCAATTAGAGTGGTAGCCCAGCCTATATTCATGCCAGTCTTGTACTATATTGTAAGAAAAAGGAAAGGAGCAGCTCAGAAGTCTTTAATTATTCCTCCAGCCATTTATTGACCTGCTCTCTAAAGGCCATATACAGGCCTTCATCTGCATGCAAAATTTCTATTGACATCACTGGGAGGGCCACAGGCAGATGGAGGGTACTTTGTAAACCTTACATTTTAAATATGTTGTAAGAGAAAAGCACAGAATTTGCAGTCCTTTAAAAATGTGAGCAGCTTTATCTAACATTGCTCTTTTAACATGGAGTTTGAATAACGTATTTTCCTGGCAATAACATCCCCCCCTCTTCTCCACAAGCTATCTAACCTACACGTTTCTGTAAAGTCTTCATATTTAACACTCAAACAATTGATGTCCCTATAGTATAAAGAGGATAGATAATGAATATAAGTGGGATAGAAAATTAATCCTACTTGTGAGGAAAGAGAGTCATAATTCACTTAGGCTTCTCAGCTCTTACGTTATGAGGTCTTCAGCTAACTCATGGGATCCATTCCACATCCCACAGATGCTCATTATGAATTCTTTTTATGTGCAACATGTGGGGACTAACCAGTTTCATATCTCCTGGTATTAGCTGCAATCCAAAGCATTTTGTATTAAAACAGAATGCAAACGCAGATGCTATTTAATACAAAGGATTTGAAAGCAGTCTCTGTTTTAACACAAAGTTGGTGCGTCTTAATTTGGTTTGGAACAGCAGTGGAAAGAGAAGTCAAGATAAGAGGATGTTGTTAGATTAGGAGCCAAGCTACAAATCCAAGAGGCACACAGTTGCATGGGAAAAGGGGAAACTGGCTCAGGTGACAGCTTTGATTTATGGAAGCAAAGGTTAAAATGCCTTTGGAGTGGTGGGGCAGCCTGGGACATCTGTCTCCCGCTGCCTTAGCCTTTCCAACACTCTGGAGTGCAACCTGTGCTCCCAACAACTCGTCTTGGTATGGGCTGGGTTTCCTCTGAAGAGTCAACAGCACAGCTGCTGTTTTGTGTAAGGTGCACTAAACACGGCGCATTACTTTCTTCTCTCGCTCAAAAGGCTGGCAAAGTCCAGTTCTCCCTTACATGCACGACACTTCTAGCTCCCACACGCATCAACTCGGAGCTGCGTGTCCGTGGTTTTGAGTCACCCCAGAAGCGGAGAGAGTTGCTGGGACCCTGCTACAGAAGGGGGGCCCTTATCTCCCGATCGCTGCTGCCTCGGACTCTGCACGCAGCTCTTCTCCACTCCTGCTCTCCGGGTCAGGCTCCTCACCCCTCACTGCAGCTGCCAGGAGCAGGGGACCGGAGCGCAGCCCCGCGAGCACCCGCCGAACACGCCGGCGAAGAGGGCGCCTGTCCGCGCCTCCTCCCGCAGCGGCGGCGGCCCCACGCCCGCAGCAAGGTGGGAGAGCCCCGGAGGGGAAGGGGGCGTCCGGCTGTCCACTCGCGCTTACTGCCCAACTTTCCGCGCTTCCCTCCCGGCCTCCGCCCGGCGCAGAGCAGCAGCTCGGCGAACTGGGCATCCCGGGGGTGCCAGCCCCGGGCTGGCCGATCTGCGGAGCACTGCGCTGAGGCGGAGAAGGGCAAGCGCAGGCTGGGCTGGCTGCGCGCAACCCCGGGGAGGCACAAAGGAGCCGCGGATCTGAGGCCGCGCATCCCGCGGGGATGACTGGGGCCGAGCTACCCTCCGAGCTGCCGCTGGAGCTGAGCGGTGCGTGCCGCAACCGGGGGAAGCTCCGCAAGGGGGGTTTGCACAGCTTTCGGCGTATAATTGATATGTTGAAGCAGCAGCAGGGATCAGCGCGCGAAGAGGCACCACACACCTTACAAGTTTGACTAGCAATAACATTGCTGCACACTAGGAGGGGAGGAGAGTCAGCTCCTATAATAGGGAACAAACTCTGCCATTGCAGAAAAGCGGCGCATTTCCTCGCTGGTGAAAACCGTCCCTTCATAGAGAGAAAGAAAAGGGGGGTAGGGTGAGGGGGGAGCAAAGCAAAAGCAAGTTACCAAGAGCAAGAACTTGTGCTGCAACAATCCTTCACTCTTCTCAGGACTCTGGGAGCAGGGATATTCCTCCTCCCCCCTCCTCCCCCCCAGTTGGCGCTAGCCCAGACTGTGGTCAGCCGCCTTTATTATTACTTCATTGAGACAGAGAAATCCTCTAAGACTTGCATTTTGGGTGGAGGGTGAGGGGTGGAGGGACGAGAAGGAGGAGGGAAAAAGGCAGTATTTGCTGCTCATCATTTTCACTGCACCGCTAAAGTAATTGCGCCCCCCTCTCTCCTCCCTGTCCCTCCTCAGCTTGGATTTTTCTCTTACATCTACAGCTCCAGTGGTATTAGACGTACCTTTTTTTTTTTTTTTGGTAGCACTGATATTCCTTCTCTCCCCCCTCTTCCCCCCCCCTCCCATCTTTACGCGTTGCATGTTTGCAATTCGGTAAAATTCCCCCCCCCCCTTACCCCCAGCCCCCCCAAACTCCTCTCGATCTCAGACCAGCAGCGCACATCAAAGCGCCCTTCCTCACTCTCTCAGTGGCCGCCACTCACTAATGGGATTGCAGCGTGCCTGGCTCCGCTGCTGCAGCCGCCGGAGGGAGAGCCGCTGCTGCTGCTGCGCCGCTTCGCCGAGACTCGCCGGGTGCTGAGCCGCGGGGATGATCAGGATCTTCCCGGATTTCAGCGTGCAGGTGACGGCGGCGGCGGCCGGCGGGGCGGCCGGGGGAGTGCCGGCGGCGCCGGGCATGGGGCGAACCGGCGCCGCGGCCAACGGCAACCCGCAAAACGTCCAGGGCATCACCTCCTACCAACAACGGTGAGCACCGAGGGGGAGAGGGGTGTGCGGCTCTTCCTGAGGCTCCCTCACTCCTTTTTCTTTGTGCTTTTGTGCTTCTTTGTTTTCCTTTTCTTTATATATTTTTTTAAAAATCTCTTCCTGCTGTTTGTTGGGGGGAGCTTGGTTGGAGGGGAGGTTTTTTTCCTCTTTTCTTTTTTCTTTGTTTTTAAATACAGCATCTTTTAAAATGCACTGAGAAGTAAACACAATCTCCTAGTTTTGTCTCGGATGAGCTGGGAAGAAACAATAGAAAACCAAAAACACCACCCACCCCCCCCCCCAAAAAAAAAAAGGTAACAAAAAGAAAAGAAAAAAAAAAAAGAAAGAAAAATAAAAGTGAGACCCCGGCAGCTTGGCTTGGCTGCTGCAAAGTTTGGGATCCCGTCCGCTCATCCCTTCTAAAGAGGAATTTCTCAATGTCAATGCCTTGTGCAAATCCCAGTGTGTGGCAGCCAGGGGGATAATTGATCATGGTATGCTGATTGATAATTTGCTTTCAAGCAAGAAAGAGAACAATTTTCACTTGGGGTTGCACACTTGCAATTCCACATTGTAGTTTAACAGTATTATCGTGTCACCTGTTACTACAGGGAAATATAGCACAAACCCCTAAGTATACTCGGCCCTGGGTTGTGGGGTTGGGTTTTCTTTTCCATCTTTAGTGCATTCTAATGCAAATGCAGGAAATTCACAGAGAGCGCCTTTAGGAAGCAAAGCGTAGAAAGTTGGCAGTAAGTCATAAGGAAGTTTAAAGACCTTCCCTATCCCCCTAACAATTCATCGATATGTGCTGATACTAACATGAAGCTTAATTAATTACCTGCCATTTCTTTGTGTTTCAAACCCGAAGTTTGAATCTGTTAGTTTCTTCTATCAATCATAAGCTTAGAACAGAAGCTGAAACCTCAAAAAAAGGTCGATGACAACAGATAGATGTAGGCTGAAAACGGAACAAAACATTTAAATTTCTCTAAATGAAACAAAAAGGGCACTGTCCCAAGTATCTTGCTTTCCACTATTGCAGTAAATTAAATACTGAGAAAAAATGCGGTATAATCTCAAATATCCAAACTAAATACCTCTATGAACTTTTTTTTTTTTTTAAAGAAAAGAAAAGAAAGGAACTTTCAGCGTAATATTTCAAACTTAATTGGTTTAAGAGCCAGGTTTAGATAGTCGACCATTGCCTGTTTTGTTGTTCAGCAACTTCGAGTTGCTTCCTATAGTTTTGGAAAGCACATGATGTATTTTCCATTTGATGCCCATGATATAAAACGTTTGATGATAACTTTTGTAGGTTTCATAAAATTAAAAATACAAAAATAATAGGAAGCTGATACTCCATAAATAATACCTGATGATGCCTAAGCACGCACTTACACAGCTGAGAAACATTTGAAACTAAACATGAGTCTTGTTTTGCTCAAGCAAACACACCGATCTTTCATATATATATAAATTAAAAAAAAGCTTGAATGTGAGAGCTATAAAGAATGGATTAAAGTTTATTTCTTTTCATGTTTCTGTATGATTTTTGTCACTTATAAGAGATTTAAATTACAATGGAAACTGACGGACACTTTAACGAGGAAGTACAGGCAGCAATCACAATAGTTTAGTCTGTGAAGTGGGGAAGTCAAGGGTCAGAAATGTCAGATTGGCTTTTAGACAAATGAAAGAGACCTCTGGAGACTTTCAGTTAAACAGAAATATATAGACAAGGCAGCATGCAATTTTTTAGTACTTCGCGTTTAATGGTTTGATTATGTCAGTCCGTAATCAGGACGAAGTTACAAAAGCTGTACTCCTCTGACAAACTACTAACACCTCTAATCCAAATAGTGAGTAGCAGATAGCTAAATGCTTTGCCTAATAGGAATCCCGACCAGCCTGGATGTCTCGCACAGTGACCTGACACAGGGAAACATTTTTGCACTTCTTCCAAATTTTATCTGTATATTATCGACAAGACAGCGTGCTTTATATCGAACGATTTTTCTTCGTGCTACCTGGAAATGCGTAAAACACAGCAGACCTCGACGCCTTCTTACACTATTGCCAAAGCCGAGGTGACACCTGTTAACTTCCCCGCCCGTTTTTTCCTTTTTTCCGGGGGGGGAGGAGGCCGGTTTGCCGGCAGGGAACGGCAGGTGGTACCTCCTAGACGTCCGTCCCCCCCCCTCCATCCAGTTCTTCACCTCCTCCTGCACCCGGCCGCCTCCCGCAGCTCCCAGTATCGCCGGCGAGGGGTCGAGGCAGCTGCGCACGTGCGCAGCACCGGGTGGGAGGTGGGTCTGTCCGTCTCCCCCGGGGCTCCGCGCAAAGTTACGCTGGCTCGGTGCCTCCTGTGGGGAGAATCCCCCGATGTGCGGACGATGCCCCGCAGCCAAACTTTCAGGTGCTTTGGTAACTTCTTTTCCCCCGCCGGCTCTGTCCTGCGGTTAATATGCGCTCAATCCCCCCCGCCCCCTCCCCGTACTTTTAGAACTGTCGCGGTAACGCTTTTCGTGAATAAATCCCCCCGACTTTCGGGGGTTGCTCGTTTCCCCGCGGGATTTTCCTTGGGAGCAGGATCAGGCCCAGGAGCTGCACCTCCAAGGCGGCAGCAGGGCAGCCACAAAGTTACCTTGGGGATGGAAAGCTTTTCGCGAAGGAGTGATTTCTCCTTTAAAAGCTCCAGAGCTCAGGTTTTCCCGGTGTCCTGGAACGAACAATTAAGGTAGCAGTTTCTTTTCCCCGCGCCTTTATTTCATGAATAGTTTCATAATCTCCAGTAAACCAGCGTGAAGTGCTCCTCCCTTTCCCAACAAAGCGGGTCACCACTCTCCGTTAATGTTTCCAGCATTACTCCTTTTATTCCCCGGGTACCAGAGCATACTCACTGCCGGAGAGAGCTGGGGGGGTGAGTGGGATCCCCCAGCCCTACGCCGGCCCCCCGCCAGGGGAGGCCCCATGGGCCGCGAGGTTCTCGCCTTCCCCAACCGGCGGCCCCCTCCCGGGCCCACGGTGGATACGCCGCCAGCGCCCGCAGAGTTGCGGAGGGAACCCCTGGTCCCTGCCGCCCCCAGCTCCGCTCCCTGCTGGAGCCCGGGCTCCCGAGGAGGAAAGTGTGCGAAACTGCAACTGAGTGGCGTTGTTGCGCCGGCAGCGGAGGCTGCGTCCCCTGCACGCAAAGCGGTGAGCGGAGCTGGGGAAGCAGCTGGAAAATGCCCAGCGGTACTTTCACTGCGGCCAGGCCCGGCGCTCCCTGACTCCCTCCCCTCCTCCCTTCCCCTCCCCGCCCCGCTGGCCCCACGGCCTGGCACCCCGCGGAGCCCGGCCCGCGGGCGCGGGGGGGTGAGCGCGTGTGAGTGTGCGGGAGAGTGTGTGCACGCGTGAGTGTGTGTGTGTGTGTGTGTGTGTGCGCGCGAGTGTCTGTGTGCGGTGTCGCACCTGCCGGCGATGCCAGCGGCCGGGCTGCCCGCCGAGGCTGTGCCGCCGCTCGCTCTACCCGCCGCTGCCGCCGGCCGCCGCCGCTGCTTGCGCTGGGCATGTCTCTGGGGCCGGCGGGGCTCCGGCTCTCTCCGCTCCTCGGCTTATGGACGGCGGCAGTAGCAGCGCTAGCAAGCGAGCGAGCGAACAACCTGCACCAGGACTGCGCGGAGGAGTGGGAGCCCGCGATGCTTTGGCCTCAGTACTTTTCCTTAGCCTGTCTGGCTAAGCAGGGCCATTGCTGCCGCCGCTGCTGCTGCTAGACACACCACACACACCAACATCAGGAGGGGGAAAAGTAAGGGAGAGAGGAGAAAAAAAAAAAAAAAAAAATCCCAGGAAGATGGCGCCCACCAAGCCAAGCTTTCAGCAGGATCCTTCCAGGCGAGAACGGTAACACTTTCTCTTTATTGAACCTGCAGCAGCAGCAGCAGCCGCAGCAGCGCCGGGCCGGGCCGGGCCGGGCCGCCGCCGCCGCCGGGGGCCGGGGCTGGCTGCCATGCCGGGGTGGGGGGACCTGCCGCCGGCACCCGCTGCTCGCACAGCCGGGCACCGGGAGTTCCTCCTAGTGCGTACCGCCAGCCGCACACACACACACAGACGCGCACAGACACACAGACACAGGGCGAGCCGCGCAGCAGGGTCGCCGCTCCGGCAGCCGCACCGCCGCGGCTTGCCGGAGCCGGTGCTTGGCGGGGCGCGTTGGCGAGCGGGCGTGTGTATGTGTGTGTGTGCGGGGAGGCGGGAGCCCCCCCGGGCGGCCCCCTCCGCTCGGCGGCTCCGGGGGCGCTGGGGCGCCGCGCCAGGCCCGGCTTGCCGGGCGGCGGGGCCGGCCCCACCGGTGCGGTTCAAGTGCGGCTAGGCCGGAGCGGAGGGGCCGCGCTGCCAGCTGCGCCCCTGGGGCTGTCCGGCCCGGCCCCCGCGACCCGCCGCCGGGCCGTGGGTGGCGGCGCCCCCCGGGGCGGGCAGAGCGGAGCCGGTGCGCGGGCGGGCGGGAGGCGGTGCGGCGGTGCGCGGGGCCCGGGCGGGAGGCGGGGGCCTGGAGGAGGGAGTGGGGTCGCCCTACCCCCTGTTTGGTTCCCGGCCCGCCGGCTGCCCCATATACTTTTGTTGAGGGAGAGTGCTTGCTATTGATCTGCTCTGCTGGTGACACGAATTGCCCGTAGCGGATTTGTTCTAGTAAAGTGAATCTTTCTAGAAGTGACTGGTAGGAAACAAGAGTACAAGTTCATGCGATGTTACTTTGTGATTCTTGCAAAGTGCTCAAAGCTCCAGTCCTACACTTAGTGGATACGTGTGCCCAGGCGGAGAGCAGCCAGAGGGTTTGGAGTGGGCTTTTTCCCCATCTTCCTCCCACTTCAGCGTTACCCGTGAAGTAGGTAAGGGGTGAGGAAGGTTCCTGGTTAGTTGTAAAAATGGAAATTAACATTTAGACAGCTTTTAAAAGTAGCTAGATCATGTGTTACTCAGTTTATATTTCACAGCACAAGTCTGAAAAATATTTAAACAAAGATGAAGTCTAGAGAATCAGGCTCATTTTAATCTTAATTTGAAATTTACAAGTTTTTAGTGTGATCAGCATTTCTAGTACAAATTCCACACCCCACAGATTTTATCTAGCTATGCTATTTTTCCTAAGGAAGAAGGCTGCCCGGTATCAGAAAACCATACATTTCATATTCGCCACTGAAATGTTAGTGCGGCTGTGTTAGATGCATTAGTATTAACTGTTGCACTTTGACAAGGCTATATATTGATATGTAGCAGAATTTGGAGATACACATAATGGGAAAACAGTGCACCCTCAGAAGTCAATGACCTTACAGATTTTCATCTTCAACTATAAATATTTATTTTTTTAAAATCTCCATTTCAGTGGCTGCAGAGGCGTCTCTACTGTGTTAATAACACTTATAGCAGCAGGCTTCTCTCCTGCAGAGTTCTTTGTTGGAAAAACAATTTGTATCAATAAGTCCTGTCGTCCCCCCCAATGCACAATTCTGCTGTCTTCTTTCTGAGAATGGTACTATATTAGTGCTAAGTGTATTTGCCAGGATAGCTTCAGTAATCTCTCCAGCAGAAGCATATTTGTGTGCCATTTTGGGAATTTCTCTGAGATAGGAATCTTGAAGATAGAATTAATTTCTAGGGGAAACTTCATAGCCTGTGCATGAGTGCTTTCTTTATCACCTGTCTCCATTTGGCATTCGGAGAAGGTAAATCAAAGTGCGCGATTTGTTATTCTGCTCCACTTGAGAGCTGAACTAAATAACACTTGGTCTGAAATTCTGATTGAAGTTGTAGGAGGATATACTGTATTTAATTTAATGCCCTTTAATAGCATCTTCTTGTTCAGCTCTGATGCTGTCATTTTAAAGGTTGGATCAGAGTAGTTTTTCCCTGTAGGGAGTGGGAGGAGTAATCATTTCAGGGGAAAAAAGTAGTCTAAATTCCTAGAACACTAATAGCCACAAACTTGGCCTAGTGTCCAAGCAGTTGTTTTTTTGCCCTTAGGATTCACTTTGTTATCACTCTTTACAACAGTCTGAATAGTTCAGGTATAAATATTGCATGTAGAAGCTAATGACATTTTTTGTAGCAGAAATAACAGCAGGCTGTTTGTTCCTCAAAAAAAAGAAAAAAAGAAGTTTTGGGGAAGATTGATCAGCGCTTCAATAAACAGGCACTCACTTTTCTTATTGAAAGTTATGTAACGTGCTCCTGAAGTCTTGTATGTAACTGTTTATCTAAGCTATCTGTACACATCCTTCCAGCTGGGTGTGCCAAGCTGTTTGGAGCACAGGCGCAGTCCAGTTACCTAAGGGGTTTTGCAATCTCTTCTTAGATGCTACTTCGGTAAACTAGTTCACAGGATTAAGAATCCTGGACGTGAACTTTGTGTATGTTGTTTTTTTCATCTTTGCTTCCACAATATTTAAGTAGATGGTGGTGTGGTTACAAAACAACTGTACAAAGCAGCAGTCTCTGATGCGACCAAGTACTTGATGTGTTTTGAAACTTTTTTTTTTCACTTTTTTAGGTTTTCTAAAGAACATTTGAAAAGTTACACACATTTGCTTGATTTTCTTTTTGACTACGAGTCTTAGCAAATTTTCCAGTTACAGTAGCAGTTTAGGGTTTTTTTCAATTGTATATACCCAAGAAAATTAAATAAACAGAAGTGTCATGCATGTGATGTGCCAGCATTGGTTTGTAAAGCATATAATAATATTGGAGTGCTATTGGTTTAAAGTGAAAGAGAAAAAAACCCCTCTATTTTGGCATTTCTTTCTGGGGCATGAGCTTAAATATAGCAGTGATAAATGATGATATGCATTGTCCAACACTTGCTTTTATATAAATAGCTCCAGAAGATTGCTTAAATGATAATCGAAAATATGAAATAGGGTGGCCTTCATATCACAAGGCCAAGGGTCTACAAATGGAAAAACTGAAATAATGAAATATTTCCAAGGCAACAGACTGTCAACAAGAACAGTAATGCATGGGCATATCATAGAGCTACCAGAGAGGATATTAGATGTTATAGCTCTAGAGCCAGGAGTTATAATGACCTTTATTAAATAGAGCCCTCCCACATTACAACAATCTTTCTGATTTCTGATTTATGGATTAGCAGTCATACTACTCTTCATAATTTGAAACATTATCGCACTATATTTGATTTGCTGCATTTTCCTCCACTGGAATCATACATTATTTCGAGCTTACATGAGAGTATTGATCAACAAAAGTTATATCACGTATTTTCAGTAACTAGTGGGATTCCTAATAACAAGGGTTTGTCTGCAGCAGTGTTTCTACATTCTTCACAGCACAACTGTTTTTTTTTTCTTACAAGTTACATCCAGTTAGCTTGTTTTCTACCAGTTTAATATTGTTTTCTACCAGCATTAATATTCTAATGCTTTATCATAAATAAGTTATAAGTAATTAGATAGTTTTGCTACTAGATTAATATAGCATCCAGAACCATAGGTATCTTTAAGAGAATATCAGGATATATTGTCAACATCTGTCTCTGTCATTAGCGTCTCACTTGAATTTTGGAGTCTAATATACTGGCAGTTTCAAATCACATTTGTTTGAAACTTGGCACACAAGTTGCCAGCCCAGATGTGAATTTTACTGCGAGAGTGATGTAAAACAGTTGGTGCAAATTGACGTTCTAGGCATCAGTTTCATCAGCATCCTTCCTAAAGAGTACAATGTTTAAATAAATTTGTGTTTTCATAAAACAATCCTTATGACGATAAGTTCTTTCTTGAAAAACTTATTTTAAGAGAAGTATTTTGAATAACTGATCCTGAACATGAAGAATAACTATGAACATTAGTTTTGTTAGAATTTTGGGTTGATTCTGCTCCCACTGAGGTCAGTAAGATGAAGCCGTTTTACGGACATGGTAGAATTTAATTTGATATTAGTTAAGTAATTGTTGGGTTTTTTTAGAATTTAATAATATGAGACCATTTCCTGAAATCTCATCTCATGTGAATAAACCTTACATTCGGCTGGTCCATCCAATACAATTTATGTTATTGTCACTAGTAGCTTTTGCAGGTGTAAAAGCACCTCATGTGGGATGAGATTTCAGCATTAGTCACATTGTTTCAAAATAAATGGCGCAAACTTGTTCTGCAGGATGTCAGCTTGGAGATTTGTTTTTATATTCTACACAGAAGATATTTTTAAGGTACATGGGCAAGACTTTGCATTTTCATCCCAGTCGCTTGTTTCTTTGGTTGGTTTGTTTGCTTGCTTATGCTCAATGTTTGGCTTTCGTTTGTGTTTTTTTTTTGGAAGCTGCCAAAGTTTTATGGCCATGAGAGGAAATGTTTTTAAAATTCATTTCATAATAATTGCATTTTTTTCAGAAGAGGCAATTTCTCTCTATGTAATATTTATAAGGCTACTGCATGTTATCTTTAACATACAAAGTCCCATTAGTGCGAACGAGGTGTGTGACTTTTTGTTTAATAGGACTTTGCATAATAAGGATAATTTGTAATAATATTGCATTTTGCTGCATACGAAGATGTGCTATAGCAAGACTATAATGGTTGCTGCCATGTCTTATATGACTAGAGCATTGTTCTGTGACTGGCTCGAGCAGTAGTTTCACTATACACAAAGTCCTAGTGAAATAAATAGGACTGTTGTGCCATTGATTTGAACAGGACTTTGCATAGTAAAAATATTCATTAATTTTCTGTGCTATAGTAGTATATTACATGGGACAAACAAGGTATGGTAAGGGTAGGATAGTGTTTGTATCTGTAACTTGCAGAATTGGACCCTCTCTTTGGGAGAATACCGAGTTCAAGTTATACCTTTATTTTTAAAAAGTCCCAAATGAAATTATGCATGCAATTAAAGTATACTGCAGAGAATCACAAGGAAGCATAAAAGTATTTTTTCCATATAATTCAATAGATGCGAATTTGTTCTTAGTGAGATCACAAGAACAAACTTTAACATACTTAGTGAGAGGAGTGAACTTTTCATCTGTGTGTTATTATAGAAAGCAAAAGTCTTGAGATTCTCGAGTAAAAATGGAGCGGTCCTTAAGGAAATTTTGCTGTCAGCCTGCTGCAGCTAGATGCTGAGAGTTATGCCAGCCCTTACCCGGCACTCTGCATGCCGGCAAGAGTCGGGCACGTTAAAGAACAAGTGATATGTAAGCAAGAATTTGAAATGGGTTACCAAAAGCAGATTATTGAAGATTTCTTAACAGACTATTTTCCCAGTCTTTCATATATGTTGAATTTTGGAGTTCCACTCTTTGGTTGTACCTTGTCATTTGTCTGTTCTAGGGAACTTCTCACTAATGTACAATGTCTGGAGAAGACTTTTATAATAATACTGAGTATTTCTGTAGATATGTGTCTTTATATATCTTAGTGTGTTTCGAAAGGTCTGTAAACACTATTCTACACATTTTACTGATGAGATAGTTACACACAAAAGATTCTTGAGAACTAGCAGAAGTAGAAGAAGATGCCAATGTTAGCACTAGGAATAAAATTCCAGCCCCCATTTGGACTGTGTATTCAAAGATTACACTGCCTTCGTTAGAAGTATTCACATTTCTTTTACAGGCAACACCTCCACTGAAATAAAGTGCTTTCAGAAAATGGCTTGATTGCAATTTAAAATTAGCTGTTAGCTTGATATATAATAGAAGTTCAACACTTATGTTAAATAATTTAAGTGGAGAAGTACTATTCCATTACCTGCAGGCATGTTAGGTTTACATATGTATATAATGAACTTACAGGATATAGCCTGAATAATATGTATGTGTGTAATCTACAATAATGTCTCTGGGGCTTGGATTTTCTGAAGAGCCTATTGGATTTAGGCATCCAACACATACTGCATTTCAGTGAAATGTGGGCACCTAAATCCTATAAGCCCCTTTTAAAATACTTGCCCGGGAATTTTGTCTCCAGCAGGAATTTAGAGCCAGCTTCATTACACATTACACATTACATTGTTTTAAACTGAATTTTATTGAGTAATGAATAGTCTTTGAGCAGTCATTTTGGATTAAATCCTGAGGGGTTATAGTTTTACTCAAATTTAGGCACATTATTGATATATTATGATGGGGAAGGATTTTTTTCCCCTCTTGCTTACATCTCATATTTGAAAGTCATGTGCAAACTCATGTTTATGATCAGTTTACTCGCAGCCTAGGCTTAGATGAGTTAGGTAGTTCAGAATTGTCCTGCCGAAGCTGTGACTAATTTAGCAAAAGTATAACATACCAAATTTTAGAAGAATGCTTGTTAGAAAGCTGTTTTTTCTTAGAGATGATGTGAGGCAGAATTTGTTCCTTTGTGGGAAAAAAATATAAGTGGGCAGTCTTCACAGGTCAGGGTTGAGGTCAATAGAAAGTACTGAGTGACTGAATCTGTACTGTGCTGGCAGCAGGATTAAAAGAGGAAAAAAGTCTTAAAAAAGAGGATAACTGCCAGTGGTACTTATCCTTCAACCTTCATAGCTGCAAAAAAAAAGTTAAAGTAAAGCAGCTGATTTTGTTTGTCTGACTAAAGTTAGGTATAGGATTGACATGTTTGCTTCACCTCTGCATAAATTACTAACAGTATGGACAGGAGGTTCTCAAAAAAAATTGTAAAAAAAACAAACCTGTTTTCTATGGGTAAATAACAAATAGAAGATGAACAGAAAAAGAGAAACAAATACTTTGGGCTGATTTATATATTCAGTCGTTCTGAGGTGCTGTTCAGTTTCACAGGAAAACTTGCGTTTCTTGTGGAAAATCAAAAGTACAGTAATTTTTTTCAACGGCTGAATGAGCTAGATAAATGGTACTCAAGTAGCAGTGTTTGAAGGATCCAGGTAGTTTACTAAAGTATCTTAATTAATTGAATGTTCACTTTAATAGTGAGGTTTCTTGTTTGTAGGCAGAGCTCTGTAACAAGAACATATATTTGATACATAAATGATATAGATATGATTTCAAAAGGCCTATTTTTATTCAAGATCTCTTTTTACTAAACAATTGTTTCATATTAACAAACAAGAAGAAATGAATGAAGGTGACATACAGACTTCAGATGAGAAGCGTGTTAGAAAAGATACAGCAGATTCCAGATCTTTCAAACATATTTGCTGTTCCTTTTATCAATCGCTCTGCTTACACTCAAGTTTGAAAACTAAGTGGTGCTGTCTTTCCTTTTATTCCTTTGTTAATGGGAAGAAAAGTGCTTCTCTACAGAACTGTGATTTGGAAACTGTTATTCCATGCTATTTGAGGGCTGTTTTTCATTTCTGTTTTTGTATCACTTCTCAAGACCAGAATAGTTGGCTGTAGGATATAGCAACCACTGCAAATCCCTTCTTCTTCCCCCTAGAATTATTTGACATTCTGAATGTGCATCTTTAGGAACATCCAGTATTTAGATTCTGGATTTAGGAATCTTCTCGGAGTGATTATTTTGTTTGTTTCTTAATGTTTTTGTGATATGACTGGAAAAAAAAAAAAAAAAAGTATTGAAGTCCTATTCATGACTTATTTTTTTCTTGTGACAATTATCATATATTACAATATTTGTTCAGTTCAAATAGGAACAAGCCCCAGAATGAAGGAAGTGTCTTTTACCTGTGAGAGAATGGCATAATATTCTACCCGAAACCCAAATTTAGAATTCTGCTATATTTATTCTGGTTTTTAGTAATTGTGAGGAAAACCTTAAAAGATTTTCCACTGACTTGTATACATGTATACCACAAAGTGTAGGCAGATGTAGATAGACACAGTATATGTATTAGCTTGAAAGAAAATAACGCTAGTTGCTTGTCTTCAGTAAGCTATAAATGTCTTACTTTAGATAAAGTTAAATGTAAATACATGCGTTGGAATGGTGATTTTTTTTCCCTCTAATGCTGTGAGGGAAAAGTAGGCTCATCCTTTTTTTTTGCACATTTTTATTGTTCTGTGTAAATGTAATTTGTTAATCCTGTGAAATTTGTCATAGATAAATTTGCTTGGATTATCTTGTCACCACCGTATCTGCATTCTTTTGTTCATTGCTTATTCATAATTTAACAGTCTGGCAGTGAGCCTTTTTGGGATGCTCACAAAAGATATATGACCTCTACCAGCTGCTACTATAACCTGCAGAATGCACAGCAAGACATTAGAAACGTGAGGATTCCTCTACTGATTAAAGTGCTCTTCATTTAAACAGTCTGTTCATAAGAATCTCAGGAATCTTTGTGGATAGCAGTTTTGATTTTTCTTTTCTCACAAAATTAGTTTTTCTTTTTTTTTTTTCCCGAGTGGGAAAACTAGCATTGACTCTTAAGATGGTGGTGCTTTGCTTTCAGATGGACTAATGGAAATTAAATCCCTTATTATATATGCATATGTATATGTAAGTGTGCATGTGGATATACACCTTTGTATATAGCTGTACCTATCTTTACCTATGCGTGTGTATATATATGTATATGTCCTGCAGTTTTATAGTGGGAGAAATTAGTACCCATGTGTGTTATTTTAAAACTATCTCTTCTGTTAGGATATTTTTCGGCACACATTATTATGCAGTACTAATTTGCAGGAGTTGTCTGTTTTAACCCTGCTTTACCCTCAGCATCTTGCAGATTGTATTGTGTAAATACTTGATATTATACAGTACATGAAAGACATTAAGTAGAATGTTACTTGAAGTGTAACAGCATTTTAGATTTTCACTATTTTTCCAACTCAGTTTAGCATATAAATTTTTTCCCTTTTTTACTTTCTTTTTTTCTTCTTATCTGCAGATCAGCTTGTGAGTAATGGCTAGTTTTTACCTCCCCTTTGTGCTGGCACATGATTATAGTTCAAAATAATTCATTGCTAATCCATGCAGTATTGGTTCATCTCCATCACTCTGTTTTGTGATTAGAGCCTCAGGCCTGTAAGAGCATCCTTCTGTACACTTTTCTATCCTGATTTTTCTTCGACTGCAACCCATATTTTAAATAGTTCTGGCATTACTGTTCACCCACCAATCCTTTTGCATTTGTCAAAAAATGTATCAATTACAAGAAATTAATATTTTGGTAAGGTTGTTTCTTAAAGGTTTATGAAAAATATGTTTTTCACTGCAGCAGGTCTCCAGCAGTGGTGTATATATAGGTCTTGGTTCATCTCAGCTGATGATGGAAATCTGACTTGAGTGTTTCATTTTTCCTTAGCAGTCTGTATTTTCTATGTACTTACTTACATTAGGTGCCTCAAGAAGTCCAGGATCTTAAAAAGAAACAGTGTCTTTTTGAAACAGACTATAGTAGAATAGTAATTACAGTCTTGTCATTCTTAACACAACATTTCAAACAGAACTGGTGTAAAATAAAGCTGACGGAGGAACTTTTAAAATATATAGGGCCTGATTCTACTATGATTACTTCTGGTTGAAGTCACTGTCTGTTGGGTCAGATATGAGCTGATATGATGCTAGACCTGGGCTTCTATGATAATAATGATATTGTACCTTGATCAGATTTAAATTTAATATTTCCAGATTATGAAACAAATCCATCATTTTATTTCACATCAAATATTGCTAGTTTTATGAGAAGGTCATCTAAAAGATTTTTCAAGACTTTGTTTCAGCATTGAGTAGTCCTGTGTTCCTTTTAATAATTACTTTCATCTCATTGTAGCCATGTGTTTGAAAGTGTAGGTCAATAAGGATGATCGCATTCAGAATTTCATGATCTGTGTAGTGGAACAAATTGAAAGCAAAGCCTGTATCAATCACTGTGAAGGGAGGGTTAATTGTTACTGCTTCTCAAGCCTCTGGACAGATAAACCAGTAATGAAATACTTATTGCTCTGATATGTGAATGGCTAAGGATGAAACAATGGAAACAGAAGCAGTCTTCAAAGATAACAAAAAAAGGCAAAGAAAAAAAGAATAATCTGGACTAAAGTAAGATACTGGATATGCTGTGTATTAACATTTTAAAAGTAATTTTTTTTTTCCAACTAATATAGCCTTCTAGTAATGATGTAAGACAGCAGAATGTATTAGGTTTCTAAAGGGAATATAAATATGAATTTGAAATCTTTTATTATGCAAACAATTTTAAATGGTTTACATGAAGTCTGGACCTCAGGTAAATGTAACATTTCTAGCATTGTTTTCTTTTCTTTGTCTTTCATTTGTGGTACCATTAAGTGTTGTTTTGTTTGTTGTTTTTTTTTTTTCTTTTTTTTTTTTTTCCTTTAAAAGCACAGCTGTATTTACTAAATCGAGTATGTTTTGTTTCCTTGTGAAGTCGTTTTTGTCTACAGCCAACCAGGACCCTAACAGAGTGTTTAAAGATAGACGCAGCAAAATAAAATGAGTGCAAAACCAAATTATGATATTATAGTAAACATTTAACTATTTCTAGAATGTGAACTTAACATTTTAAACATCTGTTAGTTACTTATATGTTGAAATATATGCAAAAATATTTAGCCAAATTGAAGTCTTAGGCCCATGACAATCATCTCAACACAGTGGGTAGTTCTGAAAATTAATGAGAATGATAATACTGTAAAGACTGTTCCAGAGTTTGCCCAAATTCATTATCTAAGACTCTTGTTAAGAACATCTCAAAGAATTTTAACCAGGAAAATATATTAATGGTTCAAAAGCATTTTTCAAAATGGTGATTTATAAAAGTATAATGGAATTATGTATGCAAGAGCTGTAGTTAGAAACATAAATAACAGAGGACCAGCACATTATGAAGGAACATTTTCCAATAGCTAGGGTACTTGGCTTTGATTTTGTCAGTAGGTGTCTAGGTTTCCTTATGATTATATTTTGGGGTGGAGGAAATGAAAAACTGAAGGCAACTTACAAATAAATATACTTTTGACTTCTTGTTAGTTACTTAATGAGGCCTATAGCTGCTTAAAAGCTGAGGAAAGTAATTAATAATTTTAGAACTGGTGTAAACGGCTTTTAGACAATCGAAAAGCACTTTTAGGAGGAAGGGTGCTGAGGCACATCTTTAGATTTCTCTTCAGAATGTTAAGAATTTCCTGTTGCCTGTTTCCTGATGGGATTGACGCAGCTGTGTATCATATGGAATGAAAGAGGAACCGAGTGCTTGACTTTGTTTTATGCACGTCCTTTATTTAAAAAAATATATCTGTTGATTTTTTCTTTTCTTTCTTTCTTTTTTTTTTTTTTTTTTGTCAACAGATCACTGCTATGAATACTATACACAAACTTGTCCAAGTGGGAGCTAATTCCAATTAATCTATTTTCTTAGAGGCAGAAAGTTTTAATAACTAGAATATATTAGCTAAGAGTACCTTCTTTTTTTTCCTTCTTCCTCTCTGTGTGCAATGAAAAAGAAACCAGAATGCTTGGAAGATTACTGTGTCATTTCCATTTGTACTTCAGAAATCACTGATATATAGAAGTGTGTGTGAGAATGTGTGTATGCATGTGTAGTCTTTGGAAAACAAATACAGAGTTTTTTACTCATTTTAGCTGTTAAGCAATCTGTAACACATCCACAAAACATTTTTCATGGGAGAGGTGAATGCAAATTAGAGAGGAATGGGAGAGTCAAAAATAATTTTTAAGCAGTAATTTTGATCTAGACCATCCCACTTCATGGACAGATACTTTGAAGAGAATTTAGGGTCGGAAAGTATATTAAATTTTTCAGTAGTTTCCTTCCATGGTGAGAGAGAGCTTAGCAGAAGGTAGTTAGCCTGGTTAACTGATCTGGGAATGGGTGAGAAAAAGCGGATGCGGATCCACAGCAATGGGGCCACTCTTCCACTTGTAGTCCAGTTCCTGGTAGACTCAGGAGCTGTGTCTCACTAAGCTGTGTATTACTCAGTTCCACTTGGAATTCACACTAGCTCAGTATTAACTTCTGCTCAGAAGGCTGTATAAGGCAAATTAATTTGCTATATAAAAAACTCTGGGCATTGCAGTTGCATGAGCTTCTTAGTCTCGTGCTATAGCCCTGTGCTACTAAAGCAGAAGCAAGCACAAATGCAGAGTGCATCGCTGTGATGAGCAGTAGTGCTAAGGGCATGTTAAAAGGCAGAGCAAAGGCATATATGCCTAAGTGGGGTGATCCCATTGGGTTGCTTCTAAGACAGTCTCTCCATGCCAAGATATGGATTTCTGTATCATTATGTGAATTTAAATCTTAGGTTTGATCCTCTCATCCTGCCAATCAGCTGTGAAAAGTGTTGGCCATGTCCCTTGTTCTTTTGCTCTGTGACTTCTTGGTAAATGTCCTCTTTTTGCTGTCTTTGGATACTTTGATCACTTCTTCAGTGCATCCTTTGAAGGATCTTTCTCATTCACTATCCAACTTTGTGTGGGAGTTCTGCAACGTGTTGTCTCTCAGCCGCCCTCTTTTTTTCCCCTTATTCTGCTCTTCATCTTTGCATAATCTATGTGGAAATGCAATTTAAGTATCATTTTTTTGCAGATGATTCACAGGCTCATGGTATTTCTAACTCTATGAAACTGTAGTCTTGCTTCTTTGTCATCTCCTCCTTTATTGCCTAGCTTAGACTCCCTTAGACAAAACAGATCTCTTAAATGCTTTCCAAGCCCTTCATCTACTTTTCAGGATAGCACTGTAATTTGGCAATCTCACTGATACAGACCTTTCCCTCATAGCTTAGTATTTAAAAAGGCAAATAGAATATTTGGTATTTGAAGGAAAGAAATAGAAAAACAGAAAACATTAACATTGATACAATTATGCCAATCCATAAGTCCAGCATGCGTGCAGTCTATGTATTGTGTGTACTTTTCTTATCACAATTCCAAAAAAAATACTGTAGTTTGAGATAAGGGTATGAAGGCTGATGAGATATATGGAAAGAGATTTGTCAGAGGAAAAGTTAAGTACAGTAAAATACTTCATCTTGGCAAAGGTATGACTGAGGGGCATTGGCTACAACATCATACAAGGCCTCAAGAAGGCAATCAGGGAACAATTATTCATTAACTTTGTTATGAAAACAAGGAAAGGTCCTGTGTAATTCTCAGGAAACAGTTTTAAAACGTTTAACAGCAGTTGTTTTTTGTTGGTTTGGTTTTTTTTTTGTGTGTGCTCTGCCTCTTCTGTGCAATATAGAATCACAGAATCATAGAATAGTTAGTGTTGGAAAGGACCTTAAGATCATCTAGTTCCAACCCCCCTGCAGTGGGGACAGACACCTCCCACTAAACCATGTCACCCAAGGCTTTGTCCAACCTGGCCTTGAACACCGGCAGCGATGGAGCATTCACAACTTCTTTGGGCAACCCATTCCAGTGGGTAAAGAACAGTAAAGATCTTCCTCCATATATCCAATCTAAATTTCCCCTGTTTAAGTTTTAACCCATTACCCCTTGTCCTGTCACTACAGTCCCTAATGAAGAATCCCTCCCTAGCATCCTTATAGCCCTCCTTCAGATATTGGAAGGCTGCTATGAGGTCTCCACGCAGCCTTCTGTTCTCCAGGCTAAACAGCCCCAACTTTCTCAGCCTATCTTCAATATAACATGATTGAATAGTGGAATTCCTTGACAAAGGATATTTTAGAGGTCAAAATATGAAGAGGCTCAAAAATGGATAAGGCATTACTCTATTATGTCTCTGAGGAGCTATTAAATGTGATGGTGATGGTGCAACTCAACTTCATGAAGTTTTTGCATAGCTGACTGATGGTTGCTGACATGAGATATCATGGAAAGGAACACTTCATCTTTGCTAATTTTTTTTTTTACTGAGCTAGTGTAACTGTTTTGTTTTGTTCTTAAGTTCTTTGCATTCAGACTACGTTAAGTCTTGCAAGCTTTTTCTGCCTAACATCCCTGTTTTCCTGCCTACTCTTCAGTTACGTGCTTACCCTCACTACCATTGAGGATTACTCTTTCACCAGTCATATCTGTCAGAAATTCTCTTACAGAGATAATTTTCAGAGTGACAGACTGTCTTTTTATATCCCCACTAGTCTCCCTTCTCTGTTGTGTGAAATGTTAGTAACTTGTCCTAAGTTTCAAGCCCTTCTTCACCCAAATGGTGCCTTATCAATTTCTCTTTGTTGAGGTTTTCCTTCCAGTTATAACACCAGCCCTGTTGCCCATTTACTGTATTTGCAAACGTGCATTTTTTTGACACCTTATAGTACTTATACGGTACTATAGTACTCCTTCGTAACCTCACCTTTTGAGTTCATCTCTCTCTTCTTAGTAAGTTCATTACCTGAAATGCTCGCAAAAGCATGACACCATCAAGCTACTTCTAGCAAGCTATCACTTTGTGTGATGCTACCTGCTGTTGCCTTACTGCTTCTAAATAGTTTCCTTATCTCTTATCTGATACTTGCACTGTAAGATTTTGGGGGCTAGGGACAGGCTTTTTCTCCTTTGTCACTCGGTTACCTAGTGAATGTCTTAGTACTATGTTTAGTGTTGCTAATCTAAATATTTGTGTCAATAAATAATATTTAAAATATCATGTGTTGCCAGTCTTTACTTTTCTGTGTGCTTGGTTGATGTGGGATGCTGAGTGCCTGTAAGAGCAAGTGATGTCTTTTAAGTGTCTCGAAGTGTGAAAAGCTTTCATAAAATTCAGAGGAGATGGGACAAATTAATGGCTGAGAAATCCACTGGATGTTGCTAAACACGTATCTGTTTGAGGAAGTGGCTGCATTGAAAATGATTGAAGGCTGTAGGTGCATATCATGTATACTGTCATTATTGTTACGTTGATCCTTGTAACTGCTTTTGGGGATTGTTGGAGATGGGATACACTGGTTTGATCCAATATACCTGTTCTTGCATTGTTGTGTAGGATATTTCTGGAAGCTTTAGCAGGTATCTGTGGTGATTCTGTCTTAGAAAACTTGGAGAAAATGGCCTCAGCTGAGCAGTTTTGGCTACTGTTATTTTCAGCACATTTCATGAATGGTTATGAGATGTGTCACAGCTTAATTACGCTGCTCATAATGTATTTTCGTCTCGTATTGATATGACTAAGAAGGACCTTACTGGGACTGTGTGGACAAGGCATCATACCATATGATGCCTTGAAGAAAAAAAAAAGGGTCCCTGCTTTGAAGAGTTTATAATTTTAATTGCTGTTTGTCATTCATTTGTTGGAAAGTGTTTTTTGTAACATAGTAGTTAATTTTGCACTCATATTTGAAGTATGATTTTTTTTACCATCAAGCAAAGTGGATATTAAACAGGCTGAATTCAGCAAAATGAAATGCTTGGATATTATTTTGATTGGTGAAACCCCAGTGGCATAAAATTAATTGCGGTGGTGACTTGAACATTGCAGTGAACATGTGCGAACTTCAGTATGTATTATACTATTTTTAAACTGGCATGCAGTGTATTTTATACATTATAACAGTAAACAAAACCAACTAATAGTGATATGAACATTAATTTAGAGGTCATATAGTCAAAATGTGATTTAATAACTTTTTTCAAAGGTATGTAATATCAGTCGGCGTATAATGCCTGTATTTATGTTATTTTTGGAGAAAAAACTAGTTCACAGTAGTGGTTTTGATAAATACCTAAGTTTGCATACTAGCAGAAATCATAGAATCATAGAACCATAGAATAGTTAGGATTGGAAAAGACCTTAAGATCATCTAGTTCCGACCCCCCTGCCATGGGCAGGGACACCTCCCACTAAACCGTGCCATCCAAGGCTATGTCCAACCCGGCCTTGAAATCCAGCATCGATGGAACATTCACAACTTCTCTGGGCAACCCATTCCAGTGCCTCACCACCCTTACAGTAAAGAATTTCTTCCTCAGATCCAATCTAAACTTCCCCTGTTTAAGTTTGAACCCGTTACCCCTTGTCCTCTCACTAAGGTCTCTCTTGAAGAGTCCCTCCCCAGCATCCCTATAGGCCCCCTTCAGATATTGGAAAGCTGCTCTGAGGTCTCCACTCAGCCTTCTCTTCTGCAGGCTGAACAGCCCCAGATTTCTCATCCTATCTTCATATGGGAGGTGCTCCAGTCCCCTGATCATCCTCGTGGCCCTCCTTTGGACTTGTTTCAACAGTTCCATGTCCTTTTTATGTGTTATTTGTGTAAATGTAATTAATTAGATACACAAGTATTTGAAGTCACATTTTTCTATTGTGTTAGTGTAAACTTGGCACTATTAGAAAGGCTTCAGATTTATTGATGTAGCAGCAGGTATACAGATTTCTCTGCATAAGTTCCTGTAGCTTGAAACAATTTCTATCATGTTGATTTTTTAAGGAAGGGTAGGGGAAAAAGAAATTCATTGTGGAATGATATTCATCAGAAGGTTTGTATCTATACCTAATGGAGATCTGATAATCAGGTCTGGTATCAGGAGGAGAGATTTGGAGGGTTCCAGGAGGGAAAATTGAAATTTGCATTGCCATGTTTCCTAGGACCTTGAGAAAGAGAATGGTGTTAGTATTCTAGAAAAACATTGCATACTATTCTCACTGTGTAAACTTATGAATGAGCTAAATACAGCTCAGAAGCCTAAAGGAATGTTTTGGAAATAGAGTGAAAGGAAGCTTGATTTGTTCCACAGTATATTTGGAAAAGGAGGAAACAGGCTGATTTATTTTAAGGCTTGAATGTGTATCACAGTTTTGAACAGGTCCTGGGCTTACTGTGTGATGTCGTGAGAGGCTTAGTCTATGGCTTGCTTCAAATCACAGAATAGCAGAGGTTAGCAGGGACCTTTGGGGATCACCTAGTCCAAGCTGCTCTTCTGAAGCAGTCAGAGCAGGTTTTCCAGTACTGTGCCCAGGTTTTGATTATCTCTGTGGGTGGAGATTCCACAATGTCCCTGACCAGCTTGTAGTGTTTGATCACCTCATGACAAAAAGAGTTTTCCTAATATTTAATTGAAGTTTCCTGCATTCCAGCTTGTGTCTTTGCCTCTTGTCCTACAACTGTACACCTCCGCAAAGGGTTTGACTCCATCTTCTTTGTAGTGTTCCACTAGATAGCTGTAGACAGAAATGAGGGCTCTCTTTCACCTGCTGTTCTTATGGCTGAACTAACCTAGTTCTCTCAGCCTCTCCTGGTACATTATCTAGTGTAGTCCTCTATGTGTCTTGGTGGCTTTCTACAGTGGCTTGCTTCAGTATGCTTCTGTGTTTCTTGTACTGGAGAGCCCTAAACTGGACTCAGTACTCCTGATGCAATCTCACAGGTGTTGGAAAGAGGGGGGTACCTGCTGCATACAGTCATAGAATCATAGAATCATACTATAGTTAGGGTTGGAAAGGACCTTAAGATCATCTAGTTCCAACCCCCCTGCCATGGGCAGGGACACCTCCCACTAAACCATATCACCCAAGGCTCTGTCCAACCTGGATCACCAACATGATGATAAGGTCTCTCCTGAGCCTTCTTTTCCCTAGGCTGAACAAACCCAGCTCTCTCAGCCTTTCCTCATATGGCTTTCAAGTCATTCAATCATCTCTGTGGCCCTTCTCTGGACCCTCTCCAGCCTGTCCACATCCAGTTAATGTAGCCCAGTATGCTGTAACTAGACTAAATTAACAAAGAAGTTGGCCTTCTTTGCTGCAAGGCTGTACACTAACAGGGTCCATCAGAGTCCTGAGATCTGAAATTTCTTGTGAAGTAGACCAGTTCACCAATTGTATGGATGTAGCCAATTTGAACATTAACTTTGCAACAAAAATGTTGTGGGTGGGTCAGTAACAGCTGCAGTTTTGGGTGGATGGACAAACCCTGTGTAAAGGATACACCACAGCAGATGGTAAATCTTCAGCTGTGATCAGGTTTGTTTTGTGTGATATTGAATATTGTGATATTGAGTATATTGAATTTAAGGCACAGAAATTCACCTGCAGTGAAGCAACGGGAGTCAACATATAGTACAGAAAGATTGAATAAGATTCTTTGGGGATCATACTAGACAGTAAGATTATGGCTGTAGCACAGTCCATTGGTAATGAGCATCAGTTATTTTCCAGAGGGAAAAATCCCTGGAAGTTACTAATCAGGAGTTTTACATCAAAAATCATGCAAAACTGTTCAGGGAACTGTGGAATTCTGTTTCTTCCTCTTATACTTAACACTGCGGACAGGATTAATCAGAAATGGAAGCATGCTGCAGACATTCATTAGTATCAATGGTTCAGGCTGAAATAAGTGTCTGCATATGTTTTTTTTTTAATTGCTTACAAGCTGTGCCTTGAGTGTCAATAGGTCTTCTGCCACCTGAGACTTTTTGTGGTTACTGCAGGTATATCTTTAGGTATTCTGGAAGAAAGCAAGGAAGTCAATTCTATATTTCAGGCAATAAGTAATATGACGTGAGAATTTCTCAGAGGTCCACTAACAGCGGGTCTTGATAAAGAAGATTCTGGGAATGGACAATTAACAGTAGGTAGAAAAGTTTTACTTCCATAAGAAGTGGGTACATGAGAAAAATTCAGATAACTTAAAAACTTGTGGAAGTTGCAGCTAAGTGACAGCAAGGTTGGCTATGTCTGATGTGTCTCTAAGAGATATGTGATATGTCAAGAATGGAAAAGGCAGGATTAAATATTAAAATTTTCCTTCATGGTGCAGGAAAGTTTTATATCATATTATCAATATTGAAATGCACAAAATAAAGTGGAGTGAGTGAATAATTTTTAACAACTGCTTCCGGACATAAAAAAAGAGCTCCTGTAAATACCCAGTACTTCAAAGCTTGATTTTTCAACCAGTGTTGCAGCTCATGTTGATGCCCATTACTGACCTGGAAACTATTATTGCAGGTAAAGAAATCCTTGTTCTGTGGGAGCAGCAAGCTGTTGAAGAAATGCTTATTGCTCAAATGGGCATCCTTGAGTCTCAAACATTATTTATAAGGGGAGCATTTTGTTCTTGAAGTGGATCATAAAGGGTTACACTGGCTGCAGAACACTAAAGACCACTACTCATATAATTAGGCAGTGTTTTACTCTGCAGACATATGATTTCATTGTTCAGCATAAACCATGTTATAACGCTTGCTTGTTTCTGTGCTTACAGTTGAAGCACTGAGCCTGTGTGTGGGAGGGCAGAGGGCTGAAAAGAAGGAAAAAAAGTCTCAGGGAAAGCTGACCTTGGTGAATAAGGAAATGCCTTCCTGAAGAAGAGACGGTGTTTACTAAGGGACTGGACTTCATTTGTGGAGCAGAGGATGCCAAACGGAATCACTGAGATGAAGAGTTACCTTCTTTTAAGTATTGCACGCACCATTTTTTCTAGAAGGACCAGATCAGAGGTACTGAAATTTATTCCTGTAACCTGATAGCTGAATTGAGGGTAGAAAGGGAAAGTGTTTTGATCTGCAGAAGGGAAGAAATGGATGTTAATCAGCGGGGCAGAATTTTCTGTGGAAAGCTTTTAGCCTCTGGGTAGAATTATTCTCAGCTGTATATGTTACGGACACTTCTTGCTTCTCCTCTTGATCCCATGAGCAAAATATGTCCAATGTATCATTACAAAAGCATATCTGGCCATGCAGTGAGGGCACACGTGTTTCAGGTCAAAGCTCAGAGGCTGTGTGCCTGTCTCTTTTATGTGACAAGATGGGGCATCTTAAGTGGCCAGTGTGGGGTCTACTTATTGCTCTCCCTGTTCTTCAGCAACCCTAGACATGGACAGGGATAAGCTTGTAGGTCAGTTCAATGGTTTGGTGGACTTGTGTGCTGTTCATATATTGAATACTCTTTAAGTACTTTTATTACTGCAGGTGAAGGCAGGGTGCAAGATCAGAATTAGTGTGTTTTATCACAAAAGTATTCATTTGTAAAATAATGGAAACCAGGGTTTGGAAAGTACTGCCTGTTTCTCCATCAAAGCAGTTGGATAGAAGAAGGCGGGATGGCTGACCAGGAGTTACTCAAGGAGGCAGGTCAGAGTGCAAACAGGAGACAGTACCTTTAACACTCAGACACAAACTGATATCTAGCACTTGGTGGTTTATAGGTGATACTTTTCACTTTGGAAGGTAAAATATACTATAATCAAAAATATAAAGGTGCTGTATTAAGCACCTTTAAAAGTGAAAGAAAATTGGTATGCTTTTGTGCTTTTCGTGACTTGTAAATTGGAGTGAGAAGCCTGAACTCTCTTATAGGAAGACATTACAGGCCCAGGTCCCTGTTTGATAAACAGATGTGTATTGTGCAGGACAGCATACAGTATACCGCTAGTTTTTTTTAATTGGTAAAATTCAAAACAGGGTGCACTAAAATGGTAATGCAGCATCACCTATGTAGATGCCTAGTCTGAACAGATATCTTTAATTGATTTTCTTAGTCAGGTACTAGTGATAGTGAACTTAATGGCAATATTCCCATTGACTTTGATAGGATCAGATTTTAAATATTGGACAGGGGAGGCAGGCTCAATTTAATACCAGTACTACTACTAATACTGGGATATGCTAGGAGTTGTTAATCTTTGCACTTCTTCTTGAAAACTATGGAATGGTAGCTACAGGCAATGGCACAGGGCTCGTTAAACTGAGGCCTTCTTTAGCAATAGAATAGGTATTTTAAAAAGTCTTGGTAGGGATTTAGAGGTCACTGAAACTGCTTTATAGTATTTAAACTATGTGGAAGCTATCAGGCTGCTGGAAACTTTCTGCAAGAAACAATAGATTCATTGTTAAAATGACACTGCACAAACCACTTAAGAAAGTGCTAATAAGATATTAAAAATTATGCCTTGTAATAACACCTGAGATATTCCTCTCTTAATGAGATTGTTTTAAGATCAAATATTGACAGATAGGTTTTTAACAGTGTTTGAAATTGTGTCAAAATTGAAATCTGTTGCCCCTGGAGAGCTCTTAAAACTTTTTTTCTAGGAAACACGTTGTTAGTATAAAGTAATGGATTCCAAGAGATGAAATTCAAGTATTTAATCAAGAGAAAATCTCATTTTTGCACAGGGCTAGCAACTTTAAACCCACAGAATTTTGAATGCTTAGAATTGAGATTTTACCTCTACAGTGTGATTCAGTAAAAAAAAGTAATTGTCACTGTACATTTCTCCAAATCAGATTTTTTATGATGGCATGATCAGCTACTTTACTGACACAGTAAGATGTGAATTGATTTTATTTATTTGATTTCTTTTTTTTTTTTTTAATCTGTGGATCATTGTTTATCCACAGAGATATCAAAACAATTAATCAGTAAAATGTACTGCTGAAATTAATAGAGAGTTAACTTTTGGTAAAGTAATACCACTTTTGTAGAACTGAGCTAGAAAAGTAACGATAAAAAGATAAAATTATCACTCTTGATAAAAGAGAATCTATAAAAAATTGTTCACTGGCTGTCTCTTTGCAAAGTAAAGGTGCTGAAATTTATGAAGCAGACTGAAGTTCTACATTTAGGAAAATATGGCTATAACATATGTAAACAAATGCCCTTTTCACAAGGGCATGTAGTGACAAGACAAGAGGGAATGGCTTCAAGCTGAAAGAGAGAAAGGAGGTTTAGATTAGGCGCTAGGAAAAAATTCTTCAGTGTGAGGATGGTGAGACATTGGAATAGGTTGCCAAGAGAAGTTGTGGCTGCCCCATCCCTGGAAGTGCTCAAGACCCGGCTGGACTTTGAGCAGCCTGGTCTAGTGGAAGCTGTCCCCGCCCATGGCAGAGAGGTTGGAACCAGGTGATCTGTAAGGTCCCTTCCAACTCAAACCATTCTATGATTCTAAGAAATCCTGTCAAGTGTTTTGTGTTTAGTGCTAAGTTTTTAATTTGTCAAACAACTTGGAACTCAGATATATGCTTTCATATATTCAGGTTTTCTGGTTAAGACTAAATAAGTTAAGGTGGACAAATAAATATATATTATACACGCAAAGGATGCATATCTAAATAAAGGCAGTACTTGTGTGGGAGACTCAGCTATTAACAATGGCAAACAAAAGTAGTAGCAAGTCCATCACAAATAATTCCCCTCCCAGGAAGCACAAAACTTCTCTTAGTGGGTTTGGTTCCATGAGTAGGGAAGAAGTGTGTGGTAGAATGTGCTGTAATGGAGTTGTCAGTATTTGCACTTTTCTTATGAAGGGTATTCATATTACAGCTGTAGTGATGAATTTACTGCTATATGATGTAAAATAATTTGGCAGATGTGTTTTACATAGGTAAATTTATATAAATCTGCCTTATATGGTTTTTTAGAAATTAGCTGTGCAGCAGAAATATACTAAAGATTTTAAAATTTTCACTGGAAAATACTGTTTCAAAGATTAGAAGAGAAACTCGAGGATGACTGTTGATGGGCAGCATTTTTCTTGTGTAGAAATAAATAGATTGCTGCAGTTAAGTGAGTTAATTTGTCCAAATTGATTAAAAGGGTTGAAATAATTAAATAGGTAGAACAAACAAACAAAAGGTTTGATATTATAACAGCTATACTAGAAATAGAAATCAACACCTGGGCTAGTTTTATTTCTTATCTGTAATAGTGCCTAAAAAAGTCTAATGACAATTCTAATGTAAATGAGGTCAAATACAGTGTCAGAGAAGGAGTTTATATATATTCACAAAAATAATTGGAATAGGAAGGCCAGCTTGTCAGACATGCTGAGAATTCTTGCAAACCAAGGTTTTGAGGGAAGATCTGTGTGACTCTTTAATCTTGTATATAGATCAAAATCCAAGCCTGTCCAGAGTGATTTGATTTGATCCGCTGATATTAAGACATCGAAGAGACCAGCAATATCTGGTATTCTTCCATTTAAAGTGGGTTCAATAGTAACAACAATGTCAAAATGATTGAAATTTGCATTTTCCAGGTTTTAGGAACACGATGGGAGTGTAAGTGTGAGTTAGTCCTGAGCTCTCTTTTGTCTGATAGAAAGTACTCAGGAAAAAAAATAAAAAGGTGTAAACTGTGGGTCATTTTTTGCCATTAGTTATATCCAAACAATTCCACTGGTGTTAATGAAGTTGCAGAGTGTAATTGAAAAATAGAGATCCACCCTCTGCTATTGAACTTTAATATATATTCTGAAAGTGTTTTCTAGGAAAAATAAATTAGTTCTACCAATAATTCAGGAAAAAGATGGTATTTGCTTAGCTTTAGGTTACAGTCTTGATGGGGGAACACTTCTGTGCCTTTAAGTTTTGTGAGTATTTGATTAATACACCGGTGTTGATTTTCAGTTTATCAGTGAGATGCCCTGAAGAAGTAGTGAAATTAAAAAAAAAAAAAAGTAATTGCTGCTTATAATTAAACTCATAGAAAATAAAAAAGAGTAGTATTGATATTTTATTTTATTTTAATGCTGGACTCCCTGGAGACAAGATTAATTGAAAGGAGAAAGAGAAGCAAGCCCTTAAGGCTGGATAATATATTGCTTTCAATTTTACTTGCTAGTATAAACAAAGCAAATGCTGAAGTTGCCCAAGAAATTGAAACTTGGGTTTGCAGATTTGTTTAGTTAAAAATCTTCAGTAAGTCCTAGTAAATAGTATTAAAATTGCTAAGTTAGAGAAATGCCACTTTAAAGCAAACAAATAAACAGTGTTTTCTATTGAGCAATTATTTGAGGTTGCAGGGTAATATTTTCAAAACAGCCAAAGTGGTTCAGGACCATAAGTTTCACTTATCTATGCAAACTTTAATCTCACTGAACAGCACAAAGATGTGTAGGTGCTTAGTTGCCTGTTTTGAAAAATGTGACTTTGGTTTTGTAATCACTTCTATTTTTTTAAATTGTTGCCCACTAGCGATAAAATATCATTTGGGTTGTGTTTTTCATAGAAGAAGGTGTTGGTGACACAGAACCTCATCCAGTTTTCAGTAGAAGTTGGATTGGGTTCTTTATTTTTGACTGAAGTGGATACTTTTGAAAGAAACAGGTAAATTCTTTGAAGATGTGAAAAGCTGATCCCAAGTAGTAGATAGCGAATGGTGTCAAGATTTCATATATGAACACTTAAAGATATATATGCAATATGGAGATACTTCAAGTTGAATTTTAAAACCGGTTCTGTATATCGTGTGTTTTTGGACAAAATAGCATTCAACATGTACTAGTGCTCTGCTAAGTGTATGCTAATGCTGCAAATATGATCGTACACATTCTGTTCCTATTGTAGAATGCATGGCCCAGTCTTAAAAATCCTTACCTTTCTACTTTCAATTTAATACCTAAATGCACAGATCCTACCTAATTAAAGATTTTCAGGAACACTTACATATTTAATGAATGAGTGCTCATTGGCAACATAAGGTATTCCAGAACATCCATTTAATATTTATTTAAAATTTTAATCAGCAAAACTAGACAAAATATTAAATGAATACAATGCTACCAAATGTAGAAAAAACAGGCCTGGAGTATAACTTTGTGTTAAATATATTCCTTTATTTTGTTTGTCTTGTAATGGTGGTCTGTTTTATCCTCACCATTCAGAAACAAGGGCAGAAGGCGTTAGTTTAGATTTTTTACATCACCACCTTTTTTTTTGTTTTTAATCGAAGTTTATTTTTGCTTGTGGCTAGGGAAGTTACTGAATACCTCCCCCAAAATCTGGTCACCCTCTGTGCCAATTGAGACGTGCTGTTCTGCCAGTTCCTAGGGTCAGGGAATTGCTCTGCCGGCAGGAACACCTGGCATTAGCTCTGGAGGACATTCCCCTGTTGTGTTCAGGCCATGCCATGATCATTTTAAATACTTCAGATTAATGTGCACCAAAAAATGGGATAAAGAATCCCTGATGGACAACGTAGTATTAACAGCGCTTTGTGAAGCTATACGAGATATTACGGAAGAGGTGGCTTTACTGCTGCTATGATAGCGGTACAAAAATTGCATATTTATAGATTCTCAGTTAAATTTTACTCTGTAAAATTATGGAGCATCATTGCTGACCAATTCAGGTCTGTTTCGAAGGTTGCAGAAGTCAATCAGTGGGAAGACTCTCAGTGATTTCAAGTGATTTTCGATCATATTCTTAGTATAACTTTCTTAAAAAGCTTGCCTTCAGTGGTAGCTTTGATGTGTTTAGTATTATTTACTAGTCTTGTAGAGTAATGAAATCAATGAATTTACTTTTATTTTTGCCTGATAAAGTATCAGGGTAATCACTGCACGTACTAGATAGCACCTATGAATTGAATCATTACTTCACAGAAATCGAGAGTTAATTTCTGCAGGTTAAGACAGCAAGATACTTTTCACATCATAGGCATAAGAAAAACTGATTGAAAGTGGATTATCTGATAGGCTAGCAAGTATGTTTGTAGGAATTTCCAAAGCATAATCTGTCCAGGTTGTATGTTGATCATCGTCCTCAGGTGTCACAAGATTATGGATGGATTTTGCAAAATTAACTCTCACTGACCAAAGAGTTGATTGTTTTTTTTTTTGTTTGTTTAGATTTTTTTTTAGAAGTTTTTATTTTTCATTAATAAACAAAGTTAAATTGTCCTAGTCCTTAAGTATCCAGCTGATCGCTACTTACTAATGTTTGTCCTGTCTCATTATACCATTAATTTATGTGAATTTCTTAAAGGGTGTCCAGCGTACTTCACAGGTATAGGTATCTCTTTCAGTTTGGTATCTTGGGCTTACAGTGCCCTGTCAGTAAGTTTTTACCTATTTCTGTGGAGTGCAGAGGCACACATTGCCATGGGCGCTATGCACACAGCTAGAGATTTTCATTATGAATATCTTAACAGTGAGGTTACATGAGATATTATTGCTCTGCTATTACCTTCTCTGTCCTTTCATAATTTCTTTTGATTTGCACAGAAGATACAGGAATTTCCTAAACACCATCATATTCATTAGGGTCACTTTTATATTTTAATCTCTTTGGTGGGAAACCATATGCTTATTTTTGTCTTGAGCAAGATTATTAATGTTAAGTGCTGTGGCTCAAAAATAATTCCTGCTTTACTCTTTTGCTTTTTTATTATTTTCTCTCCATTTGTACAAAAGGTTTTATGCCTTACATGCAAAATCTTCACTTAGTGTAGGTACTAGAGCCAAAGTTCTATATAATGTCTTGGTATTAGTTACCAAAATAAATCAGTGCCAGTAAGATGCTCAGCTTGTCTTAGAAGCTGGCCACTTATATTTAGGACATCCAGGGTTTTTTTCATTACTTGGGACCTATCACATGTGAAATCAATGAGACTGTTCTTTGGTTTCCATGATAGCCAGGTAATGCTGCCATTTCTGTAATTCCCATTTGTCTGTAGATATTGGAAGTCTGCTAGATGCATTCATGTACAAGTATGTGAGCCATAAAAAACATGGGATTTCTATTCCTCACATCTAATAAATGTTTGGTATGTAGTAAGACACAGAGATTACTGTATCAATGCACAGTATGCCTTGAACTTTTACCCATTATTTTCCCTACTTTCCTAAGTTATTTTTGTAAACACTAGTGATGGTCTTTGAAAAGCCTGTTTTCTACCTGCGTGGCCTTTAGCTAAGAGCAGAATCTTCACAAAATTCTCTTTACCTTAGCACTGTTGGCCAAATAGCTATGAATCCTGAGTAAACATATTTATTTGTTGATATTAGGTATTAAAAATGTCATTTAATAGTGGTTTAAAATTTGGTAATTCCAAAAGATTCTGGGGTGTAGAGGTTTTTCTTTGGGCTCTTTGGATTGCTTTTTACCAAAACTCTGTTAGAGAAAATCCATGTAATCCCTCCCTTCTTTTGATATGCAGACAATATATTGCACACATACACACATTTGAACCATAAAGATAATGATATTTTACTTCAAGTGTTTTCATAAGGTGAGCATCAGTTGGAAAATATTAATTTTCTATTAACTAAATACTATTTTTGCTCTCTTCGCTTTTGAAGAGTAAGACAGATCTGTTGAAACTTTCAGAAACACTCTGGCCCTATCTATCTTGGTCTCAGGAGGATCATAAATATAGTTTCCCCTTTTCTTAAAAAAAGCACTAGCACTCCCTAAGAGGATGAGTAGGAAGGATCAGTCAGAACACCACAGGGGCATATATGTCATGACTTTGTTTTCTTTCCTTACGCATAGTTGCAAGGCAGTTGGCCAAGGTTAGTTACAGGTAGGCAGAAAAAGAGGTAACTGAGAAACTGTTTCCTTTTTTATGAGGAAGTTAATAAAATTAATTCTAAAAGAGGATCACTTTGAAAATATCACTTAGAAAAGGATCACTTAGAAAGGCTGTAGTTATTCAAAAATAACAAAGGTTAAATTTAGATGATAAGTGAAAATCCCATTCGTCATAGAACTAACAAGGTTGTCCTCACTATTGTTGGATTTTGGGGAGGAATAGGGATGTTATTTTAGTTTGTTTTGCTTCCTTTGTCTTCACACATTGTAATGTTCTGACCAGGACAGACCATTGTATGCTTCTTTATTGCCCACACACTAAAGCCTTGAGCTTGATTACTCCTGGATTATAAATGATTGGTAAAATAATAATAAAAAAGGAGAACAAACTTATGAATTACTACTAGCTCTAAATTGAGGTTTGAATTCAGACAGAATGAGTTTTCCATTTTAAAGTTAGAGGGAGGTGACTGGTTTGGCAGATATTTTGCTAGGAAGTGGTTTTGGATTTTGGTTTACTGCTATGGGAGTCACTAGGAATTGGAACTGGGTGTTCCTTGAAATGCAAATTTTTGCCAGGGGTTTTTGAGCATGGCCATGGAAACCCAGGAGGCTTAGGTACTCACTGGCATTTCCCACCCTTTTCTGCGGAACACTGTAATTAAGGGTCCATCAGTCTGCAGTGGCTGATCGGAGAAACAGAGGGTTCTTTCTTACGTGGAAATATACTTTCTCTGACTCAGGTCTACCCTCTGGATCTCATTCTGAGTTGTCTGGAGTGTCAAGTTTAGTTAATTGAATATTCCCGATGAGTAGGAAAACTGGAAAAAAATCTTGATTTTGGTTTGGTTTGTATTTTCTGAGGCTTGGATGTTTTTGTCTTGAACTCCAAGAAGGCTGTTGTAAAAGTTAAATTGGTAGCTTGAAAATGTGAGTTATTATTGACTGGTGGGATTGGGTTCAGCATAAACAATTGGTCTGAAGGGAAGATCTGACTCACAGAAACCAAATTTACAGGTTAAAAAAACCCAACCCAACAAATGTGTGGATTTGATTGAGCTTTACCTCAGTTAAAAAATAATGAAGAGCTGCATGTTAAATTTTCTACAATGTCATGAATTACAATACTGAATCCAGTGTCATTAAATTGTAGTTTTTTGTTTCTTGTCAGCTACGACAATTTCAGCAGAGCACAATCCATGTGAAAGTATGAATAAAATTCAGGGAGTAGCATCAAGGACTTCTGAGCTCAGGAAACTGAGTTTGGCAGTGCTAATTTGTATTAAAGTTGTTGTTGCATGACAGCAGGAAAAAGATTTAATGCTTGCCACCTGAATCAAGCCATGGAACATTGGTTTCTATAACTGCCATGAATTTGAATCAAGGCCAATATCTCTAAATTTGAAATAAACTGATACTCTGTCTTGAAAGAAGATACAGGCCACTTATGCTGCAGAAGGTATTTAGAAAATGTATTTCAATTTAATTTTTAGCAGTATATATCTTTCAAATTTTTAGACACTTTAGCATTGGCCTTTTTGGCTTTTTCGGCTTTTTCTATATTCCAGCAAGTATGCAGCCTTTCAGTCATTTATTTATCAACGTCCAGTCTTGAACTAACACTGATTTGCAGAAGACCACAGACGCTGGCTTTACTTCCAATATCACTATGCAGCCGGTTACTTTAATCTGAAATTCATTTTCTTTTATATATAGCTGCATTAATGGAGAAAATCTGATTTCAAGCCAAGTGGTCACACTATGAAGCTTTAAAATCATCAGATACAAACCTTGTACCATGAGTGGAACAATATTGCCTTTACGATAGTGTATAGTGTGATGTTATTTTACTTTCTAAAGGATACGCAAATGCTTTACAGCGAGCAGGTGAAATTTAGGATTTTTTTGCTTCTCTTAGCAGAAAACGGGCAAGAACTACATGGATTTTTTTTCTGTATTTGGGCTGGCTTTGAATTGCTGTATAGATAACACACATTTACCCACAGAGATTATTTATCAGTGTAACAATAATAATTTGAATATTTATGCAGGAACAGTGAAACAGAACCCTTCGTTCCTAAATGTAAATTAAATTTTGAATGTTCTTCCATGGCTGAGTGCACAAGATTGTGTGAAGTTTCAGGACTGGAGGTGTGAGGACCAAGTAGCAACACTTGAACCCAGCTGCTTGCTTTCTGCACATGCCGTCTTATGAGTAGTTTTTGTTTTTCAGTGGGTACAGAAGGTCCTGATAATTGATCCATTACGTGGGAATAACTTAATCCACCATTGTAATTCATCATTCTAGATTGAAACATAGCAGCTGTTTCACAGTGCCTATAAGCAGTGCACAAAAATCCTGTGACGGAAGGGGGAAAAGATACGGTATGCATCTGGGAGTGCCCAGGAAACTTGTAGAGGTAGAAGGCAGCTATTCCGCTAAAAGTATTTGATGTCTTTGTTGTCATATAACATACTTTCTTGGGTTGTCTTTCATGTCCCTGATGGAGCCCTGAGGATATACTCCATTTCAACCCCGTTTTTAACCTCTCGCTATGCTCAAAGACACAGCCTCCTTGGTGAGGAGGATGGGATTGTCTTCAGAGCCTATCAGTGCTGCTCCTTAATTGGCTGAAGTGGTGTCTGCATGATAACAAGAGGTACTAGTCTCACCCCAGGTTGTGCCAAATTGGGAAGCTATAGTGAGGCTTGAAATTTAACCCAGATCTATAGTATGGTAATACAGCGCATTACCTTTAGGCTAGCAGGCCTAGCTACAGTCCATAGTTGAAATTTAAAGTGATTTTAAAAAATGTATTCAATTTGAAATGCCTCAAGATTCCTATCATTTGTGAAGCTGAATCTTTTTCAAAATATTATGAATGACATTGAATTTTTGCTTTTGGTGGATATGTTATAAATATGAAGAATGATAAACTTTAGGGGTGACTAGTTGTAGAACATAAAAGAAAACTTGCACTGTCAAGTGTTGCTGTTCTCATTTAAGTGACTACATAGGATTCAGGCTGGGGACAACTGCTGTTTTTGAGCTTATGCCAGAGGCTTGATGAAACAAAAATATATAGTTCATAATTTATGCATTCTTTTTTTTAAGGTGTGTGGGAGGTGAACTTCCTTTTCAACATTGCCTTTCCATTGAGCATGAGAGCTGTTTGGCAGTATTTTTAATAGTTTCATGTTTAAGTTTGTCTAACAGTCTTTCTCTCCTTTACACACTTGCTATCTTTTGTGTATAACGCTAGTTCATTCTAGTGAGTTATTAAAATTATATGTAGTATATCTTACTAAAACATAAATACCCAATATTATTGCTAAACTTTCATGGTATTGTGTACTCCCATCTAGTATCAATGTCTCTATTACGCAGTGTATTTAAATTTTGAGGAGAAATAATAATTTTCAGACGGCTGAATAAATAGAAGACAGAACAGTCTATTTTTTTTGGTAGGTTGTTTTTTTCCTCCACAGCAACTCGAAAACAGTGGTTAAGAAGCATGCAGAAATACTGCTCTTTTTAGCCTTCATCTGTTCAGCAATCCTTCCTACATCTGATAATCTTATTTTCACATTGGACTGCTTCTCTGAAGTATTTTAACATGATTTCCTTCAAAAACAGTCCCACTTTTTTCTCCTTCATACTTTGGTGTTCTTTAATAAGCATGAGCCACAGTACTTGTGGGGGACAACTGGTTAACATTGTGCAGTCAATGCATGCTGCTGTTGCTTTCTGAAAGAAAATACTTCTCTTCGAAAAAGTATTATCATAAAACAGCTGATTTTCTTTCCTGGGATAATTTGATATATTTTATAGAGTCAAAGGGGAGAAGTAAGTGAAAAGGTGCTTTACTTGACCGCCAGTGCCACAAGGTCCACCTGGAATTTGAAAGTCTAGCTATGTTCTTTCTGATTCATGAGTCACCAGCGGTGAGGACCCCACAGCTAGAACTTAGCTACCAATTCTGCTGAAGCACGAGCCAGAAGGGAATCCAGTGTATGCTCTCATAGCTGTACTGACTATGTAAAAGAAAAATAAAAAGTAGAAAAACATTTTTTCCCATTAAAACAATTATGATTGCTCTCAGAGAATGTAATAAGGTGGTACCATGTTTAAAAAAAATTGTGGTGGTAGCAGTTGCATTTCTTCCAGTCATAAGTGCGTTTGGAGAAGTGGATTAAAGTGGTAGCTACACCTTGGTATAATGTTAAAGATCTGCTGGGAGCAGGTTGACCTTCTTTCCACAACAGGTGTTTAGAATGGGTGGTAAGGTGACATCCTTATGTTCTGTTATTTTATTATTATTTGGGGCCTATAAGGATGCTGGGGAGGGATTCTTCATTAGGGACTGTAGTGATAAGACAAGGGGTAATGGGTTAAAACTTAAACAGGGGAAGTTTAGATTGGATATATGGAGGAAGTTCTTTACTGTAAGGGTGGTGAGACACTGGAATGGGTTGCCCAAGGAAGTTGTGAATGCTCCATCCCTGGTGGTACTCAAGGCTGGGCTGGGCAGAGCCTTGGGTGACATGGTTTAGTGTGAGATGTCCCTGCCCATGGCAGGGGGGTTGGAACTAGATGATCTTAAGGTCCTTTCCAACCCTAACTATTCTGTGATTCTGTGATTCTGTGATTCTATGATTATACACATATATATACAAATGACAATATTCAGTCCAGTAATAACATCCAATACCATGTCCAAACTGAAAGTGTCTCTATGTGTCTACGTACAGAACATGGAAGTTTATATACATTATGTGTTGTTACATGTATTGCAACAACAGCTTGAACTCACAGTTCAGACAAGCTGTGTACATATAACTAGGCATATATAGTGTGTATTTCTATACTGATAATATTTGACACTTTGTCTAGTTCAGTGATGTCTTTGTTAAGGCTGGATCTAGTATTCTGAGTATATAACCATCTTTAAAACAAATATAATTTTTAAAATTACTTGCTTACAAAATGCTTTCTTTTCCTTTTCCAAATATAGCAATCCTCTTTTTTTGTCTCACATAGAGTGAAAATTTTCTGACATGCAAATGGCAAGAACAAGCCTTTGGCTAATTATAGGTCTGCTGTAAGAAAGATGGAACAGTTCTAAAGTTCAATGTCTTGAACCTCTTCAGGACTACACACAAAATATTTAATACCACTGTAAAATAAAAAGATAAATTTATATTTTTTTATTATTATTATTATTATTTAATGGGTGGAATGACCTAAAATATATTTCCACTTTTTTTTTTTTAACTTTGCAATACTTCCAAATTGTTTTTGCTTAACAGAATGTAATTTGATGTAGAAAATATGAAAGCTTAGTGGAATGCTCTAGTAGTCAAGCATATTATGGTATACAATTTTTATTAATTATAATTTCTCCAATTATCTTGGGATAACTCCCAAGCTTTGGTTCTTGTAAGAGGAGTTCTTGTTCCTGAATCATGATGATGGTCCTTTAAGAGCTTTTACCTTATTATGCCTTCCCTTTATATCCACACCTGTGAGATAGCCTAGGTAGTAAAGATAGATTCATATTCTGTGTAGTTTCACACACTGAGAATTCAGAGTATTTGCAGAAATTAAAGTTATTGCCAGTGTGTGTATTTATTCTGTTGAGATCTTCTAATGTTTCTTTTCTTCTCTAGTTGATTTTTCCCTTTTCTGTGTTTAATTGGGAGTGATGATACATAATAGCCACACTAAAATATACACCATTTGGTAACAGTGAAGTATTCTAGCCTCAGCCAGGCTGTAGTGTGGAAATGCAGGGTTTTGGGGTAGACAAGATTTCTTTTTTGTAAGGTGCAGAAATGAATGAGGGGTGCATTTATGTTTTACACCTTGGCCAAATAGTGGACTTCACTGCGATGTAACCTATTAAGTTGGAGAAGCTTTTCTGTGTAGCTGCCCTGCGGTGCTGAAAGTAAGTTATGAATGCTGTACTGTTTAAGAGCAGAAAGGTTTGCCTGGAAGAGAGCGGTATGCCTGGGCCCCCTGCTATTGAGAAGATGCCAGTCAGAAATGAAAACGTCTTTCATGAAGCTATAGTGAACTTCTCTGTGATACAGTACAATAATGCAAGGAATTTTTAGTCAAAACCTGTAGAAATAAGTATAATACCTTGGAAATTGCTAAGAAGTACTTGCTTATGAGGGACTATTTTAAGAGGTCACTGCCAAAAATATGTGTGATTTTGACACAGTTTTAGAAGTGACAGGATTGAGGAGTTTAAGCCATTTCCCCCACATACCCCCCCGCCCTTTGAGATCTCCAGTTTCTTTTGCCTTTTGGTTACAACTACAAAAGATGTCTTCTGAGAAAAATGCTTTCTGCATGACATCAGAATAAAGGAATGTTCCACACTATTCAGTATGTTTAAAAGTATTGGTTGACTGAAATAACATTACATTTAAAATTAATGCTGAAAAGAAGGCCAGTTAAGAGATAAAACAGAGCAGATAATGTTTTTGCAAACTTTTATCTTTAAGAAACGTTGTTTTATTGGACTTTGTAGAAATGTTTTCTTTAAAATAATAAAAATATGCTGTATGTAACAGCACAATAAAACAAAGAGAACTGCTGTTTTGTCGTGTGATGGAATGCATGTAGCCACAGGTAGACTGAAATGTTTGGAATCAGAAAGTAAAAGTAGATGCACATAGAAAAATTAATACATTAATATAGCTGTAGGAAATGTATTTGCTTTTTGTACAAAGTCTTAGGTTTTTTACTGTGTCAGTTGTTGCTTTTTATTTTGTCTGACTTCAATTGACTATTCATATAGTATTAATAAGAAAAGCTAATTATTCTCACAATTCATGCATTTAGAAAAGTGCATTATAGGAGTGCAAAATACGTTAGTGCTTCGACATTAGCCTTTACGTTATTCCTTGGCATACTATAACTTTCATTGGCATTTGAGATAGTCAAAGAAAGAATTGGAGAAAGAGTGTTTAAAAATAGAAAAAGAAACAGGTAAAGCTTAAGCAAATACTTTCTAGACAAAGTATACACAATAAACAGTATTGATACTAGTTATGGTTTTGAATTAAGAATTGTATCAATTATAAATGTAGGGGGCTCATTGTTCAGAATCATGAAAATGTTTATTTAATTACTGCTTCTAGTGTTAATGACTAGTTACCCATTACTGATTAGTGGAATCTTTTGCCTTGTTGCAGAGAAAAGGAGGTTTAAGGTGCACTTCAGTTCATAGGTGAGAAGGAAACCTAAGTTTACATGATCATGTAGTAGATGATTTCACATCAAACTATTGGTGCATTGATGTGAAAATCTACATGGATTTGTAGGGCAGAATAGAGGACCAAACCTTGGCCTTGAAAATGTGTGGTGGGAGGAATTTCACTCACACAGATGTCAGCCATATCCTTCACTGGAGGCATGGAAGAGTAGAAACTGGGCAAGCTGCCAGTCTCCGTCATAAGTGGGACATTCTTGCAGTGCAGCTTTGTTGAGTAGGTACTGGCCATATGCTGCAAGTGTCATCTAGGTTTTAGTGTTGGTTATATGAGTCCCCTTAAATTTAGATTTCAATTTAATAAACTAAAACCACTCTAGAGTCTGTAATCTGAGCAGAAGAATGAGGGCACATCCCCAAAGTAGCTCAAAGGAGAGGAAGCAAGGCTGTCAGAGCAGTAGGCTGCGGGAAGGTGCTTGCATCCTCTCCTAGAAAGAAGCTGCCTGCTCTGGACCTCTCTCACTCAGCACCCTCCGAGTAGGAGCCCCAGTGAGATCATAGAATCATAGAATCATAGAATAGTTAGGGTTGGAAAGGCCCTTAAGATCATCTAGTTCCAACCCCCCTGCCATGGGCAGGGGCACCTCCCACTAAACCATGCCATCCAAGGCTATGTCCAACCCTGCCTTGAATGCCGCCAGGGATGAAGCATTCTGAACCCAGTTGTCCAACAGCCCGAGTAATAGCAGAACTGCATCACTGAAGGGAACCAGGGAATTGCAGGATTTTTTTTCAGAAATTAAAGTTTCTATGTAGGTAGGCCCAGTTCCTTAGAGTAAACATTTGTGGAAAGAGCATGGGTATTTTTATCAAGCTTGTGGAAGAAGAAGGGAGAAACAGGAGAGAAGGAATTGCATGATAAGGGTTGCTACAATATTGCCAACTCTTATCTAATTATGAGCTAATGAGACTTGTTTTGCTTGAAATCCTCTAGCATCCTGTGCTTGTGTATTTCTTTTAGCTCCTTTTTAGTGAGACTGAAAGCATTATAGGATCAGAACCAAGAAGATTTCTATCTCAAAATGTATTAATGTATTGTTATTGGTGCTATTTTAATCATAGAATCATAGAATAGTTAGGGTTGGAAAGGACCTTAAGATCATCCAGTTCCAACCCCCCTGCCATGGGCAGGGACACCTCACACTAAACCATGCCATCCAAGGCTCTGTCCAACCCAGGCTTCAACACTGCCAGCAATGGAGCATTCACAACTTCCCTGGGCAACCCATTCCAGGGCCTCACCACCCTTACAGTAAAGAATTTCTTCCTCAGATCCAATCTAAACTTCCCCTGTTTAAGTTTTAACCCATTACCCCTTGTCCTCTCACCACAGTCCCTAATGAAGAGTCCCTCCCCAGCATCCCTATAGGCCCCCTTCAGGTATTGGAAGGCTGCTCTGAGGTCTCCACGCAGCCTTCTCTTCTCCAGGCTGAACAGCCCAAATTTTCTCATCCTGTCTTCATATGGGAGGTGCTCCATTCCCCTGATCATCCTCGTGGCCCTCCTCTGCACTTGTTCTAACAGTTCCATGTCCTTTTTATGTTGAGGACACCAGAACTGCACACAATACTCCAAGTGAAGTCTCACGAGAGCAGAGTAGAGGGGCAGGATCACCTCCCTCGACCTGCTGGTCACACTCCTTTTGATGCAGCCCAGGATATGGTTGGCTTTCTGGGCTGCAAGCGCACACTGCCGACTCATGTTCATTTTCTCATCGACCAACGCCCCCAAGTTGTTCTCTTCAGGGCTGCTCTGAATCTCTTCCCTGCCTAACCTGTAGCTGTGCCTGGCATTGCTCCGACCCAGGTGTAGGACCTTGCACTTGTCATGGCTAAACTTCATCAGGTTGGCATCAGCCCACCTTACAAGCATGTCAGGGTCCCTCTGGGTGGCATTCCTTCCCTCCAACATATCAACCGAAGCACACAGCTTGGTGTCATCGGCAAACTTGCTGAGGGTGAACTCAATCCCACTGTCCATGTCACCAACAAAGATATTGAACAAGACCGGCCCCAACACCTGTCCCTGAGGGGCACCACTCGGTACTGGTCTCCAGCTGGACATTGAGCCATTGAGCACTGTTTGCGTGCGGCCATCCAGCCAGTTCTTTATCCACCGAGTAGTCCACCTATCAAATTGATGTCTCTCCAACTTAGAGAGAAGGATGTCATGTGAGACAGTGTCAAAGGCTTTACATAAGTCCAGGTGGATGACATCAACTGCTCTACCCCTGTCCATCAGTTCCATAGCCCCTTCATAGAAGGCCACCAGATTGGTCAGGCAGGATTTCCCCTTAGTGAAGCCATGCTGGCTGTCACCAAGCACCTTGTTGGTTTTTATGTGCCTCAGCATGCCTTCCAGGAGAATCCGCTCCAAGATTTTGCCAGGAACAGAGGTGAGACTGACTGGTCTGTAATTTCCGGCTCATCCATTTTCCCCTTCTTAAAAATGGGGGTTATATTTCCCTTTTTTCGGTCATCGGGAACTTCACCTGACTGCCATGATTTTTCAAATATGATGGACAGTGGCTTAGCAACTTCATTTGCCAGCTCCTTCAGGACCCGTGGATGGATTTCATCCGGTCCCATGGACTTGTATACATTCAGGTTCCTAAGGTGGTCTTGAACCAGATCCTCTCCTACAGTGGGCCCAGGGTCTTCATTCTCACTGTCCCTGCTCTTTGAATATGAATTTTATGAGATTTTTATTGGTGTGGTTGTCAGCCCTTCTACACTGGGTACCTTTTCAATGGATCCATACAATGTCTCACACCAAAGGAGACACCACCCATTTTCACATCTTGCAGCATGAAAAGCATTACAGTGCGTGAGAAGCAGAACAGAGAAAGGGGTCATACTGTTCTCTGTATAGACTCTCTGAAGCAAGTCACATCTGCGCAATGGAATATTTCAGGTAGAAGAGTTTTGCTGTCTTTTTCTTTTACCATTGACTGTACTGAATAATGAAGTTACATTTGATACAGTCATAGGGTTATGTGGGGAGATACCTAGAATATACTTGAGGTGAAAAAAGGAAGGAAAAAAATTATATTGTTAATTTTAACTTTGCATTTTGGAAATAAATACTAAAGTAGTGAGGATAGCACCATTAGGCAGACAGCAGGTGGGCCCAGCAGCAGGAGGGAAATGATACTTGCTGCACCTGCTCTGCACACTTTAAAAAAAAAAAAGAAAAGGAAAAAAATTTGGTAATTCCTGCACAACATCTATTTTTACTTTTATTCTGGTATTTCATTTCTGTATTTTCTTAGTTTATGTTAGAATATGTGGGAGGGAGATCTTGAGATTTTAGACCACTTCATGCTGTGTAGATTTATATGTATACATACATTCTTACATGTAACAGTATGCTACCTGAGCTGTAGTGAAATGCTAATAACGGTAATAAATTAAACCTCTCTTTTATTTTCCTGATGGAAATAGTCCATTACTATTATCCTCATTTTACAAGTGGACAAAAACTAAGTACAAAAAGAGGTCAGTATCAAGTCATTGCTTAACTGTAAACATAATTTATAGGTCATAGCTCAATTGGGTAGAGAATGGAGCCAATACATAAAAATGGCTTTAGTTTTCTTTCGTTCTCTTGCTTCTCTGCTGGATCAGTAACACTGTATTTCACTGAAGAATCTGCTCTCTGATCTAATTTCAGTCAGATTGGAAACATCTGCAGAAGTCAGAAACTGCATTAGATATCAGCGTGGCAAAAGAAGTGGCTAAGCCTGGCCCTATTTTTCTTGTACAACAAGCACCAAAGACAAAGCATGCAAGCTCTAAGTTGGATATGTGGTGCAGCAGGATCAGCTGTAACTAGTCAAGGCAAGATTGCCCAATTAAGTCATTATTAGGGCCATTGTATACTGAGCATATGTTGCAAAGCAGCTGGATTTTGCAAGTAGATTTGGCTCCAGCTTGCTGGCTCCTAGAGTTGAGTATGAGCTGTTAGAGGATGTTTCTAGGGAGATGGTTGGTCTAAAAAAGTGCATTCAGGATTAAGATCACTGGTGTTCCTGGCTTCTATTCTTCAGTCTACTACAACTCATTCCAAATGACCTTAGGTAAGTCACTTTGCTTTATTTCTCTCAGCTTCCTCCTTGGTGGAATTTTGCATCATTGCCTCACACAGGCGCTACAAACATTACTTGGGTAGTGCTTTGCTTTGACCATATGAATTGTCATGAAATCTAATGGTTCTGTTTGTCTTATTAGACTGTAATATCTTCCTCAGAAGTTCTCTGCTACAGAATATAGCACATACAGGAATTTTTAACTTGACATTAGAGCTAAGATGCGTGGAGAAAAGAGTACTGAATAAATTAGGCAGGAATGAGAATTCACTGTCTAGTTTGTCTCCTTGTGGTTGTGATTGTTGAGAAAAGTGTATTTCTGCCTTCAGAAGTTCTGTTCAAGATGTCAGTAACACCTATTTGAAACTCAAGCAGTTTATGTTACTTGATTCAAAATTATGTTCCTTAACAAGGGTGATTTTGTAGTGTAAGGGCTTATTTCTGCAAATGTTCCAAGATGCAGTCTGTAAGTATAGCATGAAAAGTCCAGTTACTATGACTAGTGATAAGAGCTGCAAGACTGGGTTGTATATGGTAGGAATTATTTCACTCCTATCATAGAATGGTTAGGACTGTAAAGGACCTTAAGATCATATAGTTCCACCTCCCCTGCTGTGGCCAGGGATGCCTCACACTAGATACATCACCCAAGGCTCTGTCTCACCAGGCCTTGAACGCTGCCAGGGATGGAGCATTTACTGCTTCTGTGGGCAGCCCATTCCAGTGCCTCACCACACGCACCCTCAGTAAAGAACTTCTTCATTATATCTAACCTGAATTTCCTCTGTTTAAGTTTGAGCCCATTACCCCTTATCGTATTGCTACAGTCCCTGATGAAGAGTCCCTCTCTGGCATCCTTGTGTAGGCTTCCTTCAGATACTGGAAGGGTCTCCATGCAGCCTTCTCTTCTCCAGGCTCAGCAGTCTCAACTTTGTTAGCCTGCCTTTGTGTAGGACATGCTCAAGCCCCCTTATCCTCATGGCCCTCCTCTGGACTTGCTCCAATAAATCCATGTCCTTATGTTGAGGACACCAGAACTGCACACAGTACTCCAAGTGGGGTCTTATGAGACTGGAGTAGAGGGCCATGGTCACCTCCTTTGACCTTCTGGTCAGGCTTCTTTTGATGCAGCCCAGCATATTATTGGCTTTCTGGTCTGTGAGTGTACACTGCTGGCTCATGTTCAGTTTCTCATCAGCCAGCACTCCCAGGTCCTTCTCCACAGGGCTGCTCTGAATCTCTTCTCTGCCCAGTCTGAATTGAGCAGTTATGTTCTTCACTGGCCACCAGTGATTCAACATTTCTGTGATGAAATGAATTTTACATTTACTCAAAATCCTGGTTATCAAGGCTTGAACTTGATCATAGCTCTTTAGAAGTAGTGTAGATGCTACTTTTCTGTTTAATCCTTGCCTTATTCTGAAAGAGGTGAAGAATCACTGAAGAACTGACCATAGCAAATAGACTGTTGTCTTAGACCTGTGATACTTTCAGACAAGACAATCAACTATTTCTTACTAGGGCAGTACAGAAGCCTTTAGTTTAGCAGTAAACTGCAGTTGGCTTGAAATGAGAATTATAGATAGCTTGATTTAGTAGATTAACTAGGTGCTGTATTATTCCTTAAATGAGAGCTCCCACAGATTATTTTCCAAATGTATGAAGTATGTTTTATATGGTTGGTCAATCACTGTGAGTATATTGATTACAGAGCGCATTCTACCTGCAAAAATGGTGGCTCTCATCCACCTTAAGAGAACTTTTTATGAGATGGATTACATAAATAACTAAACTTTTTTTGAGGAAGATCCCCTTTATTTCTGAAGTATGTACTGTATGTTTAATTAAGCTGTTGCTGTCAGATTACTTGGTAAATCAATCCAGATATCTGAAAGAGAAACTGAACCATGTGTCCATAGAAAGAAAGCATTAAAAAAAAAAATCCATGCAAATCACAGAATCACAGAATAGTAAGGGCTGGAAAGGACCTCAAGATCATCAAGTTCCAACCCCCCCGCCATGGGCAGGGACACCTCCCACTAAACCATGCCATCCAAGGCTATGTCCAACCCCACCTACGCCGCCAATTAACATTTTATACATGGTTTTGAAGAGAAACTTTATGTTAGGTGGCAAAGCTGTTATCTCTAATGTGAAATTAGGACAATTAATTCCAACAAGATACTTAGAAATTTGTTCCTTTTATTAGTCATTTATAACTGTAAGACATCTTTGCATCTTGAAATACTGCAAGCTGTATGTAGGGCAGAGGTGTTGTGTGTTGTGGTTTTTGTGACACACACCCCCCCCAGTGGAAAATAAATATGTAATTGAGTAGGTATAAAGCTTTATTGCAGCACATACAGTAGTGTAATTACAAAAGACAGGCAGGCTACTGCAGATAGGCTGTTGTTTGGCTCTTTTGCACTTCAGCAAGAGAAAATTTCCTCTTCCCTTTAGTATAGATTCTCTTTCAGAAGGTGACAATCATTATATTCAAGTGTGAAGAAAGCGTAGCTGCCCTGACTTTAGCTGTTCATTGCCTGTGAAGTTCTAATCACTGAGTCAGCTGAAGTCCTATTTCTTCTCAGGTCAGGTGGTAATCAGAATGAAAGCTTGTATAACCTGGTCTGCTTACTCAGACACCTTCCTTATGAGAAAGAGAAGTGGAGAGCACTGGCCTGGAACTGGGAGTGGGGTGATTTGGGGTTGGGTTTCTTGTTTGTTTGTTTTTTGTTGTTGTTTTGTTTTTGTTTGGCTTTTTTTTTTTTGTTTGTTTTTTTTTTGTTTTTTTTTTTTTTTTTGTTTTTGTTTTTTTTTTTGAGATAGGCCTGATTCTAGTCTGTATTTAGGTTAATTTTGTTTATTGGCACAGGTCTTATAAGATAAACATGCTACTGTAGCCAGTTATCCAGTTGCATGTCCCCCTCTTTAATTTCTTCTTCAGAACTTGCCATGAGACTGTATGTACATAGTTTCCGGATCTTGATTTTTATTTTTTGATTTTTTTAAATACTTGACCTTTTAGGATATATGTCCTGAATTATCTGTAATATATATTTATATTTTTTTCTCCTAGCTATATTAAGTCTTTAAAAATTGTGTGATCTTTATCCTCTTTCTGAAAATATATGTATATATTTATTTTGGTTTTATTTTAGCTGTTGAAGAAATTCAGTTTGTATACTGCAAAACTAACATTATGTATATATAAAAAAAAAAAAGCTTGTGGTGGCATTCTGAAATTCTTTAAAGGAGGCTGTGATTCCCATTTCTGAATCTGTAAACCTTCAGTCTTCTAATAGGCCACAAGCACAGCCACATAGTGTTTATAATAGCCAGTAACTGTTTAAGAGTATCACACAAACTGCAGATCACTGATGACCACACAACTAGGGAGCTAAGAAACTTGTTTGTATGGTTCTCTCCATGTTATTGCAATGCTTCATCTTTGTAAATTCGTTTCATCACTGGAAATCTTTGTGCAGTTTAGGTTCAGGGATTGATAATAAGGCTTTTTGTGTTTTATAACAAAAGCATCTGAGGAAAGATTGAGAAAGTAATTGCTTCTTTTTGGGTAGTCATCAAAATACATGATTCTGTAGCTGAAAGAGGAGTCTGGTGTGCTATCTGTGCTGCACACTGAGGACTAAATGCTTTCTATCTTGCACAATAGTAATGACGAGTAATTGAGGAGCTCTGCAGGATACAGAGGAAGTTTTAATTTGTGTGCTAAAGACTGATGAAAAGACATGTATCGTACTTCTCTTTGTTGCCTTTTTTTTTTTTTTGGTGTGTTTTTTTTTTTTTTTTTTTTTTTTTGCCACCCCTGTGGGTTTTCTGCTTGCTGTGGGTCCATGAAGGTAGACTTATGGAAAGGAGGCTGATCTTGCTTATTTCTTCAGTCTCCCTTTCCTGCTGCCTTTCTGCTCTGTTCGTCTTCTGCTAATGCTGACAAAACTTGTTGCAGATACTGGGTTGAGCTGACTTGCTTTGTGTCATATACCATAGGTTAAGTAATTCTTAAATCCATAAGCAGCAGTTGAAAGTTGAAGAAGTTGCTTTAACTCTGTGATAACATGTCATAGTGCTGTTTATAGCATAGCATTATAAAAGTAATAGTTACATGTGGGTCATATTAGCCTTCAACCAATAAAATACTTAGACATATGCTTTAACTCTAATCTAGTGAGTAATTCCATTGACCCCAATGCACTGCTCACCTACTAACAGAGGGTTTAAGTGCTTTTCCATACTGAAGTCTTTATCAGTAATCTGCATATTGCATATGTGTATTGCTGGGATGCACAGGATATTTACGTGGTGAATTATTCCTTTATATTTGGTAGGATTGAATAGTATTTTTGTATCTGTCTTCTCTATTCATTTTTCACATGTTAATGACATTCATCTTGTTTATCCGTGGCATTTTTAATGTGCCCATCACCAGAGTGTCTGCCTTTCTCTTCTGTAAAATAAATGCCTCTCAAGAAGAGATAGGAATGGTAATGCATGTGGAATTATTTAAAAAAACAGCACCAAAAACAAACAAAAAAACAACAACAAAAAAAGGTTGTTACTGAAAGGTAGTAGTCTTCCTTCCCCCACTCTGATACTTATTTTTCTCAGTGACAAAATCTGCAGCAGAAAGCACTGAGCAACAAGTTTATCAATTTGAACAGGCCAACTGCACAACTAAATGTATGTGAAACTTAACAAATCCCTTGGGGAAGCTGACTGTAAGAATTTCCTAGTCTGTGTCAAGTTACTGAGGTGTGACATGGTGGATTGAACTTAATGCCGTAGGCAAGCACAGTCAAATAGAGTTTAAGATTTTGCTGTGTCCATGAAGAGATCTGCTGGTCGTTGTCTAAATTAAGCTTTCAGAAAAGAATATAACACTATCATGAGTTCTTTCCCTTGAATATTTTGGCAGGTTATTCTGGTTTAAAAGAAATCCAAGTAGGATTTCCTCTGTGTAAGCTTCATAGGAGTTGCAAAAAGATTGAAGAGTTTGTCCTTTTACAAGGAACAGCAAAATACTGGAACAGGAATTTTCCGTTATGTAGTGCTGTCTGTTTTAAAGGCATAGCATCCAAAACCAAGGATCCCCACATGCATGGGAACTGAGTGCTATGGCACTGTCGGTGTTGCTGAAGCTAAGACTGAAGAACTGCGCACTTGGCCTGGGTTTCTCACCACCTCCTTTCTTGCTTGCATCTCTGTGAAGGGGAAATAGATCCTGGTGACTAGTCTGGCTTTAATGACCTTTATGACCCTATGATGCCTAGCTTGAAAAAGGCAGCAGCATCCTCTTACAAAGAGTCTGCATACATACTACAGAGTTTAAATGAGATCTGTCAGTGACAGCAGTGCCTTCATTTTACAGTGCTGAAGCCACCACTTGCTATGTACATGCCAAGAGTTGAAAAGCTACCAGGAGGGAGAGGAAAAGTGTGGACACCCAAGTGCCATAGACAAATCCAGACAAATAAGCTTAAGAGCTTTTGGAGTATTTTGGTTTTTTTTGAGCAGAGGTGTGCTGGCATCCTGGAGAGCTGGAGTTTTTAATAAACTGTCTGCGGCACAGCTCCAGCTGTAGATGATGCAGCTGCAAGCGTAGCCTTGCTTTATGCCTGGCATGTAACTTGGAGCAAAACAGCAGCTGCTAGAGCTGGGCCCCAAGTAGAGGGGCAGGATTTGAGTTGCCTTGGTCATAGCCCATGGTGGTGGCAAGGTGAAGGGGGGCTTCAGAGTTAAGTCACCTCTCTTCTTCAAAAGAGGCTGGAAACATAGATTTCACTGTGTGCTGTTCACCTTCAGTTCTCATTGGGATCTCCAGCACCATTTCTTCTCTTCTGTGTACACACACAGCTGTAAGTGACGTTAGGACTTCTTGCATTCTACAAAACACCCAACTTCTTGAGTCACTGCAGTGTAAATAGCATATTTACAAGGTGGCCTGCATGTAAACCACAGGAAACGCCGTAATTGTTTCATAATCTGGGGCAAGCATTAATTGGCTGTGGAGTGTTTTCACTCCACACACACACCCCTGGAGCATCCTGAGATTTGGACTTGAGCAGTTGTTTTACTGTTCTCTGACTTCTTGGGTATTTTGGTTTTTAACTTGTTATTGGTTTTTTATTTTATTTTTTTTAATTCCTTTGTTCATCTGAATTGGCTAGATGGCAGTTTGGCTTAATGCCTGGTAAAAATTAGGCAGGGAACATTAAGCTAATATATACTACTTGGATTATTTAGAGGTGATATGGGGCTGAGGTGCCACTGCCTATTTTTCAACTCTATTTAGATCATAATATTCCTTTAGCTCTTTGCATTGCCAATATCGATGGTGATCTTGGCTGTAGGATGAGCTGATGCCCTTTTCTCATTTGTTACTCCAGAACCTCCAGCAATTAACTAGTGTCAAATACATATAATGGGATATAAGAATGCTGCTGACCTTTCCAGCTGAGTGAAATGTTTACATCAAATTACTACTAATTTCAGTTGGATGACAGGAATTGATGAGTATACTTCTCATGCTACCCTAGACAAACCGTTGGTTAAGTGTTGGACTTGAGTGCCTGGGCCTGCCTAGCCATTGATGCTACCTCAGAATTTGTGGTTCCAGAGAGATGAGATGCTGCTCCAAACCCTATAGGGGGTTAGTAATGTGAGTTTGTGCATTTTATCTGTTGCCTGTTGCTCAGAGCAAGCAGTAGTCTGCCAGCACAGTGACCAAAGCCGAGAGCTAATTACCAGAATTCATTAGCAAAGCCTCACTTCCTGGATGATTTGAGTTGATTAGTAGGCACTTTGTTCTATCACCTTTTTTGGCTGAGCATTCATTTAGAGGTTTCAGACTCTGAAGACTTACTGGATTTACATGTAGCACTTACCCAGCAGGGAGAAAAAATTGAAATCTAATGCAACCTGTTGCTTTTCATGTAGACTTTGGGATTTGGTGCAAGGGTTAATGGGAAGGTGACTTTTTAACTCTAAATAGTGAAATATTTTCTTTTTCCTCCTGTGCTTTCCTTGTGAGCCCATAGTTTAGTGGGAGGTGTCCCTGTCCATGGCAGGGGGTTTGCAACTAGATGATCTTAAGGTCCTTTCCAGCCCTAACTATTCTATGACTCTACCTTGTTATATCAACTGATTACAGCTGACCACTTTCAAAGAACATTATAGTAATTTACTTTTCAAATGCTAATAACACTGCAGTAAGTTGTACATCTTTCTGAAGAGGAGTGGAAGCTATGCAAGTTTTCTGTGGGACTGAGAAAACATGTACATTGACATAAGCCATTATTTTTCAAGTACGGAGGGGGTGGGGGGGGAAAGCTACTCCTCGTCTGCTACAAATATGTGACTGAGAATGGCCGGCTTTCTATTTCTTTATGTATTTTAGTAGACAATGGTATGTAGTAGGAGACTGCAAGTCATGAGCCTGTAGAAGGTCCCAGTTAAATTGGTGGTTTTACCAGTTGCACTAGACCCTGTACTTGCAGATTTTGAGCAGGGTTTAGCGACTGTTCCTCCTATTTGTGGTTTTAAAGTTTGCCTGTCCCTTTTTGTATGTTTGGACTGAAGCGTTGCTCAGTCCGCCTGTCTGTGTACAAATAAAACCCATAATATATAGCAAAATTTTGTTGATATCTTATTCAAGCTAATATGAATTACAGGCAAGGTCAGCTTTTCCCAGATTGTTTCCCGAGGACACAATGCTTTAATTTTTGCCCCCCCCCCCCCCCTTTTTTTTTTTCCTGCTTCTTAGTCAGTGAAAAAACTAAAAAAGGTTAGAATAAGAAGTATGCTTTTGAAGAAAGGCTAAAAATCCTACCTTTCCTTCCAGAGTGATACTTTTGGGGTGAGGGGGAAACACATGCAGTATTGGTGGATTTGATTCTAAGTACTGAGCTGGGAAGGAAACAACTTGATGTGGGGAATGCATCCTTCTTAAATGCACATTAAAAGGGATCTATAACCTTTGAAGTACAGGAGTGCAATATTGAAGATAAATAGATGCATTAGATAAGAAATGAGCAAGCAGTGGGGTTATTTTCTTCAGCAAGGTGTGTTAGTGTATGTATAAACATATAGGTAGTTCCAATGACAAATTATGCATGTGCTTACACATAATGTGTAAATTACTTATTACCTGATTCACTTAATCTGATGTTAGTTACTTGAATACCCTTGAAAAGATGCTGGGAATTCAGTTTTCTGGCTGGCTAGATTTGTTTGAAAACAGTCAAATACTCTTGATTTTTCTGATTGTCACCTTTTTTTTGTTGTTCTTAAAACCTTCTTTCACCAATTTTTGGTATGAGTACAGTAAGACAGGAAAGGAAGAGTTACTGCAGTGCTAAGTTTTATTGTCATATACAGGTATTGCCTCATCTTTAATACCTCAAAAGAAAAGAGTTCAAATCTCATCAGTATTGGTAGACTTAGGTGTTTGACATTAGGGCTGGACTGCATTTTTTTGAGGTCCGATGTATATGGTGTTTTGCCTTGGGCTCTCATTATTTACTACTGCAAGGACTATTGGCTGTCAGATAATTCTGTAGTGTGAGTTACTGTATTTCAATAAAGCTGTGGCCTTGGCCTTTAATCTGGTTACCAGAGAGCTATGTTTTCTGTCTCTGTAGCCCAGAGTGGCATTTACAATGTAACAAATGTTTTAAAGATGTACTTTCTTCTAGCACGTAAGAATGTTGTTCCAACTTAGTGTTTCTTTGGTAAAAGAAGCACGCATCTTCAAATACTTGATTTCTAATATGAATGAGTAACCTGACTAGCCTTATACCTTAACAGTGTCCTGGCTTTAAGGAAAAGGTTTTCCATTGCGCTGGAAAGACTTGACAGTGTTCTTTCCATAGTGAGTTTTGCCCAGAGGAAACTAGCCAAAGTTGTTGAAAAAACTAATGTTTCAGTAAATTGGGATATATTATGCTTTCAAACTTTGAAGTTTATTTCTAGTAACAAGAGCAATTATGTAACATCATGATATATTAATATTTAGTTGTAACTGAAATATCACAAAAATATATGCAAAATCATAGAATCATAGAATAGTTAGTGTTGGAAAGGACGAAAAGGTACATTTAATTTCTTAATTTTCAATCTTAATAATAATATTTCTATTAAAATTCAGTACCTGCAGCACTAGCATGTGGAGGTCTAAACTGTCTTTAAACCTTTCTTAGTTGTGAGGTTCTGCTAGAGCCCTCTGACATGGTGAAGGGGTGTGCCAGATGCAAAGCTTGCTCTAAGTTGAAACTAAATAAACACAAAGATGGGGGGGCCTGGAAACTGGCATGAGATAGCTCTGCCTTCCATCCATTGATAAACAGATCTGGTGGGCTTCCCACTGATAAAGATGAGGCAAAAGTCTGTTGTGTCCCTGACTGCTGGTAGCGAGGCTTTAGTTTCAGTTATTATGTGCAATATATCCTACCAGGCTTTGCTATGCTTTCGCTGCCCGTCTCATCATCAATATTATTCTGTTAAAATTGACTGGTTATATAATTTGTTAACATTTAGAGCACTGGTAAATGGAAACTTTTGCCAAACTTGGATTTTAAGCATTTCAGAAGTTTGCACAGCAATGTGCTCCATCTAATCTAGTGTGCAACTGACATACAAAATAATGTTGTTATGAACCAGCTAATTTATTTTCTGCTAATTGGCAATAAATAACAAATACTAATTAATTTCAGATTTTTCTCATCATGAATTATCTGTGAACATTTTCCCAAACATGGTAGCTATTCTAAAGTTTCAATCAAACTTGAAGTAAATTTATTTCTTGCTGATTTGGGAAGTGCTACTTGTGAGACTAGTTAGAATGTGCAATTTTAGCTTTTTCTATTTGATTCATAACCATTTTTATTCCCCAATTTAATTGATGCAATTTTAAAATTGGCTATCCCAAATATTAGTGGTTATGGACTCTGCAGTAGGCAAAGCAATTCTGTGTTTCTTTGCACAATTTTCTTAGTTTGCCAGAGCTCTGGTAGAAATCAAGCATATGGGAATATGACAGAATTAAAGCTGGAAAACCACTGAAGTGAACAGTTTCACTTTCTGCAGCTTGGGAACAGAAATGTATGAAAAAGAAATGGCTGCATGTGAAGTACTCTATGGATGAGGATAATCTATTCTATGCACTTTCCTAAATATGTTACCTTCCCAAGAACTTCTGCGTATTTGTCCCTTGTCTGTCCTTTTTCCTTCCAAGTTAACATCTATAAACTGCTTAATCCTCTCTCAACATGTGCATGTAACTTCCACTGACACTAATGGTAATTACTTATACTTAGTGCCAAAGAAACAGGACCTCTCTTAAGGTACAGTTAATTTCATTTGCATGAAGTCATGTAATTGACAGGTCCAAAAATCCACTACTGCAATCTAGGACCAAAGTTTTGAGGCTGTATGCAATGTTTAAATAGCTTTTCATGTCATTCCTCCAGTTGCTTGGCCTTGTTTGCCTATATTTAGCATTTCCATGGCTACCATTTGGCTGATTTTCAGGTTTCTGATTAATTTTCCTGTTGCTTTTTTGTCTGTCAGATAGGAGTTTGCGCTGCTTTCAGAAGATGTAATATATCTTATGATTAAGACAGTAGGCTTCAAGAAAGTGCACTTCATTAAACTCAGAGAATTGATAGGTAGCTTTCTTTAGCAAGCAAGTGCATTGGCCGAGTGATGTGAAGGCGGTTGACAGTTCTTTAGAGAAACATTCATAAGGACTGAAACACTACCTTTACTAGTACAAAGAAAGGAAGTTTAACACAAGTGCTGATACAGTAATTGCATTCTCTTTATGTATATACTGTGGCATCAGTGTAGCATGTAAGTGTAAACTGAAAGTGTATCAGGTGGGTGTGTTTTGGCATGAGTTTGGACTTTATTTTGCCCGAAGCAAAAGTCTGTAAGACTTCAAATTATGGCGCAACATGACTAGAGGATCCTTCTATCTATGTTTCCCTTGTTTTCTGTGATGGTGAAATCCTAAAGGGTGCTTGTGCATCTGAGCATCTGCTCCTTTTTCTGTTTGGCTATACCTTATTTGTCTTATGATATGTTTTCTGTTTGGATATAATGTATTTGTCTTATGAAACATTGTGCTCAGATTATTTAGAGTAGACACAAACAAAACTGTTTTGATTTGGGAGAATGTTGAATATTTATAAAGATCCTTGGAAGTGAATTACAAATATTTGCTGTTAGATATAAATTGGTTCTCTGGTTTACTACTGTGTGAGGCTTTTGGAAAAGATTAAATAAAGCTCAGGACTACTGAATCATGGAATTCAAATGTGGAAAGACCAGTTAAATCATCCAATCTTTCTGCCTATATACAGTGAATTTCCACAGTTCATGTTCTAGCTTTCTGCTTTCTTCTAGTATAAAACATCAAAAGCTAGTGGGCTTCTACCATCTACCCAGTGAGACTGTTCTATGACCTAATATACTTTGCTTTGAGGAAGATTTTCACAATGATGCATATATTAATTCTTTAACCTCATCCTAGTATTTCTCATTGGTCCTTTATGGTTCCAGTTAAATGGATACAAGTTTTCCAGTTGTAATTAGAGCTTAAGTGGTCCTTTGCAACTATAGCATGATGTTCCTGTAGATCAATGGAGAATCCATACATACTTGCTTAGACTTTTGGTGGTATTGCATCTCATGAACTGACTGCTGTGAGTGCTAATTGGTCTTCAGCTTTGCATCACTAGAGGGTGAGTGCCTGGAACAGACAGTTTGTCGTGGTTTAAGCCTCTCAGCTGTGCAGTTTTGCTCACTCACTCCCCCCTCTTTCTTCCCCCCACTCCCAGAGGGATGGGAAGGAGAATCAAAAGAATGCAACTCCCACAGGTTGAGATAAGAACAGTTTAGTAACTAAAGTGTAATACAAACCACTACTGCTGCCACCAATAATGATAATTACAAGGCAAATACAAGGGAAGAATACAATCACTCACCGCCTATACCCAGCCCGACCAAGCAGTGCACCCCCACCCTTCCGGGCATCTCCTCTCTGTTTTTTCCATCCTGTGCATGACGTTCTGTGGTATGGAATACCTCTTTGGTTAGTTTGGGTCAGGTGTCCTGTCTCTGCTTCCTCCTGGCTTCCCTTCCTTCCTGGCAGAGCATGGGACTCAGAAAGTCCTTGGTCAGACCAAAACATTACCAAGCAGTAACTGAAAACATTGGTGTTATCAGTGCTGCTCCCAGGCCGAAAGTCAAAAACACAGCACTGCACCAGCTACTAAGGAGGAGAAAAACAACTACTACTGCTGAACCCAGAATGCAGGTGATAGACAGAGTACCCCAGCAACAGTTTTCTCTTGCTGTCTTTATATACATCTTTTTAGGACACTCTGTATGGTATTGGACAGGATGCCAGAATTTTTGTGGTTAAAAACTGTATGCCTGCATATGCCCAAGCTAGAGGGAAGTCATTGACTGCAAATGTAGCCAGTTTATAAAAATGTGGGCAGATTTCTTTGCAAGTTCAGTTTTGAACCACTGAGAAGGCTGATCAGGACACAGATGTTGGTGTAGGAAATAAAGTCCATTCCTTCTTTATGTAAGAAAGGTGGGGTTTTTGGTTAGGAGAGTGCTCAATAATCAATGTGCATCTAAAAATAAAACTTGTTTGTCAAGCCACCTGAGTATTATAGGCAATAAGACAGCTTTTTGAGGACAGCTGAACAATAGTGATCAAAAGAAAGCTGAAGCAGTGCTGTCCAGAAAGATAAGTCACTGCAACCAGTCTGTATTTGTTTAGTGGCTACGAAACCGATACCTCTGGAAGTTATTTGAATGTGTTAAGTGGAAGGGTTAAAAGAATTTGAGCTGTAGCTCAATGGAGATTTGTAGAATAAAAACGGGTTTTGTATTTCTGCTGAATGCTTATGAAGTAAAAAACCTTAGACACCCGCTGCCTCTACATGCTAGTCCTGCACCCACATACCCCCTGCAACTTGCTCTACTTCCACAAAGCCTGAGAAACATAGGCGGGGATCCAGCAAATGCTGAATCTTTCAAAATTATCATGATTCCTTTATTTCAGAGGTGCTTTTTTTGTAAGCTGTCTCAGTGGCTTGAACACCCAATCTAGAAACAAAACTTTATGTGATCTTTTGGTAGAAACCACAATATTGATGATTTCCCCTACAGCCCCTTTTGATGCTGCCCTTTTATATCTTAAATTACATAGAATATTCACTGATAGAGAAGGCACGGCTTGGCAGAAGCAGTAAGAGCAGAGCACTAGGTCAGCCACTGATTTGAGTAACTGATGGATTTGACTCACTGTCGTCTGGATCATAGAATCATAGAATAGTTAGGGTTGGAAAGGACCTTAAGATCATCTAGTTCCACCCCCCCTGCCATGGGCAGGGACACCTCCCACTAAACCATGCCATCCAAGGCTATGTCCAACCCAGCCTTGAACACTACCAGCGATGGAGCATTCACAACTTCCCTGGGCAACCCATTCCAGTGTCTCACCACCCGTACAGTAAAGAATTTCTTCCTCATATCCAATCTAAACTTCCCCTGTTCAAGTTTGAACCCGTTACCCCTTGTCCTCTCACTGAGGTCCCTCCCAGCATCCCTGTTGGCCCCCTTCAGATATTGGAAGGCTGCTATGGGGTCTCCACACAGCCTTTTCTTCTGCAGGCTGAACAGCCCCAACTTTCTCATCCTATCTTCATACCTGGCTGTCACATCAGTTGTAGCTTCCTAACACTGGTCTTGCAACACGGTAGCTTAAAAGAAAAGCTGTAGTTGTACATTTTTTTAAGAGGAAAGAATGATGTGAAGTATAGTGCCATTAGTGATAGTTGCAATTGGTAATAATAGTCATAGGGTACAGGAAATAGTCTGACACATTCACTTGTGTTTGTCTAGTGCTGACAACCTGCAAGATGTAGCATGTTTGCTGGCCTCTACAGCATCAGTAGGGAAAGAGAGCTCGCTGCAGCTGTGCCCCTTGTATGAGACTCCCAAACACTAAACGGAGCATGGACTTTTGGCTCTTCTTTTTGTGAGGTGAATTATTATATAAGTAGCAGTGGACTATAAAGAAACAATCATTTTGGATTTAGTTGCATCCAAACAAAAAAGAAACTAAAAAATAAGAAAACAGAGCATGTTTCTACAGAAACCTACAGGAATTATTTTTAGTTTGTCTTCTACATAAAAATGCTAGAAAAGCAATGAAAATGTTCAAAGGGCGAGAGATGGTTTTTACTTGCAGAAGATGACAACTTATAGGGAGATGAAATTGGTGCTCTTACAAGTTGGAGAAATGAGATAGCAAGTGAAGAGCTGTTGTGGAGTGATCAAGGTTTGGTTTGGTGTGGGTTTTGATAGTATTGTTTTGTTTTTTTTTTAATTAAATATTGTAATTCTTGTGATGTGAATCTGTGTATATATATATAAAAAAAAGTTACTGCCACATAAGGCTAGTAAAAAGATGGGGGAAGACAGAATGTTGGTAGCTATAGACTGAAAAAAAAAAATCATTCTTTCTGCCCTTGTGGTATTATGTGCATGTAGAAGTAATTTAAAAAAAAAAATAAATCCAAAACATTAATTTGATCTCTGTAATAGTAACTGCTAGTTATGAGTACTAGGTGAGTGTACACATTATTATAACTATAATATGCCCACATGATTTCCTCTTTGCATGAGGAAAAACCTGAAACCCCCCCAAAAAACCCCAACCAAAACACATCTTACTTTATATGTGAGTATTTGGAATGTGATAAAGATTAGTCTATTAAACAGCACGTTATTGTTTATTCTGTTGAGACAATAAACCAGTTGAACTGTAAGAAAGGAAATTTGTTCTTTTTTGAGTGATGGAGCTGTTTTAAATTAGTAACCAGTAAGACTCAGCCTTTTAAAGGAAGGGATTTACTGATGGAAAATTGGTGTTTGTTTCCTCTATGCCATGTTAACTTTAAGAGTTAAATTGATTTCTTAGAATATCAGCAAGCCATGGTTAGAAGAAACTTCCCTCTCTACACCCATCTTATTTTGGCAAGTGAAGTGTTACTTGGGTGTCTACAACAGTAGTTCACATAACTGAAATTGTAATACTAGAATTGCTCATTAGATTATTTTGGTTGTAATTAGAAGTAGTTTACCCACTTTTTGAAAAATAATTCTGTCCTTTTTGTAAAGGACAAGTACCTTGTTGCTGTGTTCTCATGTCCTCCACTGTGTGTGTGTGTGTGCATGTGCAGCTTGTTTTCTTGTTTAGAGTTGAAGCCTGGAGTGTAATATCACATGTTAAATAGTGGCCAGTGTAACCAGCAGTGTTTTCTAAAATTTTTTTTTTTTTTTTTACTTTTTTTGTGGTGCTAGTTTAAATGATTCCACAGAGTACAGGACTGTAGACAAATAGGTCTTATTTTACTTAATTCATTTTGTAATAAATCAAGCATGTAAGGGAAATACGAGCATGCATGTTACTCTGACTGCATCTGTGAAACACCACTAACAGCACTGGCTTGCTATCAGTGGGATTGCAGAGGTGTAATTTGAGTATACTTAAGAAGTTGAATAGATGAAGCCAATAATGTCCCAGTGGTCCTTTGAATTTGGCCCCATGAAATTAATTTCCACCTCAGTTTGTATACAGAATAAATTAATTCATACAGACCCAGTACTGCTCTTCTATAATCTGTGTAATTGCTTGTTTATTCCAGCACCTGGTAGGTCTCTTTATCTCTGAACTTTTGTGCTCTGCAATATTAGCTTGTCTAAGGCTGTAAAATTAAAAGTTATTTAAGGATTTTATTGAGCTGAAGAGATTGCATTTTCCAGCCATAGAGGGTTTGTTTACTTAACAGTGTTTCAACCCCACCCAGTTGTAAGGCCAGCCCAAGCTGTTATCACACAATAGGACTTGGTGTTTGACCATAACCACACGTCTCACTCAACAGGCAATCAGCATTTTAATTAGTGATTAAAGGAAAGTCATTGTACTCTGGCTGCTTTATCACAATAGCCTAATAATTTTGTGTTGAATAAATAGATAATGCAAAAGGGAAACTTCCTCTCATAATATTGTTGTCATTAAGGGCTCTTTTATTCATTTGTGTATGTATTAAAACACATTATGTGAATAGAGGTAATTATAATTACTACAGGTTTTTGGCAGATTAGCTGGCATTTTTTTCATTGTAAACCTTTTCCTTTATAATGTCACTCCAAAATGAATGCAATATTTAAAAGTTCAGATGCAGCTAAGTAGTGGTGGCCCTAGCTCACCAAGGTGTGTGGATGAGAGTGATTGATTTGCTGTGTGCATGGCTGGAATTAGGTAACTTGCATCATGACTGTGATGTACTGTGTAATTGATGCAAGCCCTTTCATAGCTTTCTGAGATTGAAATCAATAATTATTTGGAGTGCAACAAATGTGATAAGCTGCTTTTTTTGTGTAAGCATTGGTCTAGCTCCAGTTTTAGTTTTGTAGAAGATTCTTCAGAAGGAACTGATGTACATTTTGGTGTGGTTTAAGAATTAGTTAAGAGGATACAAACGAGACATGGAAAACAATCCAATCTGAAGCTGAGTGCCCAGAGTTAACATATGCTCTTTATTATGAAAGGGGTGACACTTTATTCATTTTGTTTACTTACTACTACAGATATTCTTGATCTGCGTATCTCATATCATGATGCTTGTCATGACTTGGTATGAGGGTTTTCTGGTTTTTTGTTTGTTTTTTTTTTTTTTTATTCTTTTGAATAAAACCACTCTATTTGTAATGAACTTGACTGTTTCTAACTTGGATGTTATAGGACATGGTAGCTAAAGGGACACAGTCAAGTAGATTGCTTTAGGTACTTTGCCAAGGATTTATAAACCCGGTTTTGATTGCTTAGAACAGGGACTTTGGAGTGCACTGCAGTCTGTTTCCTGTGCTTGGTTTGCTAAGCTGTTACGTTCAGGGAGGTGTGAGGGCATGCACTTTCAGTAGTCCAATTGTTTCATGATGTGCTTTTGAAGTATTACAGCTCTTCTTTTTTAAGAGTCAACACCCACTCCATGCTCTCTTGATGCATTCTAAGTAATCCTCTCTGCTGGCAACTTGGACATGTTGAAGCAACAAGCTTACCCACACCTGATTTGATAAAAGGAGCTCTGAAATAGATGCAGTGGTAATTTATCACTAGATGTTTGTAAGTGATGTTAAACTATTTTGCACATTATGTACTTGAAAGTATCAGAAGCATTATGTGAACTGTTCAAGGGACAACTTCCATGTGCAGGTGTAATGTGTATTTTTTTTTTTTTTTTTTTTTTTTTTTTTTTTTTTGGACCATGGCCCCCAGTGCCCCTCACTGACCTAACAGGTGAAGTCCACCAAGACATTTAGACTTCTTTTTGTGCTGAAGTAGAACTGGTACTAATTTTCTCCTCCACCAGGTGATTTTTAGCAGGGTTGAGGCCTGAATTACTAACACATATGTTGCTTTATAGGCTTCTTGAAGTACCCATGCAAATACCTTAAATGCTCAGAGCAGAGGGAAAATTAAATATTTGATGGAAAGCCTGTGTGGCCAGCATGAGGGATGTGAACAGTAGTGGAGTCAGATCAGGCACACAAATTCTAGTTAGACTGGAGGTAGAAAAGGAGGTTCTTAGCTCCATCTGTATAGATTTAGAAATGTTGGGTTTCATTTACAGACTCTCTCAGCAACTGGAAGTGTTTCAGAACTTCCCTTCAGTAGGGAGAGAGCACAGGCTGCTTCCCTGTTTTGTTCCATGGTAACATGCGACTTTAATACATGTGTAAATAACTAATATACTATTATTTGTACTTCATTCTGCATAGTAGGATTTTTCAGGGAACAAAAAATTTCAACAAATCTGAGATTTTTATAAAATGTTTGTCTTTGAAACTTAAATAACATTTTAAATGTATTTGTAAGATATAGATTAATAGGTAAAACATATATAGAACAGATGAGATACTAGTGCTAAAAGTTGCTAACTGTGCCGTAATCCCTCTTCATCGTAGGTTTGTATTCCCAGCAACTGAATTATCTCTGCAAATGTTAAGTCCACATGTAGTGTGCTCCCATGATTATAGTGCTACTGAAATGTTACAATCCATATAACTGTATTTAACAATAATCATGAGTTAATTCACATGGCAGCATATTGAGTGTTTGGTAGATCACGTAGCAATGCCTTATAGCTGTCCAGTATAGAAAATTTTGGGTACAAACCTGAGTGTCAGTTGTCAGTTCTGACAAAACCTGGTCGATTAAAAGATGCCAGCTTTACTGTTACAGACATTAGCTCATGTATGGAAGTATACACATCCTAACTCAAATGCTTATTTTGCTGCTTCTGCAAATCTCCCCATCTGTTCTGTGTCAGATCTGACCAGAAATCTGCATGAGTGCCTGTTCAGAGAGAGCTCTCAGCTGCTGGTCTGTCAGCCTCCAAACCTCCTGTGATCTGGTCTCCTTCAAAGCTATAGACATACCATCACTGACAAGAAGCAATCTGGAGGTTTCAGGAAAAAGATTTGCCCATGGTAGTCACTTCAGATGGAAATGTTAGGAGATAAAACCAATTTGGTGGAGCTGTGGTACAATGTTAGCATTACGTTTGAATTCAAGAGTGGCCTCTGGCATCACTTTTGGAGCACATCTGTTTTCTTCAGTAGAAAGTGCTAGTTGACCTCCCCCCCCACCCGCTGCCACCTCCCCCTATGTGTAGTATTATAGTCTGGTTTAAGTTGACCCTGCCTTTTCAGATTGCTAGTGGAAAGGTTTTTCTGCCTTTTGCTGCTGGGGATGTTAGTGTTGCTGGCTGTTTACAACCATATCCTCTTTCCTTTTGTGAGACCTGATAAACTTAGATGTATTTGGCATGACAGGTCAGCTAAGCCATTTTTAATGAGAACATTCATAGGGAGAATGATGTTGGCCCATTTTGGTACAGATCCTGTTTGACAATGCGTAGGTCACCATTCCACAGCAACCGCATTGTGAGCTGAAAAGTCAAAGTGTGTAAGATCTCTACTAGAGTGTGCAGTTCCCTGAATCTCCACTGACTTTTTTTCCCCAGCACAGTAAATTATCATATGACAACTTATTCTTTTCAGTAGGTAGTTCATTTTCATATTGCTTAAAGGCTGAGAAATATCTCTGTGCTGCAGAAAGCAGCTGCACATCTGGGAGAGGTTTTAGTGTTGGTGGATTTACTTGCAGTCCGAGGCTCAGTTATCTCCCTCAGGTACAGTGTGACAAGCTTATTTTTGAAAGAAGAAAAAATAAATGGTATGACACTTGGCATGGTATTTGCAATGACCATTAGCCAGACTATTGCAGAATTGTGTATATTTCTTTGCTCCTTTTTTTTGGCTTGAGGTTTTGATGTAATAAGCAGTTTCTTCTGTAACACTACACAAATAAAGCAAAGTCTTCTCTACTGTCATCATTAAAAGTATACTAGCTGTATTAGATAATGTTATATGAGCATAATCAATATCTGTGAGAGCAAGACGGGCATTGCATCATGAAGTTTTTCTAACAATAGAATTGCAAAACCGGTTGTTTAGATGGATTTTCCAATAACTATTTTGTACCTTTAGTATTGTGATCACTTCTGGCAGATGGTAGTCAATATGAGACTCTTATAATACCTCTAAAATTGGTTTAAAAGTAACCTGATGCTTGTATCAAATACTATTATAATAGGTTTTAGCGTCATGGGTCAAATGTCACTCTCCATTCCTATCTGCTGAATGACATGTGCATGCGTGTGGAGGTTCATTGTTGTTTGATGTGTTATTTTGTTTGGTTTTGATGTGGTTTTCATTTGTGTGCATTTTTGTTTTGTTGGTTTTGTTTGGTTTTTATTTTTATGTATATATTTATTTGTTTTCATTCAGATATGACTTAGGGGTCCCTTAATTGGTGACCTCCTTCCTCTGCAAATACCAGAGAAGAGCAGGCTTGTAGAGTCCTGCTGTCCCTCCTTCCTGTTCTGATCTTTTGTAATGTTGCTCTCCCTATTGTGTATTCTTGCCAATATGCCAATCCATTCTGTAGAACCTGCCAGTTTGGAGTGAGATGTTCATTGTGATGTGGTCCGTGCCTTCCTTCCTAAATAGTAAATAGACAACTCCTAACTAGCTGACTTAAGTAATTCACACTGAGTTCCAGGTCTTATTTCTATTATGAAGTTGAACCATCCTAGTTGGTAGTGGCTTGGCTTGCTGTGAGGGAAGGGTATCAGTTGTGTGTGTTGTTGTGTGTTGTGTTTTTTTTTTTGTTTGTTTTTGTGGTTTTTTTTTTTTTTTTTTTTTTTTGTTTTTGTGGGGGTGGGCGGGGAGGATTTTTTTGTTTGTTTGTTTGTTTAGCCTCCTAGTCAGTTTTTGGTTTCTTTTTCTAGTGTACAATCACACTGACAGAAAAGCCATGGTAATTTTGGTACTGTAAGAAGGTAACTGCAGAAACATTTTGCAGTTAATGGAGTAAGATGTTGAGAACCCTTAAATTATGGAACTGTTAAAATTCTTTTTTAATAAGCGACATTATTGATACCCAGTTACAAGGCAGTGTATATTTCCATGCACAGTATTTTGTAGCAATCTCTACATATTAGCTGTTCAGAATCCTTCTGCAAACATGTAGATTTACAGTAGTGCTTTTCCACTGTAGTTATTAATGCAGCAACTACTTACCACTGGTGCTATTATCCAGAATTATCAACAGTTAATAAACGTGTTATCCTCCTAAGCTGAACTCTCACAGTGCACATTTTATTAATAAAAATACACCTATAAAGGCATAAAATATTAGCATACTCTTTACATTAACACAAGCATTCCTAGCCACTTGTCATAGAAAAATGTTATTCTCCAGCTTTAGGTTACTGCTTTTCTCAAAATTGGAAAACCTACTTGGTCTACTAACCACAACAGGAAAATATAGCTACATAGTCTAATGGAGCTGACATGATGGCTAGTTAGTTTTTCGTGTCAGAATGCCTCCTCCTAGACCTAGACACAAGTTAGTTTTACAATTTAATGTTTACAGCATAGAAAACAAAGTTGCTGGTTTCTTTATACACATGAATGGTTTAATCTGTATTTTTATTTTAATGAAATTGAAATTCTTGCATTCAGTCCGCTTAGTTTGGGTTAAACCAAAGCCTGAGGTCAGGAGCTTCCTTGTGTTAAACTGTAAGCATGTTGTCACTCTGGCTTCTCTGAAAATGCGTTTGTTGTCCCATAAATCCTGCAGTCAGTGTTAAAGTTCCTTCATTTGCAGTTTGCGGTTTTTGACATGCTGCAAATCTGGTAAGGTTTTATGGCATGCATTCCACACAAGCTTCTTCAACATTTATTTTCGGATCAGAATTGTCACTCTTCGATATATATATTGTATCTGTGTTTTCAGAAGCCTCTCTCTTTTATCATTTTACATACAAAGAGATCATGTCATGAATCCTCTGGCTAGGGTAACACTCAAGTTTTCTTAATTATTGTATAGTAAGCTGTCAAGTGGCATTATTTTTGGCAAGCAGTAATGCAACTGTCTTTCTAATTAAGTTTTATAACTTCATAGAGTTCATCTATATGGAAACTATCAACAAAGTCCACTCTTTCAGTTCTCAATTATTTTAATGCAACTTTATATGTCGATAGTCATACCTGGTGTAAGGTCTCTTAATTCATGGTATTTTCCGATGACAAGTGCACAATGTCACTTGGAGCCATATTATGGGTGTTTGTGGAGTAGATGGTGGGTCCACTTTTTTTAGCTAGTTTCATGCATGTATTTTCATGTAGCATTATTTCACTCAGGTGGTTAGTGTCTTCCGTTTCACTGATCAAAGCAGTGAGCTGCCCAGTGTTGGTGAGAAAACAGTACAGGGGTGAGAAATTAAAAAGTCCTCTATACATTGACTAGTTACTGAGTGTGTATGTGGGCATTGCATGGTTGACTTGCTGTGCATCTTTCATTCAGAACATGTCATTTCTTACAACCCATTTTTTGGTTCCTTTCATGTGCTATGTTATAAATACACCACTGCTGTAGGCCCTCTTAAAGCTGTACCAACCTTGTGCCAACTGTGCCTTCTCTTCAAGTGGTCTTAACTCTCTTTGTGAATTATATAGCCTTTCAAGTGTGCTTGATAAATGAAAGTCTGAAATGGTATTTGTACTGCAGCTTAAAAATATGCATATTTTAAAGCTATTCAGAAACAAGGAGTTGGACTTGCACTCTGGGTTTCAGCCATTCAACCAAAGACACAAAGATGATTGAATTCAGTCTTAAAATTAATAGAACTAAATTTATTGGTGAGCACAATCACACTCTGTGGCGATTGTTTTCAGTGCTGCTTTATTAAGTTATGTAATGGCATAGATTTAGAGACTATGTTAGAAGGCTTGTCAGTACCAAGTATATGGGTTTTCAAAAGGCAGAGATTTTTACCTAGATACCTCTGTAGCTTGTGATTTTTATTTAAATAGTTTGGAGGTTTTAGACTTAATACCATGCTTTTAAAAAAATGTTTTAAAATCTTGTTTTATTCCCCAAAGATTTGTTTTCCGCTATTGCGATTAGATGATGACAGCTAGCTGGCTTTTAAAATTGATCAGGAAGTATTTTGGCAGTCATTCAGTGTTGTAATAGCACTTTAATGGATATGAGCTATTCACCCAGATCAGACTCAATGTCAAAACAGGCGAAAATACAGCTGTCACTCTGGACAAGAAGTTACACATATGCAAGCAGCTGCTAATCATACTGGAAAGAAAGCTTTATAATAATGCTTTAAAGGTGCATGCATGTATATGCATACATACTGCTTCTGCATGTGTAGATACCTTGCAACAAACATCCCAGAGATGTTATTTTCTGGCCATAGGTGCTCTTAAGGTAGATAAGTGAAACACACACATTGACCTGTGAAGAAGTTATATTAAGGTCATTATGTGCTGGTGGGTTCCAAGGTTTTTTGAAGTAAGAATCTCTGAATGATGTGTTGCTATGACTGTGGTGTAGATTTTATGTTCTAACGAAACGATGACACTGTTGCAGGTCCTCATTTAGCGCACATGTTTTGCGGTTACTTTCAGTGGAATTTTGACCATGCAGATAGATCAAGAATATGACTGTAGAAATGCAGTGGCTTTTTAAAAAGCATTTTTCTGTCAGAAAAGTTAATAACTGCCTTAATGCTCATACATATGTTAGAATCTCATTTTTTGCCAGGGTACTTTGCTTTTCTCTGGGTGTGTGTCCTAAGGTTTAAGCTGGTCACATACGTGGTTTATTTTAAGACCCTTTGATGTCAGAGAGGTAATTGGATAATCTGTATGCGGATGGAAGCATTCATGCTTTCCTGTCATGACAAGCATGTGTAGTTATACATACATAGCAAGTGTTTGATATAAATGAGAACTATGACTTTATCATAGGATATGTTTCCCATCTAGAATTTTAGGATGGAGATGAGTAAATGCAGAGTACATAAATGCGTTGGTGTTTGGCTAAATGCTTGAGAAAGTCAAGAAGCAGTGAGATTGGGGAATGCCTTGTACCCCCTTTGACAATACAGTACCACAACCCTTGCTTAATAGAGGCTATTGCCAAATCTAATTGGATAGTGTACAGGTGATGATGTCCTTGCTTGGTTTTTCAAGTCTTGTTTGCATTACTGAGTCCTGTGGCTTGATTTTGTCTTTTAAAGGATTGGGTTGTTTGTGTGGTTTATTTTTTTTTTTTTTTTTTTTTGTTTGGTTTGGTTTGTGTGTTTATTTTTGTCTGTGTTTTTTTTTTTTTTTTCCTTCCCATAGGGTTTTAGCTCAACGTATTTCCCAATGTTACAAATATGTGAGAGTTGGGATATGCAAATTTACAAGAAATACAGGATGTCCACTGAGTATTTTAAATATGTTCACATAGCTCCCTAAGCTACAAGGACAAATTCCGATGTTACAGGAGAGCATTATGAGAAGGCTGTAAAATAGTCACTTATATTGTGCTATGTGTAAAGATTCTGTAATGAAGTTTGAGAGTTGTATGTATATATACATACATGCATACATACAACTTTATTTCCTGGGCATTCTGTGTTTCAGATGCACACTAAAACTATAGGCACCAAACTGCATTCTGCAAGTGTGGGAAGGATAAAACTCACCAAAAACTTGAGGGTTAGCACTGCTTTTGCGTGGCTCAGAGGCACAGGAAAGACTCTGACCAGCCCAGTGAAGCAGTCCATGCTAAAATGAGAAGTGGTATGTCTGGGCTGGGGCATCCAAGACACAGCTGTCCTTGGGGACAGCAAGTAGAAGAATATGTCACTTTAGATCATTGAAGCACAGGGAGAAGGAGTGGGTCTAGCCTGTATGCAGTTCTTGCTGGCTAAAGCATATCTGCTTTTGCGTCATTACTAATCTACAGTTGAAAGTAAAAGTAAGTGTAAGATAGGGCTACCTGTGACATGCGTATCAGCAGCGTGCACTTTAAAGACTCATTTCCGTTCCTCTTGACACATGTATGTCTGTATTAGACTTGAAATTCTGCCTATATAAATGGAATATGGTCATGTTCTATATAAGCAAATCTCTACTGCGTATGGCTTGCTATATGTCTGAAAGCTAGACATCTGTTGCATCCTTTTATAATCTTATCCTAGAAAAGGAACTTATTGGCAAGCTTATGTATTCCTCCTGGATAAAGGGATTTTTCAGAAAATACTGAACTTTTAATTCTTTACAAAGTACTGTTTGGGGATTGTGTTGTTTGGCTATTTAAAATAGAAATCTCTTTGCTCTAGCAAAATTTTTACAGGGCAAATGAGTAGTATAGTATTTACTCACAGATGCTGTGGGATTACTTATTGTTTGTTTTTTAGTTTTGAAGTCAAACTGGATCAGGAGAAAGATTCTCTTTAAAACATAAACCAGAAAGAATGTTTTCCTACTTGCAAATTGATTTTTTTTTTCTTTTCTTTTTTTTTTTTTTTTTTTTTTTAATGCAGGATCATGTTCCCCTCTCCAAAATGGAAAATTTATTTATTCAAACAATAATGCATGATGTTCATCTGTCTAATGCTCCTTTTCTTTCCTTCTTTCTTGATATTCTGTGAAAGGTTTACAGCGCCTATAGTTGCTCAGCACATTGAGAAGAAAATGCACACCTCTGCTCTCCTTTGACTTACAGGATTTAAAACTGGTTCCCACTATGGTAACCACATATGGGTGTGGAACCAGAATCATGGCAGACTTGCAGCACAGGCATCTAATGACTTGCTGTGCCTGGTATAAATTGCTCAAACAGCATCCTTCCAGGTTTTCCTCTCGAGGGAAAAAATGCTTTAAAGAATGACCTTCCTCTGCCCCAGCATGTCAGCCTGGAAAGTTTCTATTTGCTATTGAATTCTTGACAAGTAATAGGCAGTACTTAAACCTACTTAGGACATAAAATGTGAAAGATATGCTGCTTTTTTCTTTAAAACACTGTTGTTTTTTTAATATCACATTAAAGTGTGTTGCTTGCATTTCAGAGTTGGTTTTTTTTCTTGCGCTGAGGCGTTTTTTTGGTTTGTGTTTTTTTGTTTTTTTGAATGACTCTTCTAAATCTAAGACCTAAAATTTAAATTTCTTTTCAAGACTATTGTTCCCAACCTTCTCATCCTCAAATTACACAACACCCAAAGTGTTCATTCCCTCAGAACTGGAAGGACTAATAGTACCTTCTATGCTTTCAAGTAATGACAGTAATATTCATCATCTTACAGCTCTTTTTGTGAAACATCAAATCCTTGAATGTGTTGCTCTAACAGAAAACCAGTTCATTTTAAGTTGTCATTAAGCAAACAGACAGCAAATGCATCATTGTCTTTGCAAGCAATTGTTCTGATACTGGTTCTGGACTGAGTCTTGATGCTCAATGGAAATCCCATCAGTTTTTTCATCACCATTTTGGTGGTGTTTTTTGGTTTTCTTTAAAATAATAATAGAAATTAGTCTTAAAATTTGGAAGATGAAATGTTATTAGAAGCCAGAAAGAATATATATCATTTGTTCTGCTTTTTTTGCACTGAGAAAATGTGCAATTATGGCTAATAACACATAGTCCTTAGAAATCCTCCGCAGAAAGTATGAACTCTCAGGTCACACAGTTCTACCAGAACTTGATTTTCAGGACTTGAGTTGCTTACATGTTTTTTTTGTGTGTGTGGTTTTTTTTTTTTTTTTTTTTTTTTTAATATATCTGTGTGCTGACTTTCCAACAATCTTGCTATGATTTAATATCAAATGCTGACTAGGAAGGAAGTGGAAAAAACACAGACCCCAATAAAGCTGAAAAAGGTAATTAAAATACCAAAATTGTTTTTTGGCCTTCTTTAGAAAGAGCAACACTTGTGAGGTTTTAAAGATCTTTGGAGATTTTTTTCACTTAGGCAAAAGAAACACCTGTGGACATTTTACAAATACATTCGTTGTCTGTGCTCCTGGGAGGGGTATATTTGCTGCTTTATTATTAGGGCGGGGGGTAGACTTTCATTCTTGAAAGGACTGACTGTTATTTTTTTATTTATTTTTTTTATATATATATCTCTTGGGTTTTGATGTCCTTGCTGTGAAAAGAAACCTAACAAACAAAAAAAAAACCCACCATGCACAACTCAAGCAAATAGCAAGTGGTGCGGATTGAGATACAGTGTTGTAAAGGTATGTTTCTAGCAAGCTTACTTCTCTAGGGATTAAGTAGACTGTGTAGAAACTCACTGCGTTTTAGGTCAATCTGTGAAAATGTCTAGTGTAGAACTGAAAGTTTCTATTCACACCATTTACTCCAAATATTGTAGTTTGGATGAGAATGTCGCTGAAGTGGATGAATGTTTTGGTAAAAGCATCTTACAAGTAGAAGATGCAATTTAGTGCTTTGCACTTGATTGAGTTTGGTTTTTTTTCAGGCTATTTCTGTATGGAAAGTAAACGGCAGTGAGGTTTACTTGGAACACACCCACCTGCCAGGCTCACTTGGCTTAAAAGCATGTATGTGTATTGTGTCCCTTAATGCTTGAGGTTTTTCTTGTGGTTTTTCTTTTTCTTCCTTTTTTTTTTTTTTTTTGTTATCCAGAGCAGGTTTAGCATTAATTAACACACAAGCAATTTGACCATTTATCATTTTCATTGCAAGGGTCTAAGGTTGATCCTTTTACACTCAGTAAATATTAAAAAGAAAATCATATATATGAAAGGTTAGAAAAGACACTTGAAGTTTGATTTGTCTGTTTACAACCATTATTCCCCAAGGCCTGTATTTTATGCACACACCTTTCCAGAGCGTGCTTTACTGCTAATTGAACTTAACCCAAGCCCCTTTACATATCTCTCTTCTCATTCCTGTCTCTCACACACTCGAAGAGAAAACTATGCTTTGATTTCAGATTTTTCTAAATCTTTACACAACTTTTTTTTCTTTTGACAGCAGAGGTCACTTCAGTTAATGGGATGATGGAGGACTTTGAGGGTATGGTAGAACATTGTTCCAGTACTGAGAAATCCAGGACCTAGACATTGTGGGGAATGCAGCAGCTTCTTTCCTCTCTAGCCCCCACCCTCAGTAACTATTCCAGCTTGTGGTGTGATGGGTGCTCCTGCTACACGTTTTGCTAGCCGTGAGGTGTGTGGTAGCAGCTGGTACAGCTGTTAGCAGTGTGTTTCTGAGGAATCCAAACTCTTGTACCGCATCACCTGATGTGTTTTCTCCTGTCTCAGGCATATCCACAGCCATGTATGGCATGGACCTTTCTGTGGTTTGTGCAAGACTTGGGCTCAACTCAATCTCTGATGAAAGCAAGTCCTGCAGCTGTACTCTTTCCCTGTGTGTCAGCTGATGCGTCCCAAATAAGTATAGGTGATGTGCTGGTGTTTGAGGGAGGAGTGAGGGTGTATAAAGCAGCGGGAACCCATGCCACTAAACTTCCAATTAGGCTTGGAAGTGAAATTAGGCCTTGGCAATCCATGCAGACTGTGTTGAGTTACTGTGTTTTGGTTTTCCTTAACTGCTAAGGATTTATGGTCCATTCCATATGGGTGGCTTGCAGGCTCTGTTTTCAAAACTGCATGTTAAAATAGCTTAGTCTACAGTTATCTTAATGATTTATTCTCTTGCTAAGGTTCTTGTCCATTTAAAAAATAGCAGTTGTCTGTCTAACTGTAAATGGAAAAATTTCTTTTGGCTGCCTTTACTATCTGGGAGTTCAGTAATGGATGTGAGATGAAAATGTCTTGATGCTGTCGTTGTTCCTTAATGGGAAGAGGTAGCTCTGGGTACTAGTTCCGGATACTAGTACCATGAGGCTAGGGAAATGTCTGTTCTCTTGGCCTCTGCTCCTGCAGCTGAGTCTTCAGTTGCTCTGCAGTTAGTGGTCTTTAGGAAACAATCCTAAGCACCACCATGCATTTGGATGCTCCTGAGAGGAGCCATCACAGGCAGTTTAACTATACTCCACGTATCAGAGAAGATAGGAATTACGTGATGCACTGTCAGCAGGAGCCTGTAGAACAAATAGCATTAGCGAGTTTTGACTTTGTCCATAGCCAGCAGGTGCTAATCCATTGAAGGCTATGTAAAATTTCTATGTGTTTGCAGCGCAGCATTATGGAAGTTGAAGAATTATTGAGAAGCACTAACTATGATGAAATTCTGCAGTGTAAGTTAATGACATTTCCTTGTGGAGGTGCTGATCTCTGCCATCACTTCAGTTTGTTAACTCTAGCCACTGTTTGAAATTTTTTCTCTTCATGTACAGCAGTCTCAGCTGTTTTGTGGCAAGCCAGTAGTACGTACACACACACTGCGCAGCCACCTTTTGCCCTCCTCTGTCTTAGCGAGGGGCCAGTCTGCCTAGCTCCAGCATGTAGCAGGGAGGAGCATCTGGCCCTTTGTGATTGGAAACTTGCTGGGTAACTGATTCCCTATGCAGAATTAAGGATGCTGAAATAGACCCTGATGACAGCAAAGCTTTCATGAGAGGGTTCAAGAAGTTGACATTGATGCCTTAGAACAGTTGAAAAGAAATAATGACGTGGAAGTGAGCTAATATAAATAATTTAATAGGAAATCTCTGTGCAGCCTCAAATACAGTCCTCTTTTGTTTTAAAATATGTTAGTGTCTGGCTATTTTGATAGTTTTATGGAGCCAATATAAAGATCTAGAAAAGTTGTAAAATATTGTCACCAGCAGAATAGCAGAGTCAAGCATTCAAAAGAACAACAGTTTTTCAGGAAACAAATTATGCACGGCAACACTGGGGGAGGGAAGGAGCACTTTATGCTCACAGATCTTACCATTTTACCATTACTCTGTATGTGATCTTAACAGTTTGGGAGTTGACACTTTTACAGCATACTGGGCAAAAGTACTGGAAATTCAGTTTCCTGGTGTTGGGGAAAGAAATTAAACAAGGCTAGCCTGTTATCCGAGTAACTTGAGAAATATCCGCCTACTTACGTTTGGTAACGCTTTACTCATCAGAACTGATTTCTCCCCCCCCCCCCCCCCCCCCCCATTTTAGAGGAGGTGGGGGAGGGAGCAGAAGCTGTCTGCTATTACTAGGTGACAAAATATGAACAATCATCAATGCTGTTCTACACCATAGGGATAGTCACTAATATCCTTTGGAGTAATTGGGGTTATTTGGAATATCAGTTTAAAAATAAAATGAAATGCAATACAGTTCAGTACCACCTTTTTGTATGTTTATTATACCGATGCATTTAAAATACTTTCTCAGGAGTTGCATTTTCTTTGCACTGTGAATGCCTTTGTGTGTGTGCAGCTGGGAAGTGTCTGTGAGCAGACTTTCTGTAGTTTTCGAAGGCTTTTATTTACTTTTATGTGGCTTAACAGTGTTTTAATAAAAGATTAGAATGTCATATACAGTTGACTTCAGCAGCATGAGTACTGGAACAAAGTACAGTTTCATTAGCCTACTTCATCTATAATGGTTTTCTGGGTTTGATGATAGCACCTGTATATATACTAAGCTGGGAGTTAGTAAATCCTATACAGGTTTTGTTTGTTTGTTTTTTTTTTTTGTGGGGTTTTTTTGTTTGTTTGTTTGGGTTTTTTGTTTTGTTTTTTTCTGCTCTTTTTTTCCAGAGTCCTCTTCTGCTATCTGGTTGCAGTCTAATTTCCATTGTATTCTCTCTGCTATAGAAATACTTAATGTCAGGAAGGAGATATTTACTGGAATACACAAGTCCAGAATTCATCATGATTCAGTGTGAAATCTGCTCACCCTTTGCTCCCCACCCCCTCTTGAATTGGAATGAAATCTGCCTTAAACTGAAGTGAAATACATCACATGCAGCAACAGTGGGCCCTGGCTTCGCCTCTATTCCTGGTGTGAAATCGATACACTATCTTTCCTCCTGACCTGTTCTGTGACCTCCATTGCAGCTTTCATGCTGAACAGCAATTGCTTTGAACAGTCTGGGTCTGCCGCAGCTCACAAATGATTCTCAGCTTCTGTCTAAAACTGGTGCTGATAACAAAGGCTTGGTTTTAAATAATGCAGTTGTAGTCATCTTATAATTATAAATTACATGAAAGCGCATGTTCTTCTATTATTAAACACTTCCAATAGCATGTAGAGTATGTGTGCAGCCAGAATAACTCCTCACTGAGAAGGCACAGGAGTTCTGTTTCTGAATGTATCTGAAAGTTTGTTGTTTATAGAAGATAAATGTATCAAAGCTATTTTTAAGTGGAAACACTTTTTTTTTTTTTTTGACTTTATCACTGCCTAATATGGTACATCTATTTTTTTTAATGAACATTTGAATTTTCAGAGGAAGAACGTATTGAGTGGTGCATACATTCAAAGGAAGGGGACTACTTCTCAAAATAAGATGTTTTAAAGCTGTTGCAAAACTAAGCAAAACCCAATCCTTGCTTAAAAAGAAAAATATCAAAACATTGAGGAAAATAAATACCCTGGTTACTAACTAATAGCAATTCAGGAGATATCAGCATTTTGAAGATCTATTTATTTATTTGTGTTTGAGCATGATTTACCAGAGGACTACTGAAAGCAAAGACGAATTGAATATATAATGGGCATTTATGCTTGCACCAAGAAGTCTATTGTGCTATTAGCTAGATTACTTTAATAGCCTTTACTGGCTTTGAAATCAAGAAGCTGCATGAACTGCTGGATAAGCATTAATTTTTCCAGGATTTTTGGTAGGAAATAGGATATCTATGGATTTCTGTTATGACATGATTGTTGCCTCATGGAGTGGTCCTCTGCCATTCTTCTCCCCAAAACAAAAATGTGACTAGCAATTTTGGCATTATGATTGAAGTAAAAATCAGCTTTCCACATAATGCAGTTTACTAAGCAACGCTAAACCCTGTGATGATAGATGTACTGTCTAGATTTCACTTACTTATGAAACTATAGTGAAACTAGAATATTGTTCTCCATATACACTTTAACAATGCTTAACTATATAAATAATCAGATTATTTTGTTATTTCTTCATGTATTCATTCCGGCTGCTGCCAGCTTAGGCTTCTTGTATCACTAAAATCCTGGAAGAGAGAGATGTATAATAATGATGTCTATATAATCCAGAGAATCATAAAGTGGCTGTGAATCACTGGTGTCAGGCTAAGTAGTATGTTCCTGAAATAGTTTCTGTTTAAGGGATACCTGTTTGGATCAGTTTCCATTGATCTTCATAATATTTGTTTTACCATTTCTGCCACATTTATTTGGAGAACTTAAGATGTGTAAAACTTGCCATATTTCCAAAATATATTCATATTGTAATGAATACATTTTGTCTTGAAAACACATCTCATGTAGAGACTCAAGACATAGTTATTGATGAGTATCACTGTCCAGTAGCAGTATTAAAAAAAAACACAAAAAAAAAACAAACCACACACAAAAAAAAAAAAAAAACAAAGACCAAAACCAACTAACCAAAAAAAAAAATAAACAACAAACAAGCAAACCCAAACAAAAGACAACCAGCACCACCACAACCAATCAAACTCTTTTAAGAATTCTCTCATGGGCTCATAAGAGTCAGGTAGCTGCCTATCAAAAACGAAATAAACAGGTGGTGCTGCTGGGAAGCTTTTTTGGTTTTCTGCCCTTCAATGCAAGTTTGAAATGCTTTTTTAAAAAATAAAAAATCCCAAAACTTCTACTGCATTTTTCCGAGGCTTTCAGTACCACCAGCTGTTTTCCGTCCATTAATAAATTTAGACTGCCTTATGTTTTCACTTATTATTCGTGGAGAGGCGTATCTCAAAAAAAGATGTTTCTAAATAGATCCAAGTCAGCAATAGGTAATGAGGAGTTTGTGTGTTTGAGCACTATTTACTGAGAATATTTTTTCCTTATCATCCTTTTTGACTGATAAATGACATCTATGGTTTCCTCAAGGCTTATTTTAATTAATTTTCGACTGATCTCTTAGTTGTTTGTTTTTAAAAGTAATTTAGAACATGTACTCTGAACATGGATGAAGTAACATTATGCAATATATTCCGCTAAGCCCCCTATTAAAAAATATGTATGTGTGCAAGGAATGTTATCACCATTCACTTATCTGCACATAGGCACAAGTTTGTATGGTTGCTTGCAGTGTTGCATAAAAATTGTATGTGTATACCCGTGATAGAAATTGCACTTTCAAAACATCAGGGAGAATTTTTGTAACTTAGGAGTCAATTCCTGTTCAGATGTGCATATGTGAATGACGTGCATGCATGTATCTGCACACAGGAATAAATTCAGCACCTGCAAAAATTTAGGCTCTAAGTAAGCAAAGAAAAAAGTAAGTAGTTTATATTTCCATGTTGCTGCTGCTGCTATTCCTTAGTAAACACAATCTTAGTTGAATATAATCTTTTCCACGAGAGTGTATTTTGTGAGGAGTTGCCACACAGTAGTTCAAGAACTGTTCTTGTCACTCAGAAGTTCAAGATCAGTAATAGAGGTCTCCCTTTCATAGGAATAATCAGATGGTGGGAGATTTGTAAGTCTGTATAGTGCTCAGAATGTTTCTGAAGCAGCACAATACTATGCTAATGTAAAAATAAAGTGAGTAGTATTTTCACTTCTCCTTTCATGGACTACTCCCAAACAGCATTTCCCAAATGTTTTCTTAAAGTTAAATTCTCTTAACTGGAGGTTTTTAATTATTATTGTGAATATGAGCAAGTAATACAGGGTATGTTCCCTTCAACGAATTGCTGTGCAGTGAGACTTGATGCTAATTTTACCTTTCCCAAAACTGATATCAAGCAATTTATCTTCTAAATAATGCTCCTGAGTACTAAACCTGAAATGTTTTGGCTTCAGCCCAAGTCAAACTTCAGGAAGCTTATTCTCAAAAGCATATTCCCTACCTTTGTAAATTTGTTACAGTGAATAGAATACATGTGTCAAGATATTACTTATGAGTTTTACCTGTTTACTTTCTGTTCCTGAAATAGAAACGTCAAAATGACAGCAGAAAGCTCACATAAAAGTTTTAGAAACAAATTATTAATTTTATTTTTTTTTTTTTTTAAAAGGGGGGGGAAATCTCTGTCTGAGAGCTAAACTGGACAAATCCTACCGCTTCATATGAGGGGTTTGAAAAACTTGAGTACTGACATACAGCAAAAACCACGTTTGCCCCAGTGTTTTGCAGAGCTGTGCATAAGGCCTTCCTGCATCATGCTGTCCTAGGAGCTCCTGTCAGCAGGAATGGATGAGTAGTAACTATGTGAGTCCACCAGCAAAAATACTGTATATACTGGGGCGCTGAGGACGTGGGCTTTAAACCGGTGGGGACAGGTCTATAGCATCAACAGTTGTTTTTATTTGCTTGTCTCCACCCCTCTCATTCAGATGTCAGGAAATGAAACCTACAGCCCTATTCAGACCGCTTAGATTATGGACTGAAGATAGAATTTAGCCCTATGAGTCTGGTTCTGCTGCTCATTCTATTCTCTGTCAAAACAATGGCAAAATGAGGGTTCAAGTAATCAAGAGTCTCTTATCCTAATAACAACATGAGTAAGGCTAACTTAAAAGCATTTTTTGTCCATTTTACAATAAACAATGCACATTTTATTTAAAAATAAAAAAAATCTTAAAACTTAAATGTATATCCGAAACAAAAATTTCTCCTGTGCTTGAAAACAGTACCTTTCTAATCTAATAGAAATTCATCATCAAATGTTAATCAGAATGAGGAAAACATGGTGTGATATTTCTGACTGTCAAAAGTTTCTGAAAATGTTCCCCATTAGATTATTATTATTTTCTTCTTGAGGAAAATTCAATACATTTATGAGTATTTTAAAAGAGAATATGATATGGAAGAAGCTCACTTTTGCTTGGGTTTGTAGAGATTAGAAGAAACTCTAAAGGACTTCTGAAAGCACCTCACTGAGCTAACAGGCAGCATAATGGCAAATGATTCATTGCTGACAGATGAAATGTAGTACACATTGGAAAAAACAATTTGAACTACTCGCACACATTGCTGGGTTCTAAATTAACTATAACCTAGAGGAAATATGCCTGGATGTCACTGTGAACAGCTCAGGGAAAATCTTTGCTTTAGTGTGCAACACTAGACATAAAAGCAAACAAAATGTTAAGCTATATTGAGGGATGGGGTAGAAAATAGTATTGAAAATGCACCTAATGATACTGTAGTGTGAGCATTACCGCAAATATATTGTGGTATATCGATTGATGGTGTGACATCACCTGAATAATGTGTTCAGTTCTGATAACTGTGAGAAAAATATAGCAAGAATAGAGCCAGTCTGAAGCAACAAATTATTTGTGCTTAACATGAAGAGGCTGAAGAGATTGGGCAAGTATCAAGAGAAATAAAATGAGAAATTAAGGATGTACAAAATACTAACAGATGTGTGCTGAATGCTCTTATTTACTATGCTTATAATGGGAGACACAAGTGGATATGAAGCAAAATTAAAAGTCGACAATTAAAGAATACAAAAACATACTCAACTTTCCTTCCTATGCTGTATGATTAATTACTGAATTTCATTGCCCTTTACATCCGTGATATCAAAAATGTAGGAAGATTCAGAAAGGATTTGACATTTGTTGAAGTATTGAGGACGTTCACTATTTCAGCAGGGGATGGACGAAAGGTTGGGAATTCAAGACCTCACTTCGCTTCTGTCTGATACTGACCTGCTCTGTGACCTTGGGCTTCACTTCAGTCTTTCTCAGCTGCAGATGTTTTTAGTCTTAAAGGACCCAGGACAAGACTTATAAAACTATTCAGCTGCTTAACTTACAGGCAGATGCTAAGCTTCCTATTTAATCAATATGAAGTTAGGTTCCTATGTAAGAATGAACTGTTTGAGTGTTTTGTATATCTTGTTTACTAAGAGGTCCCTGATGATCTCCATGTAAACAAACTGCATTTCAGTAAAGTTTGTTTTTTTTGTGTTTTTTTTTTTTTTTTTGTGCGTGTGTTTTTTTTTTTTTTTTTCTTTCTTTTATTTAAGTGACTGCTACGTATGTTTTAAAGTAGATAAAAGCCAGCTACTAACTGGATGGACTTCTGTAATAAACTTAACCTCAGGGCAGATGCTCATCCTTCATGTGCTTATGAAATGCAGCAAAACATCAGGCCTGAGTAGCATAATCAATATGGATAATTGCTGCAGTCCGTGGTGCTTTATAACATTAGTGCAGTGTGTGTGTGTGTGGAGGGGGTGGTGGAGGACAAAAAACCAAACAAACAAAGGCAGACTGGAAATACAGGTGAGTTTATATAATAGTCCAGTGCCATGGAAATTGCTTTAAGTCCTTCTAGCTATAAGTTTTTACTATACATTTTGCTAGGAGTTTCCCCATAGAATTGTTTAGGTTGGAAAAAGACCTTTAAGATCCACTTCCAACCATTAACCTGGCACTGCCAAGTCTACCACTAAACGGTGTCCTTAAGTGCCACATCTACATGTCTTTTAAGTGCCTGCAGGGATGGTGGCTCAGCCTCTTTCCTGGGCAGCCTGTTCCAAAGCTTGATGACCCCTTCAGTGAAAAAATGTTTCCTGATATTAAATCTAAACTTCTCCTGGTGC